>JAQQZU010021170.1:0-15398 GCA_030068025.1 Parauchenoglanis punctatus | reverse complement strand
AATGTATATATTCATAAGTTTATATTCAGAATTTATATACTTTTGGGAATCTGCTTTGTGACAATGTCTGTTGTTAAAAGCGCTATACAAATAAAATTGAATTGAATTGAACTAACAATCTCTCAGGTGCAAGCAAGACATGCATCAATACTCTTCTCTGTTCTGGCATCTAGTTGATGGATTGAATTTCCCTAAATATCCAAATAGCTGAGTCACTGGCTGTCTTCAAATAACATCTAAAGACCTACCTCTTCTAAAAGTACTTAAATTAGCACCTTAATCTTAAAAAGTGTTATCTGTGTGTATTTCTTAAAATATTACCTCCCCAACAGAGTTTTTAGACTGATAGTGTTTGTTATGGCAAATCAAGACCAAATTCACGTAGTATATAATCACCAGAAGTTGAAATCTCTCACTCTAGGTCAGAGTGAAATGATTTTCAAATGGAGCGCTGAGACCTGTGATGACCCATGCTTATAGTGTATACAGTGCATACTTTTTCCACATATTTAGGTACTTTCTACACCTCCCTTAAACCATTATTCCATCATTGCTTTTTATGATTATGCATGCTTGGATTATACTATAAGGCATTGCTCTTAAGTGCTTTCACCATATGCTGTGCATGCACACAGACCTGCAGTGAAAAAGGAGTGGGGTAGAATATCACATTAACACCTGTAGACACACATACATAAGGTAGCAGCTATGGCTGAGTCGTCTCACAGTTTCTGCCTCACAGGTTCAGGCAGCCCTTCCAAGACTATTGTTCTAAACATCATAGTATGGAGTTAGTCATCATCAGGACCTTGTTTTCTCTCTATTACATTTGTGAGGTGATCCACAGCTTCGCTTAAACTCCTGATGTTTTCATGGTGAGTGCCAAGTAAGCCTCTCTCAGTTTGTCTTTCAACCTTTCTAGCTTGTTTTTCACTTGTCTCGTTTGTGCCTCCAGCCTATCTAAAAAGATGACTTGAGCTTCTTCTTGTGATAGTAATGCCTGCATCTCTAGGTTTTTATGAGCTGGCGAACATCGTAGGGCTATATTTACTGGAGTTGTTCTTTTTGCCTTACTTCTGGCTTCTTCTTTCTCTTCATCATTGTCTTCACCCCAGCCCTTCTTATGAACGATGTCAGGTTCCCTGTCAGGGTCCTTTCTGCTCTCCTGATCTGTATTCCTGGGGCTGGTTAGCGCTTGTCTTCCACAGGTCAGCCCTTTTCCTGATGAGCATATAGCTATATGCTTCTTCACCCACCTGTCCTGTTTCCTCACTGCCTTTCATTACAAGCACAGCTTTGGTGGGGCTGTCTTTTGATGCTGGCCTTTTCTCTTGTAACCCATTATTTTGACATGACCCCATACTTTCGATTTCGATGTCTGTAGGCTCTCCTCTGGCTTCAAAATGTATCTTTTCTCCTTCCCCAGAAGTGAGTTCCTCTTTCTCCTCTAATTCTATTCGAACGTCTCCTCTGAGAACAGGGTCCACTTCTTGAGCATAGGGCGGGGGGGCTCATTGAGGCAGGTGCTGAGGGAGCTGCTTTCACTTTTTGCTTTTTGTTTTTTGGATAAGCATCTCCTCTTCCTTCCGCCTTCCTTCCTTTCAAAATTTCTTCAACGTTTTTCATCCAGTTTGTCTCCTGTCCATTCAGTCTTTGCTTTGATCATTGGATTTATAATTTTTAATGAGCATCCTCATTTCATTACACACTTCTGTGTCAGAAGTTCCGTCTTCAGGCCATTTTGCGACTTTTTGTTCTTCGTGTCCCCTTTGTTGGTGACTTTAGGACCTGATCTGCTGCTGAGAACTCAGTGTCACAAAGCACATGCACAGGAGTTCTTTCCATATTGATTACCAGAGCTTTCAAAGGTCAGATCTCCACCACTGTTCTCAATGTCTGTTTGGTGTTGGGATCACCACTGTCTGTTTGTCTGGGACTCTCCTTATTCTTCCTCAGGGTATCTTGGTGGCTTTTATGTAGGCAGTGTGTGTGGACCACACCAGATATCCAGCGATGTAGATGTCCACGCACTCAACTTTGAACTTTTTTAGGGCGACTTGCACCGCAAACTCTTTTTCTTCTGTGACTGCAAGCTCTCAGTATGTCACTGTGATAAGACCATGGGATATCACTTCAAGTTCACTTATTACTGCAATAAATCTTCTGGAGTTGTATCTGGGGAGAAACTCTCTGAGTTCAGACTGTGTCCACAAGCTTTTGCTAACAAATAATTAGTCTTCCCATGCGCCTCTAATGTGCAAGGAGGGATGTTCTAGAGTCCTTGCCAAACACTTCTTTCTTAGTTTTTCTTATATTTTAGGAACTCATCCCCTCTCCTCACTCTTGAGTATAGCTAGGGCCTCCTGTATTGTCTGCTGTGGTGACTCACCCTCACATGGGTCCTGTACCACTCTGCACCCAAACCTTGTTCGTAGTCCTGAATTAAATAATATTCCATTGACTATTTGTGCATATGCATGTGGTTCGCAAGGGCATAACTTTTATTATTGTGACAGTCAGTGATGTTTATATGCAATCTGGTGTATATTATGTATGTGCAAGTTTTAAGGCTTTTGTCACTCATAAGCTCCTGACACTTCTTCAGATTCCCTGCGATATCAAAAAGGACTTTATAACTCTCCTACTCACAAATTTGATGCACCACAGAACTTCCACGCACCTCAAAGTGAGACCCACTCGTTTCCGACCTACCAGACCCCCCTTCTCCTTCGTTCTGTCCTCAGAGGATTGGGAAAAAATCCTGAAAGTCACACTGCATTAGTTTCAAGGATTACTTATAAACAATTTCAGGAGACACAGACAGTAAGAATCACGACACCACACAATGTTTCTTCCTTGGCAATCAGGAAGGGTTTGCTGCACACATTTCACACATGGAGATCTCTATCTTCAAATCCCCATCCCCTTAAGTTTAATTTTTATTTTACTTTATTTATTTATTTAATTTTTGCAAGTAGGTGTTAAATTACTTCTACTTGTTTATTAAAATTTCTTGTTTCCATTTTTATTCATTTGCTCATTCATTCATTTATTTAGTTATTTGCCAGTTTCATTATTCATGTCTTTACCATCTTATTCATAGACCGGGAGTTTTGGTTTCATGCATTCTCGAGTGCTTATACTCAGCCCTGGACAGGATGTCTAGGATTCCAGCATATGATGCACCCACAGGTACATTATAATTGCCATTAATGGTCTTTTCTGGCAAACTCTGCCACGGACCATCCCTTTACAGCACCATCAGATGTTTCATTTCCACAGTGATCTCGCTCCTTTAAGTGTTGCCCCAAAGAAGTGTATGCAATCTCATCTCTAGATGAATCTCTGACCATTCTCTTTTTCTCATCTCTGCATACTTCTAAAGACCCACATAACGAGACCCCAATTTGCGATTGTCCGTCATCCCTGGAAGTCCCTTGGTGGATACATATACCCGGTCTCCGGGGTGATACACCAGTGCAACCTGGCAATGGCGATCCGCACAATGCTTAGTGGCAATTCTGGAGGCTTTGAGATTCCAACAGACCCGGGACCAAACCCTATGGAGTTGATTGACAGCAGTGTTGACTGAGGCAGTGGGCCCGGGGACCCCATCGTAGGGGAACCAAGAAGGGGCAACGCCAGTGGCAGCTTCAAATTGGGACATGCCAGTAGAAGAGGTGTACAGTTGGTTGTGGGCTAGTTCTGCCAAAAGGAGATGCTTGGACCATGTAGAGGGATGGGAGGAGCAGTAACACCTAAGATATTTGACAAGTTCCTGGTTGATGAGTTCTGTTTGACTGTTGGACTGAGGGTGGTAACCGGACGTGAGGCTGACGTCCACCCCCAACTGTCTCCAGAATTGGCGCCAGAATTGGGCGATGAACTGGGGACCTCGGTCAGTCAATAGATCCATTGGGGGACCATGGTATCTAATCACCTCTCTGGTAATCAGGTCAGTCGTCTGCTGGGCTATGCCAAGAGGATGATGAAATGGGCGATTTTGGTAAAACGATCCACTATCACCAGGATGATGGTGTGACCCTGGGAGTGGGGAAGTCCTGATATGAAGTCTAGTGAGATGTGCGACCACGGTTGTCGAGGGATAGGAAGACATTGGAGGAGGCCTTGAGGGCGCCGGTTCTCAGGCTTGTTATTGGCACAGACAGGGCAGGCCTGGATGTAGACTCATACGTCTTTCTTGATGGAGGGCCACCAGAAGTGGCATTGTACCAGTTCTAAGGTAAGTAGGTGCCCCGGATGGCCAGCCAAACTTTCATC
The DNA here is from genome assembly GCA_030068025.1 of Parauchenoglanis punctatus. NCBI lineage: Eukaryota > Metazoa > Chordata > Actinopteri > Siluriformes > Auchenoglanididae > Parauchenoglanis > Parauchenoglanis punctatus. The sequence continues at coordinate 11,117 of JAQQZU010021170.1, read as the reverse complement.
ATGACCCCATCGAAGGACCTGGGGGTGGAGAGTGGTAGGCATGAATGTAGTGAGAGGGAGTGCTTCCCCTGGAGGTGGTTCGGAATCATGGGCATGAGGAATGTCCTCCAGGAGGGACCATCGGGTCTGACTGATTACGCACCTCTGATCTATCATAGTAGATGGGGGAGCGGGGCTGTCACCAGGCAAGTGGCGACGGGAGAGAGCATCGAGTTTACTATTCTTGGATCCTGCCCAATAGTAAATGGTGAACCTAAACCTGGTAAAAAATAAGGCCCAGCTGGTCTGTCGGGGATTGAGATGTCGGGCTTCACAGAGATATGCGAGGTTTTTATGGTCAGTCCAAATGAGGAATGGATGGTCGGCCCCTTCCAGCCGGTGGCGCCATTCTTCCAAAACCAATTTGACGGCTAATAGTTCTCGATCCCCTACATCGTACCTCTGTTCCATGGGGTTGAGTTTCTTGGAGAAGTATGCGCAGGGATGGAGTTTGTTATCCAAGTCGGATATCTGAGACAGAATGGCCCCAATTCCATTGCAGGAGGCATCCACCTCCAGAACGAAAGGCCTAGTGGGGTCCGGGTGGGTAAGGATGGGAGCGGTAGTAAACCGAGTTTTGAGGGTGTCGACCTGGGCATCTCAAGTCCAGAGCAACATTGCGGGCTTCCCACAGAGTAGGGATGTGAGAGCATGTGCCACCATGCTATAGTTCCTAATGAAGCATTGATAGAAGTTGGCTAAACCCAGGAAGCGTTGAAGTTGTTTAATCGTTCTCGGAACAGGAGATTGGGTGATAGTGGTAGTCTTGGCCGGATCCATGGACATCCCTAGGGAAGTGTTGATGAATCCAAGGAAGGATGTAGTAGTGGTGTGGAATTCACTCTTCTCCAATTTAATGAACATATGGTGTTGGAGAAGGCGCTGGAGGACCTGCCGAACATGCTGGCGATGAGTCTTAAGGTTTGGGGAGAAATTGAGGATGTTGTCTAGGTAAATGAACATGAAGTGGCCCAAGAAGTCCCGAAGGACATCGCGCACTAATGCTTGTAACACCGCAGGGCTGTTACAGAGGCTAAAAGGCATCACTAAGTATTCCTAGTGGCCATTGGGAGTGATAAAACCCATCTTCCACTCATTGCCCTCTCGGATATGGACCAAATGGTAGGCATTGCGAAGGTCAAGTTTTGTAAAGATGGTGGCGCCGGAGAGGCGGTCAAAGGCAGAGTCCATCAGCGGTAACGGGTATTTATTCTTGATGGTGATTAGATTTAGTTTTCTGAAGTCGATGCACGGACGGAGTGAGCCATCCTTCTTCCCTACAAAGAAAAAAAGGAGTAGTGGCAGGAGATGTGGAGGGTCTGATCAGGCCATGGGCAAGTGCCTCAGAAATGTATTCCTCCATAGCATGAGTTTTGGGTATGGAAAGGGAGTAGAGACGTCCCGAAGAATGAACAGTTCTGGTGGTGATTGTTGAGAGTTAGCAGATACAGTGAGTTCATCTAATCTGCCCTCACCGAGGGGTCACCCATCTAGGGCGGTGACAGAGCGTGACACCAGGCAGGCAGACACCGGCGGGTTTCTTGCCTTCTCGTCTCCTCTCGCGCCATCGTTCATCGATGTTCTGCGCCAGCCTGATGAGTTTATCGAGATCCATGCCCCAATCGCGGTGCACTGACTCATCCTTGATGTTCTCCTGGAGACCGGTGTAGCGTGATACAGAAGATCCAGACAGAGTTCAAACACGGAAAAGAAATGCATGCACAAAAGACGGAAATAAAACCGAGCTTTTGGAATGAACGCTTAAACAAACCTTAGCTCGGAAAGACTGATACAATAATCCACGAGGAAATGCTTATGGAAAAGCGGGGAGGCTCATAGCATAAACCGTAACCGAGTTCATGAACAAGCAACAAGCAGTCCGGAACTTACCTGTTTATATCCGGTGACCCGGGAGCGAAGCTTTGACTCCGGATGTTGTTGCTGTCGCGTCCATCGTTGTTGTGGTAATGGGAGGCATGTCTGCTCATGTGGTTGTTATTGTAATGATAGCATGGAGCGTGACAGCGTATGACATGGTCTATCTGTCATATTAATTGTCTGAGATCATATTAATAGCCTGCACCTTTTGATCTAAGTAAGCGTGGGGGGTCATAAAGGACCAGAATAATAATACTGTAAGTAATACTCCCACTACACTTATATATTATTATATATAGTTATTCATCAGTCTGTTTTGTCATTTCAAACAGCCTTTTGAACTGCCCATGCTCCGCTGTCCTATTAAAGCGCACTTCTCGTAAATTCACTTTTCCATTTTTTTTTTCGTCCTTTTTCCCTTTTTGAATACAGTGTAATTTGCCCCACGTCATCTGCACCTAATTAGATCCAACCACATTTTCCCCACTCATTTACTCTTAAATTTTCACGCTTTAATCACACTTTTTCATTCAGAAAAGGTATTTAATCTAGGACCCCCGTTATCTCGGCAGTCTCGTTCTTACTGTTATATATATTTATATTTATATTTATATCACTTATGTACACCTTACTTTATACATACAAACTGTTATATTATTTTATCCACTCATACATATACACACACATACAGGCAATTATTTCTGCAAATCAGCTGATCGCTACAATGAATAATATTCAATATAGGTAACACTTTTAAGTGGTAGTATTCTCACTCTCACTTCTTAGCAGGGACATAATAAACACATTTACTAAGTTCAAATGCGGCTCTCACGCTTGTTCAGCGCATCCGTACAGAGGCAACGCTCATGTTTATTCAGCGCTTCTGCATGTAGGTTTAAACGTGCAGTTATTACTTTGAATAGCCTCTGTCTTCTCTTTCCTTGATCAGATCAGTGTGACGCCTGCGCGAGTTCGGCATGCAGAAACTTTCTCCCCAGGAGCCTCGGCACACTCACACACACACAGACACTCATCCCAATGCCCCTCTTTCCACCAATCTGATCAAGCACACACACAAACACAAACGGAACATAGTCATACATTTCCCAATTTTATGACTAATTTCTGCTGACGCCGTCCGGCATTCCCCACTCAGTCAGTCTTATACATCTCAAAATAATTAAAATACCCCACCTTTCTGCTCGACCAACAGGGCTTACAAACACACATTTAACGTTCGTTTCCGTTTCCCTTCTCATTTATTTGGTACACAAACGGTGCCAACCTAGCTTGTTAGTTGGAGTCTTTGGCTGTCGACATCCATCAAAGGCCATGCTAATGCAAGTGCAACCGTTCACTGGCTCAGACCGGAATGCAATGGTCCAAGAAACCTTATTCTTTCACAGTCCATATTCACATGTCACGGACCCCCAGCTCCATCCGGAAACTCAATTAGTCGCGGATGGCTTCGACACACATCCTCTTGAGCATTCACAGAATCATCAAAAACTGAGTCCAGTCTACACATCCCTTTAGCACGGGTCCAAGCTAATTTTATAATTCCTTAATTCCCCCTTCGTTCTACCACTGTGTTCAAAGATCACTTTGGGGCCGAATTGCCTTACCTAACCACAATTAAACCTACATTCCCATTTACCTACCAAAATTTGGCTCATCACTAATTCAAAGCCACATAGCACTTCAATCATGAACACAATAATTTATTATGTTCAAGGGGAAACCACTGAATTTATTTTACATAAAATCCTCACAGACAAACATATACAGTAGAACGTTGACAACACAGTAGAGCTGGACCAATTAAACATTTACAGCATGAGCATTGTCTTTACATTGTTGTTTTATATTAACATCGCTTCAATTTGCCACACATGAGTTCTTGGGATCCTGGAACATATCTCACCGCTCAGTACCAGGACAGGCTAGGTGACAGTTTATCTCAATGGAAGCAATAAGGCTTGCTTACCTTTGTAAATTTTCATGACCATGAAGCTGCCACCCGCAGCCAGGAGCCGAACAGTGGAGCTGGAAGTCCCACTGGATCCCCATACGGGCCACCAAATGTTCATAGTCTATGGCTGGACTGGCCTTCTGACATACCGGTCACTTTCTCAGAGGTCCGATGCACCTTTGAGACTGTCAGATTGTTTATTTTATTTGTTTTTATTGGCCCATAAAGTAGATAGAGAGGACCATTCCTATCTTACAAGGAACCTCCCTTTGAGGTCTCTGTATTAAGATCTGCAATTAATAGTACAAACATAACTATACCAAAGTGAAAAGGAGGCACAGAAAGTTGAGGGTGAAGAAAATATGGGCACTTGAGGCAGATGCTGCCAAATGTGCAAAACTGCCAGATATGTTTGCTGCATGATCTTCTGTAGCAGCAGCTCCAACCATTGCCACCAGTAGTGTGGAAAAGATTGGAGGTACAAGTAGAAGTGATGGACAAGAGTGAGAAGGACAGTGAATAAGACAAGAGTGAGACTGCTCAAGCCGAGGAGAGAAATTAAAGGGGTAATATGACTCAACAGGGAACGTGTCATGATGATTAAAATTAAGATTAATGATGATGACTGGAACCGAATCATAGAACTGTTTTGTATTTGAATTAGGCTACTTTTGCGTGCAAAATCCAATGAAACCTAAGTTGGTAAAGTTGGGCAAAAATTTATTGTGCACACTGGTAACTTGGCCAAAGACTAGTTAGCTAGGTATGTCTCCTTGTTTTGCCTCGGGTACTAAAAAAGATTTTATAAATGTTGTTATAAACCTGGAAGTTTATAAACCCTAGGTTAGCACTGTCGCCTCACAGCAAGAAGGTCCTGGGTTCGATCCCCGGGTCACCCAGGGTGCCTTTCTGTGAGGAGTTTAAATGTTCTCCACATGCATGTGTGGGTTTCCTCTGGGTGCTCCGGTTTCCTCCCACAGTCCAAAGACATGCTGATTAGGTCAACTGGCTACTCTAAAATGCCCATAGGTGTGAATGAGAGCGTGTGTGGTTGCTTGTCTTGGCCCTGTGGTGGACTGGCGACCTGCCCAGGGTGCACACCGCCTCTCGCCCGAAGGTGCTGGGATTGGCTCCAGCTTCTCCGTGACCCAGATGTATAAAGCGGTATAGATAATGGATGGATGGATGTTATAAACCTTGTTTTATAGAGGAGGAAAATTGCTAGGCATCATTATTATTTTGCTAACCCATGTTTAAGCCACCATTTAAAGTTAGTTAGCAGTTGATGCTGTTTTATTAATTTATAATTCATACAGGAACCAAAAAATCCTAAGAAATGCCTCTATCCATTATCCATTAATTGAATAAACAGCTGTTTTCAGAAGTGTGTTAAGTAACAGACTAAATTAATTGAGTGCATCAAGAACAAATGAGGCTGTTACTGTATCTTTACTTTTTTGACAGAAAATCTAACTCTTGATACAATTATATTTTAATTATCTAATGGGAAATGGTACAGAAGGGACATTTATTTAAGTGTAAAAAGATGGGTGGATTTGATGGTGGACGGTCTGGGCCAAAATGCCAGAGTTTGTTTTTTGGTCCCAGTCCAGCCCTCTCCTATTCAGTGATCTGCCCATAAAAAGGCATATGCCAAATGCCATTAATACAAATGTAAGGAATGTTGCAGTGGCTGTAAGGGCAGCTGGAGATTCTCTGTGAGGGCTCTGTCTATGAAATTCCCAGCTGCAGCAGAGTCGATCAGTATTGTAACAGAAGACACATTCCTCGTATGTGCAATCTTAACTGGCAGTACAAAATTGTGTTGAGAAAGTAATCTGGCTGTACCCACCAGCATTAGAGAGAGGCATGGAGGGTGCTTGCTCAGAAGCATAGTGTGGAACCTTTACAAGGGGCCATGAGGAACAATGTGTAACCTGGGATTGACGGCTGCCACAGTAAAAGCATAATTTACCCATTCTCTGCCTTTGGCATTCCACATCATTCAGCTTAATCTGGTTGAGTTGCAGGGGTTTAGTGGCCTGGATTTCCAGCACTGGTGTAATGGTTGCTCTTGTGACTCTTCTGTTCTTAAGAAGGGAGTAAAGTGTTGCCTGGTTATTCTGACATGCCAGCTCAGTGAGCTGAACCTCTGCAGATGTGTGATCAATCACGTTTTGGAATATCTAGGAAACATTCGTAGGAGATTTTGTGCTCTACTCCTTGCTAGCACCCTGTCAGCAGATTGATTAACTGAACAATTTTAGTGTGCTCTGGGACCCTTTTGTCACAAATGCCTGTCACCTGCTGGATCCATGTGATGGCAAAGTATTCTGTCAGGCAGCAGATACAGATGTTGGTGCAGGTACAGTAGAGATATATTGAAGCTTCCAAACCAATCCAATATGCAATCGAAAAACTGTGTCAAATTCCAGGCAGGGGTCAAGTGATATTCAAGAAACATAAACTAAGGCAATTACAAGCAAGATGAGAAAACCAGAAATGGGATCATTTTGGCACAATTATTCTGCTTATATGCATATATTAAAAATGATGACTTTCAATATATAGGAAAATATATTTTCTTTGCATAAGGGAAAGCCTTTCATGTTTCAATGTTTATAAAAAAATCAAAGAATAGTGTCTTGCCTTACTTGGTCTGTAGAAACTGTGCATTTTCATTATTGTTGTGAATGTCTATGATTTTTTTTAGGTAGTATATTTTAACTAAAAGCAAGTGTATATATGTGTGTAATACTATGTAGCACAGGGTATGCAGCATCCTCCATTAACATACCACCCATAGCAATCTGAATCAGGAAGATGAGGGGAGTTCTTCATATATAGTTATTCAGCAAAATCACAAACAGAGACGTCAGGGAGAATGTGTAAGTGTGCTGTTCCAGAATACAAAAAAGTAAACCAACATAGTCAACACAGTGTTCCAAAGGAAGATAATAAATTGATTGGCTGGACTTTATTTTTGAGGAAGTCCCTGAAGATTCCCCAACCTTTGCCAAGCAGTTTCAGAGATGCGTAGATGTTATCTAATGACTCTGGGATCAGGCTGCTCCAGCCAGTCACCGACACATGCTGAGCCGCATGATCTGGGAGGATGTAGCCTAAATGCTATTCCATCTAGAGGTCTGGGCCCTCATTTATCAACAGTGCATATGCACAATTGTGTATGAGACGTGTATTGGTGCGTATGAGCATTTCTATGCAAAATGTAATATTTATGAACTTGTACTTGTGATTAGGAATGTGTATAAATATAAACACAGCTCTCACCATGCTTATGCCCAGGATCTGGCGGCAGAACAGGGGAACTACAAATAAAAATCATTGCAAGTGTCACAGCATGCATTAAACAATCCTAACATCCACATGTGTTTTGTATTTTCTTTGATTAATAATTACTCTGTTTCTAACTAGACAAAATTACTAACTGACACTTAGCCTAATTGGTGTAAAAAAACAATTGGTGGGTTTTTGGCCACTGGCACATTCCAATGGATCAATTGGGAATTTCGCATTATCACTGGGTTTCCAAATATAATAGGAGCAATAGAATGCACCCACATAGCAATAAAAACACCATGACACAACAAATTTAATTTTGTCAACAGAATGGGGTTTCATTCCATCAACGTACAGATAAACTGCAATGCAAATTTGGCCCTGTTAAATGTTGTTGTCTGGTCTTGAGGAATGCACAACTGGCTGATGATCGGAGGACCCAGCAGGAGCAGAAATATAACCAGGCCCAGGCATCCATTAGATCCACTATTGAATTTGCAATAAGCCTGCTGAAAGGCCAATCAATGTGCCTATCTAACACAGAGGGAACACTGCAATATTGACATTAAAAGTCTGCTACATCATCATCACTTGCTGTGTGCTCCACAAGGTCACCTTCATTTTTATAGAAACATGACTAACCAAGGATATCCTGGACTCAGTTATTAACTCACAATCTCATTCCATACACCACAACAAATCAACTGAATTCAATAACAGTAGGAGTAGCTGCATTTGTGAAACTTATATTTACAAATCTTGTATTGAAAAAGAGAGCTGTGCAGTTGATCACCACAAACTGTAAGTAAAATGTTCAAAATTTCCACTAAATCAAATGTTAAAGGCTGTATTGTAATTGATTTCTCTTAACTTAGCTTGCATGACCAAAGGTAACATTTGCCCATCAGCTAGCATTCATATTATTTCCACAATGCTAAATTTAGATAAACCATTATCTAATTTGACTGTTATTGGATTGATAAACAAGTCGCTCACTTCAGGCAGTAAACTGTTGCTATATATTTAGCTTTGCTAGGTAGTTAACCTAGTATTAGTGATGTGACAGGTAGAACTTTACTTTACAGCTATGTAATCATTATATCTATATAGTTTTTGGAATATTTGTTTCATGTGTACACAAGCAGCTGGATGTCATCATAAAAAAACAGCAGCATGAGAATTTCCAAAAAATAAAATGTTCAGGCACTTCAGGCAGTAAGCCTTAGGTTGGCTAGATAGCTAACCCTGTGTTAGTGATGTGACAAGTTTCACAAGCTGTATCTTTTGGTGTCACTTTGGTGGAAATACATTAATGTAGCTATAATTTCACATAAAATTGTATGACAAGAATCTCTGTAAAAAAATTCAGAAATGTGTATTTTGCATGAAAGAAACAACCAGGCTTAAGGATATACTTTATACAGAACATTATTTTGCATAACAGTTTGTTTACTCTTTACATCATACCAGGCCATATCAATAGGTTTACTCTCAAAGCAGTAGCCACCCATTTCCAGTAAGCTTTTAAAGTGTAAAATCACAACTATTCTCATTTTCGCAGTAATATCTAGTATGGTATATGGCTTATGTTATATGTGAGCCTTGCAAGTAAGTAGCATAGGCCTGTCACTAAAACATAGGATTTAAAAGTAAGTTAACAGTAGTATTCTAAAAACTGCAATCTGTAGTCTTGGTTTAGGTACTTGTGGTAGTGTCTGCTTCTTCATTTTCCATTTTAAGTTCGAGTTCAATCATAAAAAAGCTTAAATCCTGATGAGTTAAACTGTAGTTTAAGCACATTTTGGCAGAGAGGGTGTGGCTAACAGAGTTCTCGTTTCATGATGCATGAACTTTTAAGGCATATGCACCAAACTCATCCTGTTTTATCCCAAAAAGGGTTGTATACCATTCTGGAATGACAACATGAACAAGAAAACATGGTTTTTTATTAATTAATTTGGTTGTTTGTTTATTTGTTTTTAACTTGCAAATTTTAACGAAGGATCTCAGGAAAAATTACAAAATACCTGAAAAGTGAAATCACAAACCATGAGTCAGACACAGGATTAAAATACCAGAACAGCTATCTACAAACAAAGGCAAACATTTAGCAATGTCAAAACTAGGGTTACCGAATGATTACTTCACATTTTGTGTGTGCGTGTGTGTAGTCCTTAAATAAAGGTGCTGTGATTGAAGACAGGTATGTGTGAGAAGACGCTTGGTAACCTTGAACGTGGGAGCTGTGGTGGATTCTGGGTAACAGAGCCAGGAGTGGAATAGGCTCTGGCACATACATGAAACCATACTTTTAAACCTTAATCATTATCAGGCTTGGGGAGTAATGGAATACATGGAACGATGTTACATAATTAGGATAAAAAATAGGTACTTGTATTATATTATAGTTACAGGAAAAAAACTGTAATCAGATTATAGATACAATTATTAAAAATGGGGATTATTTACAATATTATGAAATGCATAAGGGCTGCAACAACTATTCAACAAAATCAATAAAAATTGAAAAAAAAATTGCCAATGATATCATTATTAGTTGATCTGCATTACTCTTTACAGTATACTACCCTGCCGGTCTCATGACATAACTTGTGTTTTAATGTGAGTAATTATTCATTTGTGGGAATGTGAGGAGAGCGCGTGATGTTCCTGCTTGAATTGTCCAGAACAACTTTATGTTCTGTTAAGCAGCAACTAGCGAAACTATTTGAATCAATTAAAAAAAACAGTCGATTCACTAATCGATTTAAAAACTAAGAGACAAAATCTTTGGAGTCAATTTCACACACTGAAAATGATTCGTCTCTCATGTACACACTACAAGCAAAATGAACTTAGCATAGGAGAGTTTCAGTGAGCAAAACAGACAGCTGATATTTATTTTATCTTTATTTTGAATTTGTCTGTTCAAAATTTGAAAAAACAAATCATGGCTTGGAATACAGACACACAGCTGCAAAAAGTGAGGTTACTGATTAACAAAGTGATCAGTAGAAATGATGTAGACTACATCCCATCACCTTGATTTAGTCTGAGTGAATATTCAGTACCATTCATATATAATGCTTCTATTGAATGAGTATCACCATTCATTTGGTCAACATGAGAAATTGATAATATTCTCATTCTGTTACAGATTATCTCACTAATGTTGTAATTCGTGAACTGCATTTTAATTAACCCTAGTTAAGAAAAAGGTCTGTAAGAGTGCTGATTAAAATGTTGCAAAAAATATTTTAAATTAATTTCTTTTGTATATATTTTTAAAAATGAATAATCGAAGGAAAGTTTATTGAATTAACACCCTATGAAGAATAAAAAAAAATTTCTAAAAAAAGCCCTAAATAAGAACAATATACTAAATGCACATGTGCAACACAACACTTCAAAAGTTTCACATCGCCACTCTGGTCTCGAGTGAAACCGTAGCTAATCTTTCAGTCACCAATTCATTATCTTCAACAACATCACAGTACAGTGCAAATTATGCCCTGAAAACCTTAGAAAATGCTGTCATCGTCCACATATTTGGTATTGAAGTAATCCAAAAGTACAGTTACATTAAGTTTTCTGTGGTAATTAGATAAGGTTACTGAGAACATTTTAGCAGGTAACTAGTAATTGTATCAGAATACATTTATAAAGTAACCCTCCCAACCATTATTATTATTATTATTATTATTATTATTATTATTATTATTATTATTATTCAATTTTATTTGTATAGCACTTTTAACCACAGACATTGTCTTAAAGCAGTTTAACAAAAGTATATAAATTCTGAATATAAACTTATACATTTATCTATATATATCCCTAATGAGCAAGCATGTGGTGACGGCGGCAAGGAAAAACTCCCTGGGATGGCAAAAGGAAGAAACCTTGAGAGGAACCAGACTCAAAAGGG
>JAQQZU010021118.1:0-15404 GCA_030068025.1 Parauchenoglanis punctatus | reverse complement strand
TATATAGGTAAAACAAAATAGAAAATAATGCAATAATATAGTACAGAATGGAGAACAAATTAGAATCTAGTAGAATAGAGTAAAAAAAGGTATAAAATAGAACAAAATTCAATATAAGACAGTGCCCAGTACTTACAGAACAGAACAGAATAGTTTGTTCCTACAAGCAGAAGTGTGTGTGTGTGTTTGTGTGTATGTGTGTGTGATACAATGCTCTGTTCATGAAACACAAACATGGGTCCTTGCCCAACACACATTTTTGCTGACATATCAACAGGACAAATTAACCTTCATTGCCTGAGGAGATGAAGGAGAAACAAGAGGAAGAGGAAGAGGGGGATGACAAAAGCATGTGAAGGGACAGAAGGAGGAAAGAGAAGAAAGTGATAGAGGAAAAGAAAATGAAAATTCAGGTCAGGGAGGACGAAGGAAATTACAGAGACCCCGAAGTGACATGGGGGAAAAAAAGGTGGGAGGAAAAAAAAAATGTCCCGGGATCACGACAAACATTGTATGCTTTCGTTCTGGTCGATGTACTTCCGGGTCAGTCCGGCAACATATATTGGAACATACACACACACCCGTGGGAAAGCTTCATGGAGTTTTATTTTGAAATTGGGCTCAAATATATCAGTGTTTTGCAGAAGGAACGGTTTTCACATAAGTGAAAGACATCTAAAGAGAATACTTAATGCAGTGGGACGCACTCGCTGCAAAGTGTATACTGCCCCAGCAGCCCTGCTGAACTCATTAGCAACCAAGTGCAGTACTCTGGGCAGCTTCACGGAACCGGTGTTGGGCATTAAAAAAAAATCCTTGTTAAAAAAAAACTAATTTATGGGATGACACTGACATGTAGGCTACCAAACAAACCGAGGCTTCGTTTATCATCGGTCACGTGGTTTCCTATTTAAACGATACACGCCTTGAGGATGAAGATATACACCCAGAATGAAAATATACAATGTTTCTCGGGATCCCGAGAAACTCCCAACTTTTTTTTTTTTCCCATGTCACTTCGGGGGCTCCGTAGGAAATAGATCACAGCACACTAGAATAGAATAAAACAGACCACAAGACAGTTGATAGAACAGAACACAACACAGAAACAAAAGTAAAATAAATAAAATAGAGCACGACATAATAGAATATAATGGAACACAATTCTACAAAACAGAACAGAAGTCAACAGGGTAGTATAGAATCAAAGACAAAGCAATAAGATAGGATAGAAACGAATAAAATAGAGTGTATATAATAGAACAAAACACAACACCACAGAACAGAACAGAATTGTGGCACAATAGGATAGAACACAACACAACACAACACAAAACTATAGAATAGAATAGAATATGAGGAAAAGTAGATGACACAAAGAGGATTAGAGGAAAGGAAGGTGTTCACATAATTCAATTCTACAATCAGGAGATAAGAGGAAGAGGAGAAGAAGAAAGGAAGACAGGTGAAGAAGAGAACCATATGAGGACTTGAAGGGGACAATGATAGGGGCAAATATCCTCCATGAACCTTTGTTAAAAATTCAGTCAAGAAGAGAAGAAGAGAAGAAGAGGAAGATGATGAATACTCATGTGGAGTGAAAAACAAACAAGCAGAAATGAATGTAATTCATAGGGAATCATGTGACACGGCTTGCATCAGTCACTACAGGTGTCATTAGAGTTGAACAGGGAGACATGACATGTTTACACCTGGGCGATGAGCACACATACGCATAAACACTGCTGTGAAGGAAAAGAGAAAGGGAGTGGAATACAATCAGTAACCTTCTTTCACTCTTTGAAATTTGCCTGACCTCATTACTCTCAGCCTTCCTTTTGTTATGTTGAAGGGTGGATTCATTTCTCATTTAACACAATTTAAGGAATTAAAATCTCCATGACGTGTTGTAATGACTGACAGGGTAGTGTGATTAAGCACATTTACTCAATTCAATTTGATCTATACAGTGCTTGTAATAATGGGCATTGTCACAAAGCAGCTTTACACTAATCTGGATGCAGATTTAAACTTTGTACCAAATGAGCAAGTCAGAGGCAACAGTGGGAAGGAAAACTCCATGCGATGACATTCTGGGTGTCACTGCATAGTGGGATTATGTGTCATGACACTTCCACATTTGTATACTATAGAGTCATGCAGTGCTACGTACATGTGTTCAAAGGATATTGAGTATGAGTATCAGGGTAACTTTAAGGTTATAGTATCAGGGTGAAGTTATTCACTGTTCAATGATTGAGACTTGAGCATAAACAAGTGCAAACTTTATGCTATCCAAGTAAGAATATCCACAGCCATCTTTAGGGTATCCATGTGGTACAATCCACAGCAATATCACGGTGAACTTCAGGCTAGCCCTGTGAGGCCGTCCTCCACAACAAGTGATTCTCTGGGATGAGAAGGAGGTGAAGGAGGCTTAAAGCATAAATAGAGGATCAGGATGTATTGGGCTGACTACCATCAGGGCAGAGATCTCATCAGGCAGCATAAGTATTGTGTGGTTTGACATAGAGAAAGAGAGAGAGAGAGAGGGAGGGGGCCAGGCATGCTCCTGTACTGAAATAGTTAAGAAGATGTACATTGTGAGCATAGTACAAGCAGGGACTTCTGAAGGACTAGCTATGACAGTGTAACTAACAGGTAGAGCCAGAATGTAGTGCCCTGGGACATAAAGTTTCAGCCACACCACTGTCAACTAACCTGAGTGAATGTGTGTGAGTGAATGTGGGCAACAGCATCCAAACATCCTAATTTACCGGAACTTTCCATGCCACGTGTCAAGCACAAGGCCTGTGGGCCAAATCCGACCTGCAGCCTTGTTTTACTTGGCCAAAATGAAAAATAATACTTAAAGGGCCAATAGTACACTACTGATTAACTTTTTTTCATACTATCCCAAATTCACAGCAGATCCATAGCATTGAAACTACTACTGTACAGTATGCATCAGGACAAATCTTACAATGAATGAATAGATCTGATGATCTTTTTAACCATCCAAAGGGTAGTTCCTGTAACTCTCCATACAAATGTGTACTCCAGTTTGTATCAGAGCTAGCTTGACTGTGGTCTGAATGTAGGCCGAGTGCTGCACTTAATGTAAATCACTCTCGTGTCTAAAAATGAATCATGTGTTGGCGTAACCATTACTGCGGAAGGGGGAAATAAACTAAAAATAAAATTGTGATTTTTTCCTGATCTGTACAATTATTAAGTGTGACTCACTTGTGTATTCCAGGTGGATGTCGCACAGCAGTACGAGCAGTCATGACATGATGTTTTTTATTTAATCATGTAAGGCACAATTTATTATCAAACAATCTTTCCATATTAATGATGCTGCCATAAAATAACATTTCAGTTCCAATCCAGTTTCTCATCACTGCAGCTGGCTTTGATGCCCATAACAGAATTTAACAATCCTGATCTATAGGAGTGCCCATAAACCCTCTGGAGCTCAAGTTCAAGTGGCTTTTATTGTCATTTCAACCATATAGAGATGACTACAGTACATAATGAAACAAGACAACGTTCCTCCAGGACCAAGGCGCTACATATAAACAGCTCAGAAGTAAGTACAAAAGTGCACATGTGCCATAGAAGACAACATAAAGTGCATGTGTGCAAACATGTGCAAACATTGCAAAGACAACATAATGTTATTATAAAGCTGTACCTTTATCTAAGAGAAAAGGAATTAACAAAAGGCTTAACTATAAAAAAAAATACATTTTAAGCCAAAAGTTAGAGATTGAGACTGTGTCTGAGTCCCAAACACTAAATAAATTGGAAGTCTGTTCCATAATTATAAGGCTTTGTAAGAAAAGATTGCTCCCTGCTGTAGTCTTATATAGTGTTATTCTAGGTACCAACAAAGAGCCTGCATATAGTGATCAAAGCCAGTGTGGCAGATCATAAAAGATGTAAAGTGCATTCAGGACTACTCATTTATAGGGCATAAGTAGTATTTTATAATCAATGTGATATTTTATTGTGAGTCAATGCAGTAAGGATAAGATAAGGGTCTTATGGTCATATCTTCTGGTTCGATTAAGGACTCTGACTGCTGCGCTAACTGGAGCTTGTTTATGGACCTACTGGAACATTCAGACATTCAAGGCATTACAATAACCTAATCTAGACGTAACAAAAGCATGAACTAGTTTTTCTGCATCATGTAGTGACATTATCTTAGCAAAACTTTCAAGGAAAAATGCTATCCTAACAATATTATCTACATGAGCTTCAAATAAGAGACTGCAGTCAACAATCACACCAGTTGCACATGGTGTAACTGAAAGGCTACCCAGAGGTACCGATTAATCACAAAGCATACATCTACTGTAGCTGCCTGTTGTCCTGGTAGAAGCATTCTGTGTAGTAGAAGTATAAGGAAGGTACTCGGCATCCAGGGTCTACTGACATTTACACATTCGCTTTTATACATACACTTTATTAAGGTTTATATTTATAACTGGTATCCATTTTATATCCAATTTATAACTGGTATCCATCACCTGCCATATAGTTGTGTATCATCACCATAGAAGTGGAAGGAAATACCATGTTTTATGCCTCTTCTATCACAGCAATTTGCCAATAAATATATATTTTTTTAATTAATGAATGATGTCATTTTTTTAAACCCATTTATAGTTACATTTAATGTTGTGGAATGTCCACAAAACAAGTTAGCTACATTTACATCATTATGGCAGACACCCTTATCCAGAGAGACTTAAATTTGTCTCATTTATACAACTGAGCAGTTGAGGATTAAGGGCCTTGCTCAAGGGCCCAGCCCTCACTTACATTAAAGCAGCTGTAAGCAGTTGTTCCCCTCACCATTCTCTCTTTTTATTTGCACTTGAAGTTAGTAAGACTTTAGTAAAACATCAAAATGTAAACCCCACAACCCTGAAGATGCCTAAAACCTAAAGTTACAGTTTTGCCTTTTAGGTTTTACAGTTTTGCCTGTCATTTTAACTGCCTGACAATGGAGATTCCTTTCATAAATGTTAAATAAATGTCTCCGCTTGATATGGCATTAAATAAATTTCACGTTTTACATTTTAAAAATCAGTTTATGTGGAGTATCTGCTGTACAAGTGCCTGTTAATCAGTTGTATTAGAATAATTGCACTGACAAATCAGAATCCAGAATTCAACAGAACTTTGGTATCATCAGAGACAACTTTTAAATAGTAATGAATGAAATACATAAGCATGTTATTTTAAAACCACTTTTACAGTATAGACTGTCTCAGACATCAGTGAAGAAACCGAGCAGGAGAAACTCCCTGAGTTGGAGCTGAGCAGGAAGAAGCCTTGAGAGGAACCAAAATTCCTCTGGGTATCAGGATGAATCAAAAGTTATTTCCACATCAATTTGTCTAGGAATTCCATTTATATGAAATATAAACTAATAGTACATCACTCTGGAGTCAGTCAGAGACAATTTGCTCAAAGTCAGCAGTAAATCAAGGAAAGGAAACAGAAGTTTGTGAATCTCTGAACAGGAGCAACAGCTTGTAGGCCTCAGCATAGCAGGGGTAGGATCCAGATTGAACGCAGACCTGTACTGTTCTCAGTTTGAGTTTTTAGATGGAATAAATCATCAGCCATGCCCAAACCTGGTCATTCACTGATCTCTTTATTTATTTTCCCGTATTGCTTTCTAGCTCCATGTTTCCAGTCCTCAGCACACATGCGCACACACACACACACACACACACACCATAGGATTTGGTTTGAAAAACAGAATCACATTGCTGTATAAATTGTTTTGCATTTGTTTAAATTTTTAGAGTGCCTCTGCATCTCCACTCAACACTTAGCGCAAACCACTTAATTAAAAAAAAGACCATTTATTAGTTTCTGTGCCTCTGGCTCTCAATGACTATCTGAGAGAGAGAGAGAGACTAACAGAGTGAAACAGACAGAAAGAGAGACAGAAATGCAGAAAGACAGAGAGTGAGACTAACAGAAACAGACAGAAAGAGCAAGAGAGAGAGAGGATTAAGGATGAGTGTAGAGTGAATAGACTGGCATGCTGTTTGCTATGTGACACTGAGTCAGTAATTACAGACTTCCACATGGAGATTGCATGATTTAAATTATACCACAATGACTACACAAACGCACGCACGCACACCCACACACCCACACACACACACACACACGCACACACTGCCCCATGCTGGCCAAATAGTATAACACCAAATCCAGAACTCTAAATTTCCATTCCTGTTCTAATAAGACTGCTGTTCTTCAGTTCTGCTTGTTTCAGAATACAAATTCTTCTAGACTTAAATATGTTAGATTTAAAGTTTGTCAGATTGAGTGATCAGGTTTATTTATTTAATGAATGCCTTTAATTTAATTGTTTTTTTTTTTTTAAAAAGTCCTGTAGAGAAGATACATTACAGTGACGTCTAGAATGCCCTTACAGTGATGAGAACGTGCATGATGAAGCCCTAATGGCTCCCCTACATTTCAACTGGCACTGCATTAGACATTCTTATTGCTTTAATTTAAGGCACATAAATTAAGTGTTATGGTCGACTGTGGCAATAACATTATAGCTAACTAACATAGCCATTGGACTTTTTATACAGACACTGAGAGTGGAAACAATACACAGTCAGCAAAAACATCTACTTAGATGCTAACAAAGATTTTTATGACTAAAATTACACCACAGATATATTTAGCATCGACCACTAACCTGAGCCGATGGGAGTTTCCTCATGACTCATGAACATGTGAATGAGTGGACATGCTCAATAAACATAAACACGGTTAACACAGAGCAACGTGCATTAATAATTTAATCAGTACTTAAACGTACATCCCCATGTAACTTTATACAGCTAAATTCAACCAAAAAGTCTTTTTATTGCTCTTCAATAAGCCTATTTCCAGATATAATTGTCTTATTCTATTAGCAGCTTACGTTTGTTCACTATAACGATCAGCCAAGGACAATAAGACCAGGATCAGTTTGTACAGTTTCTAATTAGTAAATATGTCCAGGAACAGGATTAACTGTTCTTTATTTGTTATTTAATAAGCTCATACTGAGAGATAACTCATCTTCCCCTCATGATGCTTTAGGTTTTATTCACTCACTCAGACTTTTTAAATAAATTCATTCATTTATTTGTCAAGAGTTTGCTAAAATCAGTAATGAAGCACGTGCTGAGACTCTGAGCATCTTTAGGAATTCTGCAGGCTTATTTATAAGCTGTTTGTTTAGAAAGTGCGGGAGGAGAAGCAGCCTTTAGTCACATATACAGCGTTACAGCACAGCCTGTGAGGTCACATGACTCAGCACTCCTGGAGCAATCCACTTCAAATTTATACACAGTATATCTTTTGTACTTATAAATAAGAACATAAGAAATTTGTATTCTTTGGTAATTCTACTGAATCCCATTTTATTTGTGCACAATTATTTATTTTACTTAATTATTACATTTTCGTGAACAGTGAACTGCCTGGACAAAAGGCACCATCTAAATACGTATTGCTATAATACAATTTTAATATCATAACAAGTAATAAAGAAATAATAATAATATTTTATTCATCGATTTTCTTTATTGTGCCCCTGAGTAACACAGATTTAAGAGGAGATCCTGTAAGAGTGAAGTGGTTTTGTGCATGACAGTGACACCTAGTGTTCACTCTATGAACTCCTTCTCATCTGTTCCTTTTTTCTTTTCTTAAACTTGCTCTTTTAGTAGAGGAATACTGCTCATTCTATTCCTCTGCTTCTGTAGAGGTTTTATTACTCATCACTGGGACTTCAGTACATAAATAAAAGAAATTAAAACAGAAATGGAAAAAAGGGTTCTCATGTAAAGATACTCTGTCATTACTGGATTATTTCGGAGCAGGAGCTTCTTTCTTGGATGGCAGCCTCTCAGTCCACCGTGATGTAAAACTCTCTTGACTGTAGATGGTGTTCTAGCAGCTTCCGGTTCATGGCAGGCCTGTCCCTTGATGGTTCCTGGGTTGTTCCTGACCATCTGAACAAAGTTCCTCTTGGCTGAATGTGACAGTTTGGGTCTTCTTCCAGCAAAGTGGCTACATCTCGCAATAACTTGTACTTACAGGTGAACTGATGATCTGAGAAGCTGCAGTTGTTTAGAAATGGCCTCAAGAGACATTCTTGAGTTGTATAAATCTATGATCATCTTTCTCAGATCTGCACTGAGCTCCTAGGCCTTTCACATTGTACTGTGTGTTGGTCAGTCCAGTCAGTGCTGTCAAAAAACACTTTTTATGTTGTGAACAGAGAAGCTCCAGCTGTAGTCGGTCATGATCACTAACAGGAGGTTAAGAGGTCTTGGTCTTGGCAAGTTAAAAGATATTTTGAAACTTTAAGCACCACTGAATTAATAATGTAACTGGCTGTATGTATATTTTTGGCCCTGCACTGATTTCAGAAAACCCAAAATAAAGAAACACCTTTACACCAAATTTTTTTTTATTTTTATTATTAAACATGCATGTTGTGCAATCATTGCTCCCCAGAACAGAACAGTTCAAAGAAATCCTTAAAAGCCTAAAATTGCCTTAAGGTTCATGTCTGTGTTTGGAAAATCCTGACTGAACTGTAGGAGTTAAAGACTAAACCTCGTTTTTGGTTCCATGTACAGTGTGTGTTAGTTCTGGTTGGTTGTTGTAATAAAACCCCCTCTAATGATCTAAGACACAGTGATACCATTACAACACTTTATTTCATCCTGTGTACAAAGCAGGAAAGTTAGAGTTAACATTCTCACAGTGCAGCAAACCAAAACCTTATTTTTATCCAATACTTTATCATTTAGGGAATGTAAATCTGAGATTTATCAAACAAACACAGTGTGACTGAAGGCACTTAGGAAGACAGGAGAGCCTTAACACTTTACATATCATACTCAAAACACCACTGTCTCTCTCTCGGTCTGTCTCTCTCTGTCCCAATCTGGTCCCTAGTTTGCGAACTATTTTAAAAAAAACAAAAACACAGTTACTATATCCTTATCCAAAAAGCACACTGATTTCATTGGGTTGGAAACCAGTGCATGGAACAGGCAATCAAATTTCAACCTACAAGATTCTGATGCAGGACCTGGGCGGAGCCTCTGCGGCTGGGACTGGTGTCTATACTGCTTATCCGTCAGGGGTGCAGGGAAGCCGGAGTCCCAGCTGACTCTGGGTGAGAGGCGGGGTACACCCTGGACAGGTTGCCAACCTATTGCAGAGCTAACACAGAAACGAACAACCATTCACATTCACGGGAGTAGCCAGTTGACCTAAAGTGTTTGGACTGTGGGAGAAAACCCACGCAGGCATGGGGAGAACATGCAAACTCTACACAGAAAGGTTTGAACCTAGAACCTTCTTGCTGTGAGATGACGTCACTAACCCCTGCACTGCTGTGCTTCCCAGGCTGAGACTAATTAACTAAAAGGCGGTGATGAGCAGCAAATGCGTGTTTTGTGGTTTCTAACTTGATTGTGTTATTATCTGTGACCTGCTCTCACCCATAATCCTTTGCACATGGAAATAAGGTTCTGGATGGATAAACAGAGAGAGAGAGAGAGAGAGAGAGAGAAAGGGAAGTTCAGAGAAGCAGCAACTAACTAAACACTTAAAACCCAAAACCCAGAAAACCGTTACTAAAATGAATAAAACTGAGAAGCAGTAATCATCGTTTCATTTCATCTTGATGAGCCAGCCTCCGAGCCGATCCCGGAAATACTGCGCAAATGAGACAGAAGTCCATCAAACTGAAATTAACAGGACCACTGAAATCTGAGAAGCAGGAAGTTACAGTGAATAAATAAACCTGAAGCAGGAAGTGACTAAAAACGTATGTCTGGCAAACCAGGAAGTAAACAAAACTTAACAAATATTTCATAAACTTCAAATAAGAACCAGGAATTGAAAGGAAAAAAAAAAAACGCATTTCAATGAACCAGAAGCTTATGAAAAACTGATTAAAGGTCTTTGACAAGGAAGTTGGCTGTTTACAGGTTGTCTTCCATCAGGTTCTGCGTCACACAAATCCAGAGAACCAGGAAGTGATAAAAATGTAGAGACCTGAAGTGAATTCCAGAGAAGCAGGAGGATACAGGGAGACGAATTCAATTCAGCTCTCTCTCGGACAGCCCGGAGATTTCCAAATAAAGGCTGTGTTTCAGCATGTTCTGACTCACACAAGTTCTGAGAACCAAGACATGATTCGAAATTAATACAATAAAGCAGACATCGACAGAACCAAGAAGTAAAGGAACCCAAATCTGAGAACAACAAAGTGGCTAAAATCAATTAAACTGTTTTGACTGCTCATATTAAGAGGTGAAATAAAATAAGACGCCTCTGAAAGTCCGGGTCCGTTAATCACATATCAAAGCTGTGTTTCTGCACATTCGGACTCGGAGAACGCGGAAGTGAGTGGGACACAAATGAACGGGATATGCCTTGAAACAGGCGACAGGGTCAGTTAAGCAGATTATTTGCTCTTGCCCAGGAGGTTGCGAGTTTGAACCTCAGCTCTGCCAGAGAGTCGAGACGCTGTGGGGCCGCTGAGCAAAACCCTTCACCATTGTCTGCTCAGCTCTGAGCTCACTTCCTGTTTCACTCGCAGGTCACTCTGGAGAATCAGTGTGCTGAATGGAGTTCAGTATTGAGGTCATTTCTCTAGTCTGGAACTACTCATCCCCGGCTAGACGAAGCCTTTAAACATTGTGATTTTGCCTTTCTGAGCGAGTAGCTTAATGACGTTGTACTCGTAGTCTGCATCGTGGACGCCCGTCTCCCTGAATGCATCGTTCAAGATCTCCTCCCAGTAGTGGTGCCAGTTCCCGTTCAGATCGGCACCAAAGCCAAAAACATTCACCTGAAGAAAACAAACAAACAAGGACACAAGCACAGAACAGGTCAGATATGCATGAGGAAGACAGCTGAGAAATCAGAGTCTTTAATTCACCTGCACAGAGGAAATCCAACTGCCATAAATAATGCAAAGCTAATACGGCTTTATGTCTTTTTTTGGCCTCATTTATAAAGGAATGTGTTAATCATGGCGAAGAAATGGATACCCAAGCGGTGTTTAAAAAAAACAACACATACAGATAATAAGAGAACAAGAAAAATAAAAAAAGGATACATTGAAAATATAAATGACAAAAATACATAAAGGAGAAATGCAATGGGAACAGATGGTAGAAATAGAGGACAATAAAAAGGAAGAGTGAAACGATAAAACACGATAAAAACCGAGGAAATCGGTCATACAAAAACAAATAAATAAAACACAAAGACTGAACAAAGTTAAACGGCAAACATCAGGGAAAGTGAGCAATAAAAATAAGCAAATAATAAAATGGGCACGGCCGTGACCTAAAGGCTGGAGAAGCGAGTCTGGGGCCGAAAGGTTGCCGGTTCGATTCCATGGGCCAGCAGGGAAAAAAAAAAAATGTGTGGTTGGGGCAGTGAATGAAGTGGACATAGATATAACGTCATGTAAAGCAGAGTCTCAACTCAGCATAAAGTGCTGTGAAAACACAACCTCTGACTCTGAACACTGGTGCTGCTTCGCTTCTGGCCTCCAGGTGGCGACATTGTACCTTAATACCTGACTACACACAGGAACGCTTAGAGGATCACACACAATGTAGGCATCACTGCATAAAGGGGTGATCATGTGATCCATCCATCAGCCAGTGTTCCCATGTATCCACTCTCTGCGTGTGTGTGTGTGTGTGTGTGTGTGTGTGTGTGTGTGTGTGTGTGTGTGTGTGTGTCTCTCAGCAGATGTGGAAGCAGTTTTTCAGTCTAAATGGTTCACATTATCAGTACAAGTACAGCTCTTCACCTGAAACTAAAAGCATCCAATCTGTGTGTGTGTGTTGGATGATAGGGAGTGTGTCTAATGAGTGTGTTGTGCTTACCGAGCAGTGGTTTTTCTCTGGGATTATTTAAAGTCATGGACACACACACACACTCACACAAACAAACTGACTCCAGCCATCTAAAACAGCTGCAATGGGTTAGGGTTAGGGGGTTAGTAATTTTTGGAAATAACTTGCTGTGACTCTGTGCTGCTGTGATGAAGGCAAAGGCTGGTGGTTTTGATAAAACTCGTACTTAAGCACTCGCACGCATTCGTTGAACCGCACTTACAATCTGTAATGTTACATTACGCTTCAAAACCAGTCGGTTCCATTTGCTTTAAGTATTTCTAACATTTTCTTGTACTAAAAGTCTGACACATGGTTTATATATTTATTTTTAAATCGGGGGGGGCGGGTCCAAACTTCTGGCCTGTAGAGGGCGAGGCAGTGAAAGTCATGAATGCCAGTAATGTATTTGGAGGTAAGAAGTTGGCATGCTGTGGCCAGCAGCTCCACGTATTAGCAGTGGAGGACTAATGATTAATAACGTACCATGTAGTAGCATCTTTAAAAAGCAGAGTTTATTTGTCTTGTGTGAAGTAGCTGTCTGTAGAGAGGGCGGTGTGGGTGGAGATACTCCTATAACATCTGGGGTAAAGCGGCCATGTGCTGGCATCCGTGATGATGATGCACATTGCCCTCTTCAGACAGCGAGTGGAGTAAATTTACTTTTAATAAATTAAAAATAAACAAGGTGCATAAAACATAAAGGTGCAAAAAGGAATAAGATTACATGAGAAAAAAATAAGCAAAATAAAATTTAAATAAAGGAACGTAAAGGTGTAAGGAATAAAAAAATAACTAAGGCAAAAACACAGAACAAAAGACAAGAAATAAATAATAAAATACATGTATTCTTAAGAAGTTAGGGGCAGTACCTGATCACAGACGTGCAGAGCGAACATGATGGAGAGGAAGCCGGTTGATGGATATCGGCCATGACCCTCCAACAACACCTCATACACATACTTCATAAATGAGGGGTTATACACCAACACCTGAGACACACACACGCACGCACACACACACATACGCACGCTGAATCTGAGAGCGAGAGGGAAAAGCAGAAAACACGGTGAAAAAAAGAAAAATCAACTCACTTTATGCCTGTCAGTGGTGATCCGTGATAAAACTGGCTGGTAGGTGCTGAGAGACAGACAGAAAAAGAGCGAGACAGAGACAGAAAGACAAAGAGACAGCGAGAAACAGAGAGACAGACAGAGCAAGAGACAGGGCAGGAAAAATGGGCTGTCAGTTTTGCTTGACTTTAACCCTTTTACATTTTCACAAATACATTTTTAGCTGTGTAATTAATTAGCATTACAACAAATCACTATTTAATTCCTGGATTCTGATTGGTTAGAAGGTGTTAAATAATAATAATACGTTATTGTTTCTACAGTAATGGCTCAGTCACAGGGACAGGGACATGTGTAATTGCGGATATGGTGAAGCGATGGGTAAGCAGATGTTTTATGTAACATTGATGGTAAGTCAGACGTCTGCACTACTCACAACTGGATGTGTCCGGAGGTCAGGGCGCTGACAATCCACTCCAGGTCGAGGGTTTTAAACGGGATGAGCAGCAGGCTGGTGCTGGAGTCCTCCAGGATGAAGGCACTTTCAGGATACATCACATGGTGTGTGGTCCTGGAACCCACATCACGCTCAAAACCCTTGGTCGGACCCTGGTTTATCCTGCACGCACACGCGCACACACACACACACACACATACAAGCTATGTGGAATGGTTTGCTGACTCATTAACAGAGTAAATTAGCACAAGTCCGTCTGTACAGAGGAACTTTATTTCCTTATTTGAACACTTTAAGTGGTTAAAACTACAGGAACACTGTTGCTAGTAAGCACTAACAAAAAAAGCTAGCTAGTGACTGACGCTAATGATTCACCTAGCGAGGACGCTGATGTCATCTTTTAATAAAACCTAATGAACTGGGAACACGACTCGTAAATTACACTAAACACTGATTATAAACCAAACATTTAATGCCACAGAAAGTCTTTCTGACTAATAAATATTTCTAGTAATAATCTCTAGTCATAACACTAGCTAGCACTAATTGTCTATGGAAACGTTAACTTGTCAGCACTTAGCATTAGCCTCCAATGGCTAGATTGGGTCTTAACTGCACAAGTTATTTATTTATTTATTTATTTATTCAATCAGCTTTCTCTAATAAGCTTTATCCAAGCCAAAATCAGGAGCAAGACACTTTTCATTCTGTTGAATTTAATAGCTTATGCGAAACATAAACGTGACTAAATACGTTATTGTCAGTAAACCTATAAATGTCTGTTTCTCAGAGTTCCTACGTGATGCAGTAAAACTAAAACTAGATTTGTGCAGCCCAGTAGGTACCTGTCACGATCAGCAACAACTTTTCTAAAACATTGTTGTGCAATGTTCTAGCTAGCTAGCATTAACCACATAGGCTAAGGCGCTTATGAGCAGTAACCTCATGTTTATATGATACATAAATGATGCTCCAAGTGGTTCTGTAAAAATCCTCTTGACAGTGGCTTCATAGTAAAAAAGATATTTTGTTTCAAACATCATCCAAAGGCTGCATTTTTGGTTTTATTAAATATGCAACTTTACACGTATTTAATGAACACTTACAGCAAATAATAGTATTAAACTCATGTGTTAACTCTAGCTAGCTAGCAATAACCTCCTATTGTAACTTGCTGCCACTAAATTTGTGTGTTATTAGCATTGCTTATTGGTGTTAACAGTGTGAGAACTTACTAAGAAATGGGATAAGTGCTATAGATAATGAAGATACATCATAAGATCTCTCTATTTGCGCTGATCTGTTTTTTCAAAACAAATTTCGAGGCACAAACGGGACGCTTGTGTAAAATGACCGGCTCATGGATGAAGCAGCGGGATGTTAACCGTTCAGTCATTATTCTAATCAGTGAGTGGAGAGCGCTGCATGGCTGCTGATTTTTATTTTTTTTTAAAGGCTGAAAATGTTATAAAATTAGATCTCTGTGAGCGAAGTCTTTCATTTCGTACAGCATTTATTCACTAATATATTCACCCCTAATAAACAGCTAAATCTTAAAACAGGGATACAAAAGCAACTACAGAGGGAGGAGAAAAGGAAATATGTATTCATTTACAATGTCACTGCAGTTTTTACACTTACACACTGTAGGGGTTCACAGCATGACTGGCTCATAGTGTCTCATAAATACATTTCCACCCCTTCGTAAAACAGAGAGATGTCAAATTTCTTCAAGCCAGAACATTTATTTAAAGTGAACTTGGCTCTACATCATTTGAATGTTTTTCTCCTTGTTTTGTTTTTTTTTGTTTTTTGTTTTTTTTACACAGGCCAGCGCAGAGACTTGGCAAGAAATAACCCAGCAGCAGACATTGCCTATTTCTGTCCTGTTTT
>JAQQZU010021078.1:0-15408 GCA_030068025.1 Parauchenoglanis punctatus | reverse complement strand
TACTTCCAACAGAGGGGTGTTTCAGTGCTGTTCTGTGTGTAAAGAAAGTGGTGTAGTATCTGTCACAAACCTGTTTTGGGTGTTTTGGGTGAATCATGGGTGCTCCTTAGATGGTGATAATGACAAAAACAAAAAAAGCAAAAACTTGTTTTTCTTTTGCCCAAATGGTAAGAGACAAATAAACACGAACACTCAATACCTGTTTTAGCTAGACTAACCTGTCCCTCAAAAACAATCACTAAAAAAATACAATATGGGGAAAGCTCCATTCTGCCAAGAAAGTTTGAATCTTCAGGAATCCAGCAAATGTTTAAAGAAATTCCAGACTCTCTTTCAAAAGCTCTCCTTTTCTCATCAAATAAGATGTATTTTTGAAATGTTTAAAATAACAACATTTTAATTTATCTTAGAATTTTTGTCACACACACACACACACACCAACAATATATGCATGCTTAGTATTAAAATATATCTTATAAGTGAGTAATGATACTAATCTAATTGTGAGATTATAATTTTGAATAAGGGGGAAGTTCTCTCTTGTGCAAAGTCAGCTCCTACGCCTGGACCTGGGGCGGCTGAAGCTGAGGTGTGGGCGGCAGCTGCGCATTGCGTGGGCTGGGGGGTAATCAGCAGACATTAGCATTTTCATTGCCGTTCTTTGCTCCCACCCGATTTAGCACCTTGAAAGAGAAGCCCTGTAACGACAGAAACCAGCGGATTATCTTGCTGTTGCTGTCATGATGTTTGGCTAACCACTGCAGGGGTGCATGGCACCTGGTCAGGTAGTATTTCAGGTAGTATTTCAGCTCTTCCACAACCCAGGAAGCCAGGACTTCCTGTTCGATGGCAGCATAACACTGTTCAGTGGGGTTTAACTTGTAGAGGATGTAGAGGATGGGATGCTTCTCTCTGTTGAAGTCCTGGGCCAGGACGGGTCCAATACCAGTCTCAGAGGCATCAGTTTAGACCAGGAAGGGATGCTTACAGTCTGGGTTCCTTAAGATGGGAGAAGCTGGTGAGCGCTGTCTTCAGCATTTGGAAAGCCCACTCCACCTCCAGGGTTCAATGTACAGACTCGAGCTCTCCCTTCCTGGTCAGATCTGAGAGAGGGCCATCTAAAGAGGCAAAGTTAAGCACAACATAACTTGCAAGCCCCAAGAAGGCATGTACCTGTTTCTTCGTTGTGGGACAGGGCTACTGGTGTATGGCCTAAACTTTCTTCTTCTGTGGTACTTCCAGGGATTTGCTGTGAACCTCACTTTCTGCAGCTCCTTGAGAAAGTTCATTTGAGGTTCAGCTAGGTGGTGGCATAGCTCTGGTGGAGGAGGATGATGTCGATTAATCTCTGAAACATTGCTGGAGATCTGTGTAGACAAAAAGGGAGTACCCGGTACTGCCATTGTCCAGAGGTCGTACTAAAAGCGAATGGGGCTAGAGGCACCTGCCAATATCCCTTTGTAAAATCCAGTGTTGATATGAACCAGGCCCTCCCCAGTCTCTCGATGAGCTCATCCACCCATGGCATGGGGTAGCTGTTGAACTCTGAGACTTCGTTGAGCTTGTGGAAGTCGTTGCAAAGGTGGAGGCTTCTGTCAGGCTTGGGGACCACAACAATATGACTGGACCATGGGCTGACAGATTCCTCAAATATCCCGTCCTTCAGCATTTGTGCCACTTTCTCCTCTATAGCCTGACAGTGGTCCTCTGGTATGCGATAGGGCCGCTGCCTGATGTCAACTACGGGGGGGGTTTAATGTGATGTTGTATTCCGTTGGCCTGCTCAGGCTCCAGCAAAAACACATCCCTGTATGGGCTCTCCAGTTCTTTGAGATCCTGCAGTAATGACAGCTTGAGGTTGGGACACTTGTGGATCATCTCTGCCGAACCTAAAACAGACAATGTTTCAGTAAATCTGTGATACGGCTGTGAGTCTGCACATTTACTGGATTGTTGCAGGTAATAATTCACTTGACCTACTTACTCCACATTGGTGTAGGGGCCTTGCCAATATGCCAGGAACTTGCAGGAGGCACTGGCGAGCAGGAGGACCTTCTCCTGGGATGGAACTCACGGGCTTGGGCTGGGTGGTTGTAGGCTCACCATTGCTCTTCTTGGGCATCCAGCATGTGCTCCTTCATGATAGGTCCCACCTTATCTAATCTCTCCTGCATATCCTTTACATATTGAACCCTCAAGGTTGCCATCAGAATAGGGGCTCGAAGGGTGTGAAGCCGGTTGAGCCCTGAGGTGTCTCGTGTACAGTGAAAAGAATATAGGGGAGGAGTAGATTCCAGTTCCACCCCTCCTCATTAATGACTCGGTGGAGCATGCATTTCAGCGTCTGGTTGAATCACTTCAATACCACAACGTCGGAGGACAGTAAACAGATGTACAGAAATGTTTAACCTGCTACAGCTGACAGAGCTCCTGCATCAGGTGGGAGACGATGGGGTCCCCTTGTTAGTGAGGATGTCTTTCGGAATCCCCACTTGGTGGAAGAGTAGCATGAGCTTTTAAGTGATGTTGTGGAATGGGGCATGAATTCTGTAATGAGTAGCATAATCCAAGATGATGAGAATATACTCATGGCCGCAGGTGGACTTAGGCATCCCCAGCAGGTCCATCCCCACATGGTCAAAAGGGAGCTGTTTATGGGGCATGATGAGCACTGCAGACTGTGGAGGAATTCTGTGTTAGACTCTGTATTAAACTTCTCTGTGGAAGATTCTCTGTATCAAACTTTGTATGAACTCTGTGGAAGACTCTCTGTATCAAACTTTGTATGAACTTTTGTTTGTTTTAACACCCATGTGTTATTGTGGTTATGTCTGGGCTGAGTGTGCGATAAGACCAACAGCATAAATTAAAGGTGCTAAGGCTTGCGGTAAAAATATCTGACGCATATGACGCTGGGCGAGATCTTTGCCCTTTTAAAAAAGCACCAGCAGTCGCCTCAGCCTTATGTATGTGTGTTGGTGTGTGTGCAGACATCAAAGTAATGGCTATCCTTTTGACTCATGCATTTGCAGAGCTGGTGAATTTGCAGACCCGTAGTATGTGGTAAACGTGCTTGTTAGCACGATCATTTAAGTCAATGTAAGCATACCCAAAATAACCAGCAATGATAAGGATTGGTTTGGGAATGGTGTGGAATAGCTGACAGGTGAACGTCCTGAAATGATTAGGAGCGTGGCATGTCACAGGAGCTCCACTGCCTCTGCAAAGTCGTGAAATTAGACACCATAACCACGATTCGGCCTGAAGAAGGTGTGAAAGGAAGGGGGGCCTAGCCCCCTCCTTAGTGATAAATAGGGTAACGATTCTTGGAAATCGATCATGGGGCAATGGGGTCACTTGAGGTATGTCATGCCCTAAGGGCTGAGTTAAATGTATATGTAACTTTGGAAAGGTATAAATGTAGGGGACTGACTGTTAGGGGGGGGTCTCGCGGGACCTTGTCTTTGTGATCTATGTACCTGAAACCTTCTCTGGACCAATTAAACATTTATCATTGATGTTTAGACTCCTGGCAATTTGTGCATCGTCTAAATTTGGATCCAATTTGCCATAACAAGACATTGCTGGCAGAACTGCTGGATCTCTGCCACCATCATCCTGGAGGTTTCTCGCTCTCACTGTGATAGGCTGGTGTGGTGAGTGAGGCCCGGGAGATTATGCCTGTTTGTGCCGTCATTACGATGCACTAGGTGTGCTTGCCCTTCCCAGAGGGCGGGGCTGTGCAGCCGCAGTCATCACACAAGCCACTGGAAAACAACTGACTATCTACAGCTGCAGTCAGAATTTTACATACACAGACATGAATGTCATCATGGATATGAATGTCATGGCAATATTGGAGTTTCTTTGAGCTATCCTTTTTCTGTGACAGAATGACTATACAACATATATTGAAAACACACCAAAGCATTTGGTGAACAAGTTTCAAACAAGTTATTGGGAAGTGTAACCATATTCCCAAGCCACTTTGCTGGAATAAGTCTCCAAATTGTCACCCTCAGCTGAGAGGAAGCTGGTCAGAAACAACCCAGGAACAATCAAAGCACAGGCCTACCATGAACTGGAAGCTGCCAGAACACTGTCTACCTTCAAATAAGTTTTACATTGCCAAGGGTGCCATTCAAGAAAGAAGCCCCTGTTCCAAAATCAACACCTTCAAGTGTGAAAAAAGTTTGCAGCTGAAATTATGGACAAAGAAGAAACCTTATGTGGGATGGTTTTATAGTCAGAAGAGACAAAGATTGCATTGTTTGGACACAATGACCAGAGGTACAAAGTAACACTCTACGAACTGTTAAGCATGGTTGTGGTAACATGATGCTATGTGGCTGTTTTGTTGCCAGTGGAACTGGTGCATTGCTCAAAGTGGATGGAATAATGAAGAACCTCTGAATTCTTCAGCATAAGCCAAAACAAGCAGCTAGATAACTGAAACTTGAACACAATTGGGTGTTTCAACAGGACAATGACCCCAAACACACATCAAAGCTGGTTGTGGAATGGATAAAGCAAGCTAACATTAAGCTTAAAACAGTACCTGACCTCTGTCCTACTGAAAATATGTGGACTGTGCTTAAAAGTCATGGCTGTGCCTGGAAACACAAAATTTATTTAAACTCTATCAATTCTGCCAAAAAGAGTGGTCAAATATCCATCCAGAATTCTGCCAGAAGCTTGTTCATGGCTACCAAAAGCATCTGTCAAAGTGAAACTTAACCAAATTTTAGATGCGCTGTATGTATAATTTTGACCCTGTGTTGATTTCATAAAACTAATCATTCTTCCACAAAAAAGAACAATTAAAGAAATCACAGAAAGCTCAATATTGCCATGACATTCATGTCCATGATGACTGAATATAAACTTCTCACCACTACTATACATGTTGTAGTCCACACTTGTCAGCATGGCAAATGAGTTGCACACTCATATACGTACATTTGTGTGGCAAAGGCAGCATGATCAAGCTTCGGCAGTGGGCAGAGAGGAGGCAGGTTGAACCGGCAGGTAACACATGATGACTTTCACCTGTGCTTAATCACAAATTATTTACATTATGTGTTTGAGTGTTTGCAGGGAGAGACCCGTGATGAGAGATACGAACTTGAAACTCAAACCCCAGCACAAAATGGTGTGTGTGTGTGTGTGTGTGAGTCAAGTTGACACAAACATAAAAGTTCTGCTGAAAAGCAAGATTGAAAATAAAACTACCTGCGTTATCACAAGCCTGCTCCTCATCTCATTCTCAAGAAAATGGCACACCTTGTTTTTTTGTTGGTGTTTTGACTTTCCCATTACAGTTTGGGAAGGGTTTCCTTATGTAGACAGAAAACTTCTACAGGCACCTGCCTTCAGATCTCTCTCTCTATATTTTTGTCTCTGCCATAGATTATATGCTGCCACTGGTCGAGAAATTCCACCCAAGTATGTTGATACTTTTGAAGGGCGAGAACAACTATGACATCATGAACGAGATCAGAGGTTCTGAGTTCCTGCATGCCAGGGTGAGTGCACACAAACACCCACATTACCAATTGTGTTATTTGTCAAGTGTATATTCAATCAATATTTCAAGTGTTTCATATCTGAGTCTTAAAAAAAATTACACTGAAATGATGAATAAGTTGTGAAATCAAAACCCCACTCAAGAATTCCTCATTTGTCATGAGTGTGTTTGTTTGTAGGTGGATGAAATGGATGCTCTCCTAAAGGCGAGAGAAGCTGGTCACAAGACGTTGAGGTTCTTTAATGAAAACTGGCCAAGTGCTGATAATCGGTTATGTGAGAGATAACAATTTTTTGTATTCAATTCATATCATATAAAATATAGAAGAAATAAAATAAAAATAAATAAAAATACAGAGTGGCAGCACAAGAGCTAACCTTGGGAAGGCAGACTTCTAGAGTGAGGTGAGTAACCACTGACACCACAACCACATGTGTGTGCACACACTCACACCCACAGCAATCAGCACAGATTGAATCCCTGTGCTCCTGTGTACTGCAACTCCATGAGGGTCCACCACCACCAACTGACTAGCCTCTCCAGCCACAGAAGACAAAAGAAAAATTCAAGAGCATGAAACATTCAATTATATATATAAAACACGTAGAGTCAACTTAACCAGTAAACAAACAAGTAAACAAATCAAAAAAGGAGAAAATATCATAAATTATAAAATTAATTCTTCAGAGAATTTCCCCAAAATCACAGCATTAAAGAGACAAATAAGTAAAAGGTACAATCTCCACCGGCAAAGGCCTGTTGATAATGTATATTGAAGATATATTGCCTGCTCATACTGGGTCACAGCCATGTAGCAACTTGAATCAGAATCAGAATCAGCTTTATTGGCCAGGTATATGTACACATACAAGGAATTGGACTCCGGTTGTACCTTGCTCTCGGTGTGCTTAAAAAGGATATATGTATGTATGCAGCTTTTACAAAGAAACATTTGTGCATGTACAAGAAAAAATATATCTGTATATACATATCTACATGTATGTAGGAAATGTGCAAAAAAGACCATAGTGCAAAAGTTCTGTAAAGCACTCCGTTTGGGTGAAAGAGGATGAAAAAGTTTCATAAGTGGATTGACTGATGAATAAGAGTTCCTCTCTGCTGTATGTGATCGGGGAGGACATCTGATAACTGAACAAACAAACAAAAACAGAGAAAGCACTAGGGAGCACGGTACCAAGGCTGCCATCCGCGGTGCCATCTTGGATCTCTCTGGAGCAGAGGCAAAGAAATAAATTAAATTTTTTTCTAAAATTTGCCGAAAGCTCCACATGAGTCAGGTTAGAACAGCCTTAAAACATACAGGCCACATAGAATTAGAAAGAGAACCTAGAAGAAGCTACAACCCGAATTCCAGAAAAGTTGGAACATTCTTTAAAATTGATTAAAATGAAAACTAAAAGACTTTCAAATCACATGAGCCAATATTTTATTTGAGTCATCTCATAGTTTCCCCAACCTCTATGCTAAGCTAAAGCATCTGGGATCTGTTCCTTAATTTTTACAGAAACATGGTTAACCAAGGATATCCTGGACTCAGGTATTCATCTCTTAACTCATTCTATACACCGCAGCAATCGGACATCTGTACCTTATAAGATCAGAAGCTTATATTTACAAAGCTTATATTTGCAAATGTTACATTTACAAAGATCAATTACTGAATTTATTAAGCTTTGAAATGTTGAAAGACAAAACTGTGCCAATGTCATTGGAGTCGACTGCCATTCAATAGTAAAACGTTTAAAATGTCCAATAAATCAAAGGTTAAATGCTCTGTTGGGAATATTGTAATAGATTTGTCCTCACATTAGTTAGTTTGCCTGACTAGTCAAAGCCCACATGTAACATTATCTGGTCAGCTAACATTACTTCATTATGCTAGATAATTTAAATAAAACATGTAGTTGGGCATACATGGTTTGCCAGGCTACATTATCTGAATTGACTATAATATTGGAGAAATAAGCAACTCCCTATTGTGTGATTTTGATAAATTTGCTAGCCATCACAGGAGGTGAGCTCCCATAATCACTAACATTAATAAATAGAGTTCTTTTTCATCATTTCAAGTCAAGTTTATTTATAAAGGACAGTATCATATACAGAGGTCATTCATTGTGCTTTACATGGATGAAATATACATAAAAAGCACTCAACCTGTTTTATACTAAGGGGTTTTTATAGCATTCTAACAAGGCATGAGAAAAAGGAACCATGTTTTTGGGAAAAAATACATTTTAAATAAAAACTGATGAAAAAGAACTCTATTTATTAATGTTAGTGATTATGGGAGCTCACCTCCTGTGATGGCTAGCAAATTTATCAAAATCACACAATAGGGAGTTGCTTATTTCTCCAATATTATAGTCAATTCAGATAATGTAGCCTGGCAAACCATGTATGCCCAACTACATGTTTTATTTAAATTATCTAGCATAATGAAGTAATGTTAGCTGACCAGATAATGTTACATGTGGGCTTTGACTAGTCAGGCAAACTAACTAATGTGAGGACAAATCTATTACAATATTCCCAACAGAGCATTTAACCTTTGATTTATTGGACATTTTAAACGTTTTACTATTGAATGGCAGTCGACTCCAATGACATTGGCACAGTTTTGTCTTTCAACATTTCAAAGCTTAATAAATTCAGTAATTGATCTTTGTAAATGTAACATTTGCAAATATAAGCTTTGTAAATATAAGCTTCTGATCTTATAAGGTACAGATGTCCGATTGCTGCGGTGTATAGAATGAGTTAAGAGATGAATACCTGAGTCCAGGATATCCTTGGTTAACCATGTTTCTGTAAAAATTAAGGAACAGATCCCAGATGCTTTAGCTTAGCATAGAGGTTGGGGAAACTATGAGATGACTCAAATAAAATATTGGCTCATGTGATTTGAAAGTCTTTTAGTTTTCATTTTAATCAATTTTAAAGAATGTTCCAACTTTTCTGGAATTCGGGTTGTAGCTTCTTCTAGGTTCTCTTTCTAATTCTATGTGGCCTGTATGTTTTAAGGCTGTTCTAACCTGACTCATGTGGAGCTTTCGGCAAATTTTAGAAAAAAATTTAATTTATTTCTTTGCCTCTGCTCCAGAGAGATCCAAGATGGCACCGCGGATGGCAGCCTTGGTACCGTGCTCCCTAGTGCTTTCTCTGTTTTTGTTTGTTTGTTCAGTTATCAGATGTCCTCCCCGATCACATACAGCAGAGAGGAACTCTTATTCATCAGTCAATCCACTTATGAAACTTTTTCATCCTCTTTCACCCAAACGGAGTGCTTTACAGAACTTTTGCACTATGGTCTTTTTTGCACATTTCCTACATACATGTAGATATGTATATACAGATATATTTTTTCTTGTACATGCACAAATGTTTCTTTGTAAAAGCTGCATACATACATATATCCTTTTTAAGCACACCGAGAGCAAGGTACAACCGGAGTCCAATTCCTTGTATGTGTACATATACCTGGCCAATAAAGCTGATTCTGATTCTGATTCAAGTTGCTACATGGCTGTGACCCAGTATGAGCAGGCAATATATCTTCAATATACATTATCAACAGGCCTTTGCCGGTGGAGATTGTACCTTTTACTTATTTGTCTCTTTAATGCTGTGATTTTGGGGAAATTCTCTGAAGAATTAATTTTATAATTTATGATATTTTCTCCTTTTTTGATTTGTTTACTTGTTTGTTTACTGGTTAAGTTGACTCTACGTGTTTTATATATATAATTGAATGTTTCATGCTCTTGAATTTTTCTTTTGTCTTCTGTGGCTGGAGAGGCTAGTCAGTTGGTGGTGGTGGACCCTCATGGAGTTGCAGTACACAGGAGCACAGGGATTCAATCTGTGCTGATTGCTGTGGGTGTGAGTGTGTGCACACACATGTGGTTGTGGTGTCAGTGGTTACTCACCTCACTCTAGAAGTCTGCCTTCCCAAGGTTAGCTCTTGTGCTGCCACTCTGTATTTTTATTTATTTTTATTTTATTTCTTCTATATTTTATATGATATGAATTGAATACAAAAAATTGTTATCTCTCACATAACCGATTATCAGCACTTGGCCAGTTTTCATTAAAGAACCTCAACGTCTTGTGACCAGCTTCTCTCGCCTTTAGGAGAGCATCCATTTCATCCACCTACAAACAAACACACTCATGACAAATGAGGAATTCTTGAGTGGGGTTTTGATTTCACAACTTATTCATCATTTCAGTGTAATTTTTTTTAAGACTCAGA
Source organism: Parauchenoglanis punctatus (assembly GCA_030068025.1). Lineage (NCBI taxonomy): Eukaryota > Metazoa > Chordata > Actinopteri > Siluriformes > Auchenoglanididae > Parauchenoglanis > Parauchenoglanis punctatus. The sequence continues at coordinate 5,605 of JAQQZU010021078.1, read as the reverse complement.
TATGAAACACTTGAAATATTGATTGAATATACACTTGACAAATAACACAATTGGTAATGTGGGTGTTTGTGTGCACTCACCCTGGCATGCAGGAACTCAGAACCTCTGATCTCGTTCATGATGTCATAGTTGTTCTCGCCCTTCAAAAGTATCAACATACTTGGGTGGAATTTCTCGACCAGTGGCAGCATATAATCTATGGCAGAGACAAAAATATAGAGAGAGAGATCTGAAGGCAGGTGCCTGTAGAAGTTTTCTGTCTACATAAGGAAACCCTTCCCAAACTGTAATGGGAAAGTCAAAACACCAACAAAAAAACAAGGTGTGCCATTTTCTTGAGAATGAGATGAGGAGCAGGCTTGTGATAACGCAGGTAGTTTTATTTTCAATCTTGCTTTTCAGCAGAACTTTTATGTTTGTGTCAACTTGACTCACACACACACACACACACACCATTTTGTGCTGGGGTTTGAGTTTCAAGTTCGTATCTCTCATCACGGGTCTCTCCCTGCAAACACTCAAACACATAATGTAAATAATTTGTGATTAAGCACAGGTGAAAGTCATCATGTGTTACCTGCCGGTTCAACCTGCCTCCTCTCTGCCCACTGCCGAAGCTTGATCATGCTGCCTTTGCCACACAAATGTACGTATATGAGTGTGCAACTCATTTGCCATGCTGACAAGTGTGGACTACAACATGTATAGTAGTGGTGAGAAGTTTATATTCAGTCATCATGGACATGAATGTCATGGCAATATTGAGCTTTCTGTGATTTCTTTAATTGTTCTTTTTTGTGGAAGAATGATTAGTTTTATGAAATCAACACAGGGTCAAAATTATACATACAGCGCATCTAAAATTTGGTTAAGTTTCACTTTGACAGATGCTTTTGGTAGCCATGAACAAGCTTCTGGCAGAATTCTGGATGGATATTTGACCACTCTTTTTGGCAGAATTGATAGAGTTTAAATAAATTTTGTGTTTCCAGGCACAGCCATGACTTTTAAGCACAGTCCACATATTTTCAGTAGGACAGAGGTCAGGTACTGTTTTAAGCTTAATGTTAGCTTGCTTTATCCATTCCACAACCAGCTTTGATGTGTGTTTGGGGTCATTGTCCTGTTGAAACACCCAATTGTGTTCAAGTTTCAGTTATCTAGCTGCTTGTTTTGGCTTATGCTGAAGAATTCAGAGGTTCTTCATTATTCCATCCACTTTGAGCAATGCACCAGTTCCACTGGCAACAAAACAGCCACATAGCATCATGTTACCACAACCATGCTTAACAGTTCGTAGAGTGTTACTTTGTACCTCTGGTCATTGTGTCCAAACAATGCAATCTTTGTCTCTTCTGACTATAAAACCATCCCACATAAGGTTTCTTCTTTGTCCATAATTTCAGCTGCAAACTTTTTTCACACTTGAAGGTGTTGATTTTGGAACAGGGGCTTCTTTCTTGAATGGCACCCTTGGCAATGTAAAACTTATTTGAAGGTAGACAGTGTTCTGGCAGCTTCCAGTTCATGGTAGGCCTGTGCTTTGATTGTTCCTGGGTTGTTTCTGACCAGCTTCCTCTCAGCTGAGGGTGACAATTTGGAGACTTATTCCAGCAAAGTGGCTTGGGAATATGGTTACACTTCCCAATAACTTGTTTGAAACTTGTTCACCAAATGCTTTGGTGTGTTTTCAATATATGTTGTATAGTCATTCTGTCACAGAAAAAGGATAGCTCAAAGAAACTCCAATATTGCCATGACATTCATATCCATGATGACATTCATGTCTGTGTATGTAAAATTCTGACTGCAGCTGTAGATAGTCAGTTGTTTTCCAGTGGCTTGTGTGATGACTGCGGCTGCACAGCCCCGCCCTCTGGGAAGGGCAAGCACACCTAGTGCATCGTAATGACGGCACAAACAGGCATAATCTCCCGGGCCTCACTCACCACACCAGCCTATCACAGTGAGAGCGAGAAACCTCCAGGATGATGGTGGCAGAGATCCAGCAGTTCTGCCAGCAATGTCTTGTTATGGCAAATTGGATCCAAATTTAGACGATGCACAAATTGCCAGGAGTCTAAACATCAATGATAAATGTTTAATTGGTCCAGAGAAGGTTTCAGGTACATAGATCACAAAGACAAGGTCCCGCGAGACCCCCCCCTAACAGTCAGTCCCCTACATTTATACCTTTCCAAAGTTACATATACATTTAACTCAGCCCTTAGGGCATGACATACCTCAAGTGACCCCATTGCCCCATGATCGATTTCCAAGAATCGTTACCCTATTTATCACTAAGGAGGGGGCTAGGCCCCCCTTCCTTTCACACCTTCTTCAGGCCGAATCGTGGTTATGGTGTCTAATTTCACGACTTTGCAGAGGCAGTGGAGCTCCTGTGACATGCCACGCTCCTAATCATTTCAGGACGTTCACCTGTCAGCTATTCCACACCATTCCCAAACCAATCCTTATCATTGCTGGTTATTTTGGGTATGCTTACATTGACTTAAATGATCGTGCTAACAAGCACGTTTACCACATACTACGGGTCTGCAAATTCACCAGCTCTGCAAATGCATGAGTCAAAAGGATAGCCATTACTTTGATGTCTGCACACACACCAACACACATACATAAGGCTGAGGCGACTGCTGGTGCTTTTTTAAAAGGGCAAAGATCTCGCCCAGCGTCATATGCGTCAGATATTTTTACCGCAAGCCTTAGCACCTTTAATTTATGCTGTTGGTCTTATCGCACACTCAGCCCAGACATAACCACAATAACACATGGGTGTTAAAACAAACAAAAGTTCATACAAAGTTTGATACAGAGAGTCTTCCACAGAGTTCATACAAAGTTTGATACAGAGAATCTTCCACAGAGAAGTTTAATACAGAGTCTAACACAGAATTCCTCCACAGTCTGCAGTGCTCATCATGCCCCATAAACAGCTCCCTTTTGACCATGTGGGGATGGACCTGCTGGGGATGCCTAAGTCCACCTGCGGCCATGAGTATATTCTCATCATCTTGGATTATGCTACTCATTACAGAATTCATGCCCCATTCCACAACATCACTTAAAAGCTCATGCTACTCTTCCACCAAGTGGGGATTCCGAAAGACATCCTCACTAACAAGGGGACCCCATCGTCTCCCACCTGATGCAGGAGCTCTGTCAGCTGTAGCAGGTTAAACATTTCTGTACATCTGTTTACTGTCCTCCGACGTTGTGGTATTGAAGTGATTCAACCAGACGCTGAAATGCATGCTCCACCGAGTCATTAATGAGGAGGGGTGGAACTGGAATCTACTCCTCCCCTATATTCTTTTCACTGTACACGAGACACCTCAGGGCTCAACCGGCTTCACACCCTTCGAGCCCCTATTCTGATGGCAACCTTGAGGGTTCAATATGTAAAGGATATGCAGGAGAGATTAGATAAGGTGGGACCTATCATGAAGGAGCACATGCTGGATGCCCAAGAAGAGCAATGGTGAGCCTACAACCACCCAGCCCAAGCCCGTGAGTTCCATCCCAGGAGAAGGTCCTCCTGCTCGCCAGTGCCTCCTGCAAGTTCCTGGCATATTGGCAAGGCCCCTACACCAATGTGGAGTAAGTAGGTCAAGTGAATTATTACCTGCAACAATCCAGTAAATGTGCAGACTCACAGCCGTATCACAGATTTACTGAAACATTGTCTGTTTTAGGTTCGGCAGAGATGATCCACAAGTGTCCCAACCTCAAGCTGTCATTACTGCAGGATCTCAAAGAACTGGAGAGCCCATACAGGGATGTGTTTTTGCTGGAGCCTGAGCAGGCCAACGGAATACAACATCACATTAAACCCCCCCCGTAGTTGACATCAGGCAGCGGCCCTATCGCATACCAGAGGACCACTGTCAGGCTATAGAGGAGAAAGTGGCACAAATGCTGAAGGACGGGATATTTGAGGAATCTGTCAGCCCATGGTCCAGTCATATTGTTGTGGTCCCCAAGCCTGACAGAAGCCTCCACCTTTGCAACGACTTCCACAAGCTCAACGAAGTCTCAGAGTTCAACAGCTACCCCATGCCATGGGTGGATGAGCTCATCGAGAGACTGGGGAGGGCCTGGTTCATATCAACACTGGATTTTACAAAGGGATATTGGCAGGTGCCTCTAGCCCCATTCGCTTTTAGTACGACCTCTGGACAATGGCAGTACCGGGTACTCCCTTTTTGTCTACACAGATCTCCAGCAATGTTTCAGAGATTAATCGACATCATCCTCCTCCACCAGAGCTATGCCACCACCTAGCTGAACCTCAAATGAACTTTCTCAAGGAGCTGCAGAAAGTGAGGTTCACAGCAAATCCCTGGAAGTACCACAGAAGAAGAAAGTTTAGGCCATACACCAGTAGCCCTGTCCCACAACGAAGAAACAGGTACATGCCTTCTTGGGGCTTGCAAGTTATGTTGTGCTTAACTTTGCCTCTTTAGATGGCCCTCTCTCAGATCTGACCAGGAAGGGAGAGCTCGAGTCTGTACATTGAACCCTGGAGGTGGAGTGGGCTTTCCAAATGCTGAAGACAGCGCTCACCAGCTTCTCCCATCTTAAGGAACCCAGACTGTAAGCATCCCTTCCTGGTCTAAACTGATGCCTCTGAGACTGGTATTGGACCCGTCCTGGCCCAGGACTTCAACAGAGAGAAGCATCCCATCCTCTACATCCTCTACAAGTTAAACCCCACTGAACAGTGTTATGCTGCCATCGAACAGGAAGTCCTGGCTTCCTGGGTTGTGGAAGAGCTGAAATACTACCTGAAATACTACCTGACCAGGTGCCATGCACCCCTGCAGTGGTTAGCCAAACATCATGACAGCAACAGCAAGATAATCCGCTGGTTTCTGTCGTTACAGGGCTTCTCTTTCAAGGTGCTAAATCGGGTGGGAGCAAAGAACGGCAATGAAAATGCTAATGTCTGCTGATTACCCCCCAGCCCACGCAATGCGCAGCTGCCGCCCACACCTCAGCTTCAGCCGCCCCAGGTCCAGGCGTAGGAGCTGACTTTGCACAAGAGAGAACTTCCCCCTTATTCAAAATTATAATCTCACAATTAGATTAGTATCATTACTCACTTATAAGATATATTTTAATACTAAGCATGCATATATTGTTGGTGTGTGTGTGTGTGTGTGACAAAAATTCTAAGATAAATTAAAATGTTGTTATTTTAAACATTTCAAAAATACATCTTATTTGATGAGAAAAGGAGAGCTTTTGAAAGAGAGTCTGGAATTTCTTTAAACATTTGCTGGATTCCTGAAGATTCAAACTTTCTTGGCAGAATGGAGCTTTCCCCATATTGTATTTTTTTAGTGATTGTTTTTGAGGGACAGGTTAGTCTAGCTAAAACAGGTATTGAGTGTTCGTGTTTATTTGTCTCTTACCATTTGGGCAAAAGAAAAACAAGTTTTTGCTTTTTTTGTTTTTGTCATTATCACCATCTAAGGAGCACCCATGATTCACCCAAAACACCCAAAACAGGTTTGTGACAGATACTACACCACTTTCTTTACACACAGAACAGCACTGAAACACCCCTCTGTTGGAAGTA
>JAQQZU010021058.1:0-15409 GCA_030068025.1 Parauchenoglanis punctatus | reverse complement strand
TCCACACAGAAAGGCACCCTGGGATCGAACCCAGGACCTTCTTGCTGTGAGGCGACAGTGCTAACCACCGCACCACCTCGTCTTGCCGCCTTGTCTGTATCTCAAAAAGGTTAATTTGAACTTTTATTAACTTATATTATTATTTTATTATTTAACTTTTAGTAATGACTCCCGTTCCACTGCGATAACACACCGAGCTACAGACTACAGTTACACTGCTACAGGTAAAGCACAGAGCTGCTGTGGAAACACCACTTTCTGTTCTGCTGCTGTTGTTCATATCGCACAGACCCGTATAATAAAATAGTTTTATAAATACAAACCTCTGTTACTTCTTGTCGCTACCTTTGGATGTATTCTGCTCTCCTTGCAGCTGCTGGTAAACTCTGCCTCCGTGCCTGGCTCTGACCTCTCCACCGTCTCTCGCTCTCGCTCTCACTCACTCTCTCCCCCTCCCTCTCTCTCTCTCTCTCACCTCGGAAACTTTATTAGCTGCTTTATTCGATATACAACTCTTCAAACGGAGAAAAAACAAATGTATCCTGCTACCTACACAGTGTAGCTTTAACAAAAGGAAAACAACACATTTACTGAGTTTTGTTTCTCACAAATTTATGACCTTACAAACTCAGAGAATATGCAAGGCTTTTTTTCTTTATTATCGTAAATTTAATCTTGAGTTCTTTCTTGGAATATTATTAGTGTTTATTTATTTATCTGCTTGTTTGTTTGTTTATACAGTCCCTTTACATTTTCCCCGTGCAAATTCTCGTACGACGATTTCTTATTCTAGATTAGTTTAATGTTATTTAGCTGAGCGTAGTTTGCTTACATTAGTTCGTCATTTTTTTAATTATCTTCTTAATTTTATTACTTCTTCTACTGGGGTTCAAGTTTGTTATTGCGCAATCTTGGAACAGGCCAGTTTTGTCATTTCTCTGCACGTTGTACCTGTATATACTGTGTGTGTGACAAATAAAATCTTGAAACTTGAATTATTATTTTACCCATCATGGCCCTAATACGCCATCATAGCAACTGGATTAGTCAGGAAATTAAAAAAAAAAAAAAAATTGACCTCACTTTTTTCAGCTGTAAATGGTCTGCTGTGAACTGAATAAATAAATAAGCAAAATAGTAATAAACAGTGGCAACCCTTGTGAGGAATGTGAGCTGAAAGAAGATCCTTCGACTGCTTTTTAGTTTGTACCTACTGATGGAAAGGTTCTTGATTCAAAATGTGCACTTTTTTCTCAAGCACTACATGTTATCTCTCAAAGCTCTTGAAATGATGTATTAAAAGTAGAAGGGATGAAGCTCTATAAATAAAATATGGCGTGAAAGAATGGCCCAGAGACCCAGATGTGTCTTGCAGAAGGAGCAGAAAATCCTCCAGGCGTGAAAGAGGACGGGAAGGATGTAAGCTCCCTAATTAAAGGCGACACGAGGTGAAGTGAAGGCGAGATGAACGGAGAGCCGAGAGCGCGTGCTGAAACAGATTTGATTGTTCAGACGAGGACGAGCTTCATAACTTTATGGTCAGTGAATACAGCTGGTGAAGTAAATTAGTCTCCGTTCTTCACATTTCCTGGGTCAAAATGCAGCTTGTGCTTTCAGCAGGATAAACCAGAACATCCAGAGTGTGTCCACTAAACAATATAGATGAATAACTGCTCATGTTTGTATTTCGAGTTATGTTTCTCAAGATCTACATGGTGGCCAATGTTATACAGTAAAATGAATGATTCTGAGAAACCTATTGAAGACCACGGCGGCAACGAGAACAACATGGAGAGGAATCAGGACGATATTACATGCATGAATGCGACTAAAAAAAAAAAAATCAGGAAAAAAATAGATTTTATATGTTTTCCAAACAGAATAGAAAAAGGGCCTGCAGAGCCTGTTAGAAAATCTGGCATGGCTTTTAAATTGGTTGAGGGAAGAGAAAAAAAAGCGGGAATGGTACTTAACTCTAGACGAGGCGTACTGCAGCCAGCAATAACGCAACAGCTCTCTAGAGGGGAAGATGTTCCCGTGAATACAGGTCCATTTACCACAACGCAACCTGCCTTTCCTCTACCTTTCCACCAGTGCTGGCTCATCCTCATGACTCTCACATGCGTGGCGTCGTCAACACACTCCATCTCAAAAAGGAGTGAAAATCTCGTTTATTGTGAGTGTAATCAAGAGCTGAAGGCAGTGAAATAAAGAGAGGCTTCAGCTGGAGAGAGAAAAAAAAAGCTCCAGCTGAAATGAAAGAGCTCTAACAGAGAGAGAGAGAGAGAGAGAGAGAGACTACCTAATTAAATATCGTGTGGTGGCAGAGATGCTATTGAACAAGCTGCTGATTTCGGTACCTATTATATTACCTTCAGAAAAAAGGAAGCTATTTTATCAAGTAAAAGCAAGCAAAGTAAAGGCTTTAAACTTATTCCAGATCCATAAAACAATAACATGGCATTTTGTGGTTATCCTTAATTTCCAGATGACACATCACATAAAGCCTCCCTGCTGAAATACGCTTACAAATTTCTTTCATCACTTCGGTTAACAGTTTCCCGCGGTGCCGCTCGACTACGCGCTGTCCTCGCACATCCCTAACTAAAGAGAGTGGTGCAGCGTCTTTCTCGCTTCAACGTGAGTCTGTACCATCACTCACTGGCCTCATTTTGCTCTCAGTTCTAACCAGAAGCATGTGCCAAATAACAAGGCCTTATTTAAATAATAATAATAATAATAATAATAAAAATACTCTCTAGGCTGGTCCTCACACATGAATTTCCAAATGAGTTTTAAGTCATTAACGGGAGCACGGAGACAGAGGATTCACCGACGCCGCCCTTCCACATGATAATGTCTGCCACTTTTCAGGCAGAATTAAAAACTTGCATATAAAATCATTGTTTGAGTGTAATTAAGATTTACACGCTATGTTTTCGCCTTCAGGTCACACCAGACTGATTCCGTGACGGGCAGCGTGCTGCTGCTATCTCAGTGTGCTCCTCCATCACGGCAGTTAATAATGAAAATAAGGACCTTGGAGCGGCTGATCATGTCGCGAGTCCCCATGGAGAGGGAATCCATCTCTCCACTCATAACACCGCACTCCTGTCATTATCACAATGTTGCACTTGTTATTCAGGAGCACTGCATTTAAAAAGAAGACAAATCCATTAGGTTTAGTAACGTGAAAACCTGTCACATAGAAGTGAAACTTTCTGTTCAAACCCCATTTGTTCCATATATAATTTACGTTGTGAGACATATAAACACAGCCCAATACAGGGTTGAACACGGCTCTCTCAGTAGCCGATATTACGTTATGTTCATATCTGATAAAATGTGTAGCGGTTATAGAGCCTCTCTTCTTTCTGTTTTCTAAGAGCAAAAAAGGCTCAGTTCTGTAAGCTAAAAGGTTAAAGTTGCACTCGACCATAAATGGAAGCATGCTGAATATTCTAGAACCTAACTACAAGCATGCTGGATATCTTAGAACCTGGAATGTTTTGAATGTTCTAGAACCCAGCTACAAGTAAACCTAACTGGAACTGAAGCTTATGGAATATGTTAGATACTAACTGAATATTCTAAAACGTAACTGGAACTATATGTGTGTGTGTGTGTGTGTGTGTGTGTGTGTGTGTGTGTGTGCTGAATATCCTAGAGCAAAAAACAGAGATCTGTTGAAAACGGTGTCAGATATTCTGGAACATAATCAGGAGTGCGTTGAATATTCCGGAATGTTCTAGCTGTTAGAGTTGTATAGTATACTGTGTATTCCAGCAGTTGCTACCCTACATTATAGAGTATTGTATAATGAATGAAAAACAGATGACAATTATCCAGTGCTCGGCTAATCAGCTAGATTTTACAGATTTTAGAAATACCATTTCTTTCTGCCTTTTGATCTGCTGCCAACTTGAACCTCACTTTACCTTATATTCTTTTTATCCTTTAAGTTTAAGGCAGCATACTTTGAGTTTTAATTAGACCCCTGGCTCAGGGGCTTGTTCTGTTTTAATGAATGTATGAATAAATGAATGAATAAAGCGTTCCATTTCAGCACCTTCCAATAGCTGCTTAGAAGTGTGATAGCTTTGTGATTTATGGGTCATTTGTCTTCTGGGGTGAACCTTTGAAAAGGGGCGTGATCGAGTGCAGATTTCCATTACTGAGCAGTTTCTTCAGGGAGCAATGAATAAATGCGGCATTTAACCTTTATTTAAACTTGGTTACTCCCTCCAGGCCCAACTGCGCTCATCACTACTGAGCCAGCAGACCTTTACCTAACCTTTATCTACAAAATAAAATCTCAAACAAAGTGTTACTTCACTATGCTCCATGTTATAGCGCACCATACTTTCAGCTTTGGTCACTTCCGTTTCAAGAACTATTTTTAAATACAAAGCATTACGGTTTATACATGATGGACTAGATTGTGGATAAAGCATGTTAAATATTTTTACACCATGGCACTGTTGATTTCTGGATTCTCAAGGTGTTGATTAATTCTTTATACGGAACAGCCGCTCTGACAGTAGTGCAGATGCAAATCATTCTAATACGCAACAGCTCATTCACAAAATAAAAAAGGATGATTTAAAAATTGAATCATTGGCAACTTGCTGTCGTATAAGCCTAGTAAAACATTAAAACAGTAACGCCATTTTATCACGCCACCACATCTTGGATTGTTTTCCTATAATGGCATGACGTAGTGTTTCATTCCTTACAGAATTGTTATGCAGATATGAATTGAATATGCAAATGAGCCCAGAAACCAATGTCAAAACGGAGCTATATGAAATTTCTGCACGCAGACTCTGAATGGCTGAATGCAAATCCTAGATATTACCTTGAGATATGTAAGGAATGTGGCTGGTTCATTTTATGATGTACAGAGGAACATAATGGTGGTTATGTAAGATTCTGAGCCAGTCAATTTGAGGTCCACAAACTAATGATAATCCTAAAGTTTTAATCAACTGTACACATAATGCGCGGCACAAAATGAAAGATTAAAAGAAATTTTGCAGCCAGTAACTCTTTTCAGTCAAGCTGTGCATCTATTCTGCTTTTAGCATGTGTGTGTTGCAGGATGGTTCCAGGATACTGTCACATAAAACACACTGTTTGATAAATTGCAGCGTTTATGTTAACAAAAACCAAAAAAGATTGCTGCACCATTTTGTGTTTCAACAAACGTTTTTTTCTCTGAGTCAGTTGATTAAAAAAGTTGACATTTAGAAATCATATATATATATATATATATCGGTCTTTCATATTTATAACACATTTGTGATCATGAACATCCACAAAAATATGGTGGTGAAGATGGTGGCACATCCATGTGTTTCCTTTATGTTGGCATGGATGTTAATCAAGACATCCAGAGTCACTCTGGACTCTGTAATCAAGCGTAATCAAGACACTCTGAGTCAAACGTTTCTGATAACGACGACCATGGCGATGGTGGAGGAAGAAAGAGGCGAAAGAAGAGACAGCAAAGTAACATCATAGATATGTTTAAAATTTCTTATTAAATCGCATAAAATATCTTCGTTGTGTCTTGCTTGAACTATTGACCGCACTGCCCCTGTGATTTCCAGCAGTACTGCTCTGTTTCCTACTTATCCGTAATTAACATTGAGCATGAATGAGCCTTAATAGGTTATCGTGCCTATAGTAACAGCTCATTCACAGGGACTGGTATGGAGGACAATCTACATAACAACTCGTTAAAAAACGAGTTGTTATGTAAACGTGAAATTGTTAGTATGTGGAAGCATTCTGTAAAGATGTTCTTATTTAACATTTATGGAAGGAGTCTCCAATGTTAGCACTTTCTCCATAACATGACTAAATAGACATAAATAGAAAGAAAAACAATAGAGGCTGATGAAGGAATTGCTGTTTATAGCTGCTATAACATAAGTAATGACAAGAATTAACTTATCTTGAGGATGCTGCACAACTTTAAATGAATAAAATGTGGAATTTTTAGCCACGTGCTGTGATTACAAGAGGAATAAAAGACTGCTTGACATGTTGTTATAGAAAAATAATCCACTTCCTGTTCATTTCGGTGCCAACAATGACCTGATTATTTCATTCAAATCAATCTTTTGCTTCTGACCTTGTAATGAACAAAGCGAGCAGCTGCCAAAGTCAACGTGAACTGGAGTGAGCTGTGCTCGTCATTGTTTTCCTTTTCACATTGCACTAGAATTGCAAAAGCCCAAGAGGCACTCATATGGCATTGTGTCAGACTCTCGGCCAACTACTGTCTTTAATGATTCATTAGTCCGGCGTGTCCAGCCTCTGTTTTGACGTTGCTGAAGATCTAATTGGAGCAGCGAGTTAATATTCCTGCATTAGAATAGCTCGCAGGGAAGAGAGTTGTATCTGACGGTTCTTCTGTGCCACAGAGCCTCAATCCAGTGCCAGACGTTGTGAGCCAAGTTCTCTGAATCCTGTGCCATTTCTGAGAAGCCTCGGGGAAAATGAGAATTAATGCACAAAGCGCTCATGCTCTTCTCCGTCGTATGTTTGGGAAAGTGGATTTCCGCTTTCGACAAACCTTATCTTTGATGCAAACATCAAATGCAATCTATTCAAAGAGATTGCAATAAGGAAAAGAACTAAACTATGTACTTGGGCTTGATGCTACTTCTAAAGCCATTCTTAATTGGTTGGGCTGGATGGAAGAAAAAATCAGATGCTGTTTCATTCTATTCCAGCAAGAGGTTTCTTTGTCTTCACTATGCAGCCTCCATTTATCTTCTAGACAGAAAAGCTTAGGAGAACAGTTGTTTTTATGCAGGTTCTGGTTTAAAAAAAAAAATCTAATTTCATGATAATTGCCCATGGGAAGCTCAATGCAAATATCAGCCCTACTCTATAAAGCTGTGAGAAAAAAATCCATTTTAATTGTGCAGTCAGGACTGTGTTTAACTGTTCTGATTGAATTGCTGAGGAAATTATACAGTGACATATAGAGAAGACCCATGATTTCTTTTCTTTAATGTCATCAGCAAGGCTTTCTGGTCAAGAGATTCTGACTGCATTTATAATTTACTGTTAATTCATGTTTCAGCTATGGGTATAGTTCATGATGGACTGTTTTTAATGAAAAGCTTGGACAACCATGCAGTGATATAAGCTATGGGATGTTCTTCACCACAGTCTTTCTTCTATCCTACACTATATAGCCAAAAGTATGTGGACACCTGATCATCACACCCATATGTGGTTCTTTCCCAAACTGAGGTCCATGAATACATGGTTCGCCAAGGATGGACTGGAAGAACTCGAGTGTCCTGCACAGAGCCCCGACGTCAACCCCGACTACACCCCAGACCTCCTCACGCAACATCAATGCCTGACGTCACTAATGCTCTTGTAGTTGTATGAACGCGAATCCCTACAGCAACACACCGAAACTTAGTGGGAAGCCTTCCCAGAATAATGCAGCTTATTATAACAGCAAAGGGGAAATAAGTCAAATATTTGATGTTCAGCTAGCACATATGGGTGTGATGGCTGAGTGTCTACATACTTTTAGCCATATAGTGTACTTTTAAGAATGAAAGTTGTTTAAGGCTTTAAAGCCAAAAGAATATTTTCCCCCAGACTGCTCACTCACATAAGACCCGTTATATTGAACAGAGGAAGTAATTATCATCTTAAATCCTCTGAAAGCAATGTTAGCAGAGATTTAGACACCTCCTGTCTTCCTTTCAAATCGCTCCCCAGAGCCCTTATTTGTCAGTTCGACTTTTGCTCCATCATCGGCTCTCTCTCTACAATGGCTTCAGTATGTCAATAACTCAATAGAACATGTTGTTAGAGCTGATTATGTATGTCATGCCTTTGTAACTGGAGTCACATCAGTCACAAGCAAGGGCGAGTGATTTGTAAAGATTAAAAAGCTCCATGTTGTGCTGTAATAGGAAGACAGGGTGGTGTGTGAAGCTGAGTTACTGTTACCACCCTGAAGCTGATCATTTTCATATAGCATGTGATTCCATTTCAGTCCTAGCAGTTTCCCAAAGTAATTTTCTTATTTGCTCATAGTTACATTTAGCATTAGAAGAAGTTAGCTCCTGTTTTCACTTAGTCATCCCCTAACCAGCCTCTCTTGAATTTAATAAAACAAACACAGCTTGTCATATTACTGAGAAACTGCAAAGCATAAACTTTACCTCTGACTGTTGCAAAGCACTAACACCGGGGACTCCTTTCATCAATGCTGACTCACGTTTTTCAATCCATTTATGTGAAGGATCTGCCTCCTCTGTGAATGACGCTGTTACTATAGAAACCATTCCATATTACAACAATACCAGTATCCAACAACTTCTGACCAATCAGAATGTAGCATTCATCTGTGCCTTGGTTAAAACATTCGCTGGCTACATACTTTCATCCAAAAGGACAAGCCTAACATGCAGATGAACATCGCGTCTTAAGGACACAACAGTGGCTTTCTAGCAGTCCTGGAACTTAAACTCTCAACTTTATGATTAGCTTTGAACATTTAACCTTCGAGCCACCACAACACTAACTATGATTGAACCTTAGACATGATGTGACATTTGAAGTCATACTGACTTGTAAAATGTCTCCTAACCTGAATGAGACATTTCTTTTCCCTTTTTTGTTAAATACAATGTCATTTTTATGTTTTTCCTTCCATTTTTTGCACATCCAACAGTAAATAGAGACTAACTGCAGGTAGAAATTGGAGACATTGGACTACAGGATTGGTCCAAGCAAACATTCAAGCCAATTGATTGGATTCGTCATTTGGTACTATAATTTGGGCAGTGGTAGCTCAGTGGTTAAGATGTTGGACTTGTGATTGGAAGGTTGCGAGTTCAAATCCCAGCACTGCCAAGCTATCGCTGATGGGCCCTTGAGCAAGGCCCTTAACCCTCAACTGCTCAGTTGTATAAGATGAGATTTATGTAAGTCACTCTGGATAAGGGCGTCTGCCAAATGACATAAATGTAAATGTAATTGTATAGTACAGATTCCCAACCCTGGTCCTGGAGTTCCCCTGTCTTGCATGTGATTTCCTTGCTCCAACACACCCACTTCAACTAAGGAAGGGTTGTGAATTAGACTCCACAGGGAAACCACTGACAAGAGCAGGATAAGGGTTTTCCATGATCAGGGATGGGAGCCTGTGATGTAGGGTAATGGTCTGGTGCTATATATCAGCAGCTGCCTGATACTGGACTGAAACTGGATTTGACAAACATTATATGGCCAAAAGTTTGTGCAGATCTGACCATTACACCCATGTGTCCTTCTTGAACATCAAAGTCCAGATGCATTCCCTCCTTTGCTATTTTAATACTAATGTCCAAGGAGGCCTGAGGTGCAGTTCATCCCAAAGGTGTTCAGTGGGTTTCAGGTCAGGACACTCGAGTTCTTCCACTCCAACTTTGGCAAACCATGTCTTCATGGAGCTGACTTTGTGCACATGGGCATCGTCATGCTGGAACAGGTCCAATGAAGGGAAAGCTTAATGCTACAGCATGGAAAAGACATTATGTACAAATTGTGTGCTTCCAACTTTGTGGAAACAGTTTGAAGAAGAACCACAAATGTGTGTGAAGATCAGGTATCCACATACTTTTGGCCATATAGTGTAATTCAAACACCAATTCATTGCTGTAGGGTTCTGGTTCAAGCCTAAACCGGGTGGAGATTTATGGACATGTTCTGCTCGTGGGTTTTCTCCAGGTTTGCTGCTTTTCGCCAATCTCCCAGTAGATGAATTTGCTAATTAAATTGCCACTAGGTGTGAATAAGTGTGTGAATTTGCATGTGTGCATGCTGCCCCGTAATGGCCTGGTGTCCCATCCAGAGTGTGCTCTAGCCTCGCGCCCAGCATGGTCCAAGACTCTGGACCATGATGAAGCACTTACTGAATATAACAATGATATTTTCCAGGCAGATTTAATGTGGTGAGTCAATGTTAGTGAAAACAAGACCTGCTGAGATCTGATATGACTGATATCCCTGAATGAGCATATCCAATGTTATACATTTCTCCCATCAGATTTGAAGGTTCTAGCAACAAACATCTCTGTTTTTTGGTCTTCAGTTCACAACGTACCATGTGATGCCACTTGATTTCTGAAGCTGCCGGACAACATCCAATCAATCTGTCTGTATCAGAAGGTTTGCTAGCATAGCAACTGATTTCACTCACAGTTGGAAACAACCTGACACTAGATCTTTCACCATTTCTGTCACGTCCTTAATAAAAGAGAAGAAAATGACATTATGAAATCACATTAAAGCCATTCAGCTCCGTTTATCCAACACCTACCTCGGTTATAAAACTTTAATATCAATAGAAAACCTGTGGTATAAACAGAAACAGAAGAAAATTGATGTAAACACTGCAGACTTTGGGTTCCTGAGGTAATACCATACCTGTAGCTTACTCACCTCAGCATCAGGGACTTTTCCCACCCCAAAATAACTCCGTTTTCCGTTTATTAAATCATCCTTGGGGCACATTTGAAAACTAATCCCATCATCCCTCCATATCTCCACGATAAATCTTTGTATTGTTTTATATTTCCGAGACAAACCGTGTGCACATCTTCAACGCTCTGTGCCTGAAGTGGCTCAGTGACAGTTAGCGCCTTCCTCGAGACTGAAGGTTTGAAACACCGGCACGCGCGGCTCACGGCGTCTCTTGGCAACGCTGCAGCGGTTTGACGCGATAACGAGGCGAACGGTATGGAAGGCCAAAGGTCTCACAAACACTTCAAAACATGCCTCGTGCTGTCAGGACACGCGGAATAAACGTAAACAAAATTAAAGTAGACGTGGTTCACGGCTTACGAGGCGCAAATTACGTGACACTAACCCTTGATTAACAACGAATGCGTTACAAAAGCACACTTTGATTTTTTTTTTTTTTTTTTTATCTCATGTTTAATCAGTTTTCTGTTTTTGATTTTGAACTCCAGTATATGAGGAGCTGAATTTTGCCTACATATCTGGATCTTTCGTGTTTTGTTTTGAGAGCAAGATTAGCTTTTCAATGTTTAACTGTTAGTGGAAGTCTCGTTTGAGGCCTACGGGACACCCACACCATTAACCACACCCACATTTACTCATTACATTTGCTCGAATGTTAGTGCCCTTTATAAATGGCTCTTAATTTGTACCTCAAATTGCTATCCGCGATCATTTAGGCAACACACTGAATATCGGCACAGTTGTGATTTCAGCTGTACGTGCCGATATTCAGTGGCTCGTGATTGCGAGTATGAAATTTCTTTTATACAATTGTGCTATAAACAAGTAATTAATATTGTAAAAGTCACATTTCAGACACAGCGTGGCCAATAGAGACCTTCATGAAGAAGCCACACTCACTTTAGCTAACTAGCTAGCTCACATTCGATTTGTACATTCCCATTAAAGGTGCGTTCGGTAAAATGGCGTTCTTCGTCTTTTTTCATCTTCATCTCAGGAGCTTTCATATTTGAAGTCAAAAGTTATATTCCTGAAATATATTGTTAGTGTAACCGGTGGGGAAGTTATCCCTCCAAAATCCCCACGGCCAACCCCAAGTTCTCAGTCACTCTGCGTTGTGTTTTAATTGTTTGTACCAACTTGTGTGTGATGTGCTGAGGGAGGAAAAGAGCCCAGCCTTTGTACTACACACTGCGACGCAGTCCTCTTTATTCCTCTGCTCTGCTCTGCTCTCATCACGTAACCAGCCGAGAGAGGGCGAGTAAAAGAGAACATACACACACAAAACAATACCTGGAACATTAATAATAAAATACAACAGTGTAAAATAAAATAATTTAAAAGTAATTAAAAATAAAATACAAAAGTCTTAGCACCCGCCAACTCTCACCTGCTCTCATCACGTAACCAGCCGAGAGAGGGAGAGAGGCGGGGCTTACTGGCTTTTGTATAGGGCCAGGGGGATTATGGGTAGTTAAAACAAAATAAAAGACTATATAA
The DNA here is from genome assembly GCA_030068025.1 of Parauchenoglanis punctatus. Taxonomy (NCBI): domain Eukaryota; kingdom Metazoa; phylum Chordata; class Actinopteri; order Siluriformes; family Auchenoglanididae; genus Parauchenoglanis; species Parauchenoglanis punctatus. The sequence goes on along the minus strand of JAQQZU010021058.1, from coordinate 3,397 downwards.
TCAAATAAAAGTAACCACAAACATTTAACTGAAACAAAAACAGAATTTGTGTAATTATATACAGTTACCCTGTTACATTAGCCATGTCTGCTGATGGTGTTGCTAGCACTACTGTAGTAATTGTTTCAAACCAGAACATAGATTTATACGTAGTGACCAGAAGCAAAGGGAGTGATACGCATAGCGAAACATCCCAAGTGTGGTAATAGGAAATGCAGGCACTCTTGAAATGCTTTAATTAAACTGATCAAATTACTGGTATAAATTATATTTTTGGTTGTATAAATTATTTTTTGTCCTTGAAACCTTTCCGCTAAAACGTTGTCTATCCCCGCCTATCCATTTCATATTTAAACCACATGTAGGGGTGGCCAGTTTTTTCCACATTACAATAGAACAAGATGTATTTTAAGGAGTTATGGCCCTTTTAAGCTTCCACAGAAAGGGGCGGGGAATTGAGTATAAGGGGCGGGGCTATGAGTAAAAATTAAAATGCGTGGAGACCAATGCGCGAGAGAGGGTATGTCGATACACAGGAGGCTTATCCTACATTCAGAAATGAAAGGGAGAAAGGGATTCACTGTCCTCCTTAACACTGTTCTCATAATGATGTGTGAATGATGATTTCTCTGAAGACTCATGCTGTCCGATGGGAAATCAAGACTATACATTTACTCAACACGTGCACATCATAAGCATTTTAAAGGAAAATTGGGCCAAACATTTACTTTTGCAGTGTTTGATGTCTGAAGTTAGCTGTGTGATTCCATTATTGGAGGACTACCATGATACTAAAAATATATATGTAACGTGAGGATAAATGACGTTTTAAACAGAGATAAAGTTCTTCACTGCGACCTATGTGCTCAGTGGTGATTGCTTTAAGACTACATGGGAAGCTCGGTTTCCAATAATATATATATTTTTTAAATGCAGCAATGAAATGTTTACCAAAGTGTCTATATTATCTTAAGTATTGGTATAATTCTATATATTATCAAATCAAATGCTCAACTATCTCACTGCGATATCGCTCTGTTTGTTCATTCAACTCAAACAGTTTTCTAGTGAACAGTGCAGCATTCAGGTAAAAGCCCCTGACACAGAGCTAACAGACACTTGCTATTGCTATCTGTTAGTGTCTATGGGGTGTTTGTGTGCTCACTGTTTCAATAGGATGAAAGATAGGCGCTTGTTGGACAACAGGCTTTTAACATGTCATTTTGAACTCCACCTGGACGCACGGCTTCATCGGGAGTGAATGGAGTGTGGCGCATGCCTTTGGCACATTATGCTTATTGGAGTCCTGGTTTGTCCCACTTGGATGCACAGCTTCTCCTTATTATGATTTGTATGATTTGTTCCGCCTCAAACAGCTGGAACGTTGTAACCAATTGCCAATCAGTAAATCAGGAATGAACATGACTTACAATCAAACTTAAACATATCAGCGCGAGTTGGCGCTTTGCTTGGATCTTCCAAAAAATTAATTCTAAGTATATAGTTCTGCTTAATTATTTGCATTCATTTCTGAAATTTGTTGTTTATGAATCTAACTATCTAGCTGTGACTTCCTTCTTCAGCTATCGGCTTAGTAGCGACAATGATGCGTTTTTTTGTTTTTTTTTGTTCGTTTGTTTGCTTTGTTTGTTGTAATAATTTTGAGAGAAAAATAAAGGGAGGCGGATGAGGCGCGGCTGTTTATAGCTGCTGTAGCGTAAGGGAGAACAGGAACTAACTTGTTTCACTGAAGAAATATAGCTATAGATGAATAAAAAGTATGATGAAAAAAATGAATTGTGGGGAAATGTCTGTGATATAAGAGGAATAAAATACTTTAGAATGTGATAGTAGCACTGTGTCATGACTGGGAATTTTGCTGTAACAGCACAACATGGTTTTGTTTTGTTTTTTTAGCCATATTGGACAAATTCTAGTAGCAGAGATTTTCCAGTCTTTGAGGAAAAGAAACAAGTATTTACAGTTATTTCATGTTTATGCAGAAGTACATCCATGTTAATATTTATTTTTATATTTTCATGTTTATGCAAAATATGCATATTATATGTATAAATACACTATTTATCTTATATGTTTTGTAGGTTATATAATCTGCATTTATATACGTTTATGTATATTTTTTATGTTTACTAAACTTCAGTTATGAAGATGATTGCCATGTGGCTCAATGTGTATGCACTACCAAGCCAGGAGATTCCCCACATGGTCCCTCCCTGATCCCTTTTGTCTGCTGTCTCTGGCCACATTATACACACACACACACACACACACACACACACACACTGTTTATTGTAGCCAGCAGATTTAATCTGCACCCCCAACGTTCCGCCTGTCAGTCTCACTCGAGTGTACGCTTCATGCTCATAAATCACAAAAATATACATCAGATGCTCAGTACGAGGCCGTAGCACTGTGTTCTGTCACGGCAAATTGATTCAGCGTGGCCACAGAGTAATGTGTAAAAAAAAAAGGTCCAAATATGCTTTGCACATTTCTAAACGTTCTTTCAATTTTCCTCTTGAATAGACATTCATCAGCTCACTGAGCTGGATTCATTTTAAAGAACAATCATTTGAGCTGAAGTTCTTAAGAAATGTCATGCCATGTTGAGGGGAAGAGTGTAACAGCTTCAAGAAAGTCGATTTCCATTAACAGTTCAGTGCTAGGGTGAATAAATGCGAGCTGGGAGGGGTTTGGGGTTAGTGTCAGGTGTAAACTGCACTGATTTGTGAATAATGCTATAATTACAGCAGACAGAAGGATAAACAATTAATCATGATAATATTAGCAATACATCATAGAGACAGGCTTTTATTTCAAAACTGTTTAACGTCTGTATCCACACCACTTTGAAATTCTGCATTCTGATTGGACAGAAGGTGTTGATTAGTTTCCCTTAACAGAAACTCTGACAGTAGTGCATCTGCAAATCACAGGTTTATATTGATGCTCTTGATCTAATATATTATTGTTTCTATAGTAACAGCTCATTCTCAAGGCTTTAGTAGTCTAAGACTGATAGTAAACCAATTTAAAAAGGTATTTGACAAAGAAAAACATATCATTCTTCATATAGGTTTACTGTGAAGCAACATTTCGCATTCATGGAAGGAGTCTCCAGTGTTGTAATGGTCAGTACAAGTGACCTGTAGCTACATTTTTTTTGTCTTATTAACTTTAAGAGAAAGAAAAAAGACAAGGGAATGACTGTTTATAGCTAAGAACAGTTCGCAAACATTCCTGAACATGAAATGTAATTATAAATGAATAAAAATTATAATGTTCTTTAAGAACTAAAAATTGTGCTAGTTGAAAAATTGTTGTGGAATAAACACATTTCACTTCACTTGTAAATTCCCAAGTGTTTTATCCATCC
>JAQQZU010020980.1:0-15417 GCA_030068025.1 Parauchenoglanis punctatus | reverse complement strand
CAGTAGTGAGTTGCTGTCTCCAGCAGGAGCTCCAGTAGTGAGCTGTTTTCTCCAGCAGGAGCTCCAGTCGGCGCTTTTCCCGGTATCAGTAGCCCCCTCCAGCTTTCCCTCCTCACTCCCAGCTCCAGCTCCGTCATGGCGACAGTAGCGCAGCCTCTCAGCCTGGACCGAGGTGAGTAACGGGGGAAATCGCGCTTTTCGCGGCGGATTGTCGGTTTGGGCCGAGGAGCTTTTACACACAGCACTGTGGTGGACCTGTAAAGCGACTCGGTTCGGCGTTAGACCGGGATTTGGGAATTATTTTCTCCGGTCGTGTGGAATCTCGCGTCGGGATGTGTGTGTGTGTGTGTGTGTGTGTGCGCGCGCGTGCGCGCGTGTGTGTGTGCGTGAATAAAATGAAACGCCATGGAGCTGCTATCTGTTTCTATCTCTATCTGAAATGAAATGATTAGTGATTGATGGGTGTTCGTGGTGTTTCTCTCTCTCTCTCTCTCTCTCTCTCTCTCTCTCTTGCGTTTTAGATTGCGGGATGGTGTTATTCCCAGCGCGCGTGCAAACGTTATAATATTCCAGACGAAATATATTCCCTTTTTTTCCCGCGTGCATTTCATTAATGATGAAATCGGGCTTTGGTGTGTTTATATCCTACTACAGGATAACTTTGAGCCATAAAGCTGAATGGAGAGATATTTATGAGGACTTTCACGGTGTTATAACGGCATTATAACCGCACATTAACACCTGAGGTGCTTTCAGTAACGCCGATTTCATTCAATGTGTGAACCTCATAAACTGCGCGTGTGTGTGTGTGTGTGTGTGTGTGTGTGTGGGTTCAATGCCTTTGCAGTGGTGGGAGCAGATACAGCTGGTGTGAACTACAGGTGATATTTATTCCAGCATCATAAGGAACAGAAGGGTTAAACAGTGAGAGACACTGAATTAATCAGTCACAAATGTGTAATTAATGCAGATGAGATAAGGAAACATAACACTTTATTGGTGTTAAGTAGGGAATTAAAAGTGCTACATCAGCCTGGACTGAAACAAGGACATGATAAAGTGGAGATATGGATTTGTAACAGGTGTAGATTAGCTAAATGTTCATGGTGTACAGTTACACAGTTCTACTGATGTCCGTTTTTACAGATATCCATGCAGTAGAAAAGCAATTATACATGTACAGTATAAATATACTTTTCTATACACGTTCAGGAAGGACGCTTATTCGTATGGGGTTTAGTGCCTCCATGTCGAACAGCGTTTCAGAGTTTTCCGTACTTGTTCCTTGGGGTTATAGATTTCAATACAATAATGTATCTAGAAAGAAAATAGCAAAAAATATTTTGGGAAATTTTGATTTCGTGCTTTGTCGATTCAGAGAAATGATTTATATATTTCTGATGATTCATCCTGTTCATCCAATTAACCACTCTTTAGAACATGTATGCCCCGCCCCCATGGGTGTGTCTAATGCTCCAGTATCAGCTTGTTGGCAGTAAACAAGCTAATGAGTTAGAGGCGAAGTTGCAACTCGGAGCTCCACCTACAACCAGTAAAAACAACTGAAAACACCCCCGACACAATTTAGTTTTAATATCGTCAGCTTGTCTTTTCCTCCCCCATTTACAGAGTGATGTCATATCAACATGGCCGCTCTCGCTGTCAACAATAAAGTCTGACTTCTTTACTTTTAATGAGTTTATAGCAGTATTTCGATCAGTTCACATACAGACACGGTACTCAGTTAAATCTCTACTAATCACTGTTCTGACAAGATAATCATTACCATTAGCGTTTTCACCAACATTAGATGGTTGCTAAGCTACTCGCTAATGTCCGCTGTGGTTGCTGTGCTGCAATTTCAGTCCGAAATGTTGGATGAATGTACGGTAGGTAGGAGAGTAATAGCCTCTCAGGCCTGTAGCTGTAAAAGTGGAGCTTTTTATGAGCTTTATGTCCTCTGACAGAGCAAACAAAACAGACTCTTTCATGAAGGCGTCCGTGTATTTTTGCCACTTCGCATTTTGAACGTCACAACATTGGACGTAATCTTGCAAATTACCACTTACAAGGCACCACAAATAAATGGTTGGAACTCATGCATTTGGAAGCGGGTGGAGTTTGTGTGTGTTGGTGGTTTTGTGACTGTGTTGTGTGTTTAATCCCAGAACGGTGCTATCTCAGACTGATGTTCAGTGAATGACATTATGCAGGTAAAATGACATGGAATTTAATGTTGTTATCGATGAGACAGTTACAGAGCAGTGGGACAGAACGCCAACATGTCTGCTACATTAAACACGCAGCACACTGACAGAGTTTAGTGCCGTATTAAAAAGATAAACAATAAATAAATAAATAAGTAAAGGACAGTTATCCTGAGTGTGAAACTGAAGGCTGAGCTGAGAGATGGGAAGCTGTGAGCAGTGTTTATTAACCCTGCTGTGAGAGGTGTACACTATGAAAATGTGCTATGCATAAAACATGGGCTACTTTTGAGCATTACGGTTCTGTTATGGGTCATAAAACACGTCAGCGAGAGGTCTTCATGCTGAGTGTGAAAGCAGAGGGAATGCAGTGTTTAGCTTCACTCAGACACCACTCGGTTCTCAGGATGTGCGTGAGTACAAACTGCACATCTATACAGTAAGAAAAATCGTTCGCAGGACAAAGCTAGATGTTCACATCGCACATGGTGATGTGCTCACATTATTAGATAGAAGGTGAATGAAAAGCTCTGCTTTAGTTTGTTATAAGCGTCTGCTGTTCTTCTGGTTTCCGTCCTGTCTCCGCCGCGCCTTATCAGCGGTTTACTACCCTGATGTGTTCACCTGTTCCGTGCTTCACTTGGTTCGTTTGCTTATTTCTACCCTCCTGTTCTGTCACATTTCAAAGTCTCATCCATTGTAAGCGTGTTCCTGCGCGCTATTTCTCTGTTTGTGAGTTCCATTTTTTTAAGAATCGTATTTTCCAAATATGTGTTTTCCTTCTTTCATATTACGTTTATACGCTCTGACCATCTAACAGACTCCAGTACCGTCACGTTATACTTTAAATCAGCCATTTAAATCAGACTTCTGGACTTCATTCCCAGTTCCCAGTATGTACAGAACAAAGTAAACACACATTTTAGATACTCTTCTGGAACATCAATCACATCTTGATTCTCAAGAAAAGATGACTGAGCAGCCGTCTAAACACACAAGAGCCAATAACCAGATTGGATTCAAATATCAGACAACCAAGTCTTTTTTATTTTGTAAAAACAGAAGATAATTCGGTCTGTACTTTTTAAGAGGAAACAGAAGAGAAAAAACCCAACATGTTTCATCTGAAGAAAAATAAATCCACAGAGTAGCAGGTGAAAACTAAAGCTAACCCCGTCTGAATACGGCGGTTCCCACTGTTTGTGTTTTAGTTTCCTTGCTCTGTACAGCTTCCTCCTTTTGGAAACTCATTTGATAAGATTGCTCATTTTTGGACACTTTTGAAAGCATCACGTTTGTATGACACACTGTAATGTTAAACTACTCTGAGACGAAAATATAATATCGTTGGATGAATTTGTTTTCAGTCTGTTAATTATTCAATAATTTTGGAAACGTTCTTCCCGTAAATCCTAGCTTTATCAATAATAACATAATAATAATGTTGAAACTCATGGAACTGGGATTTGAACACATAACCACATGATTGCTAAAATATTCTTGATGTATTAATGAATACTGCATGAATACTTTTTCAGTCATCTTTACTTTTCAGCTTCCTTTCTGTACAGTGATGAGGAAGTTTATATTTATATTTATATTTATTGACAGTTCATTTTATACAAATGACTTATAACTGAGGCAAAGTGAAATTGAACTGTCACCATCGTTTATGTAAATCACACTGTGGTCTACTGAATATTTTGCTGATTTTAGACGCGCATCGGTCAGAAGGTGTTGATTAATTTTCTATAACAGCAGCTCTGACAGCTCTGTAGTGCAGCTGTGAATCACAGCTTTATATTAATGTACTCATTCTAATATGTCATTGTTTCCATAGTAACCGCTCATTCGCAGGGATTCGCCATATAAATGGATTTTAAAACGTGTGATCGTTGACATGGTGAAGTTTACTGTAAGGAAAAATGTGTTGATGTAACATATACGGAAGGAGTCTCCAGTGTCAGCGCTGTGTAACAGTCAGAGGTGAAAATGCTTTTTTACGTGATATGCTGTGTTTTTTGTCTTATTAACTTCAAGCGTGAGAACAAATTGAGGCCTGAGGTGCCTGAAATGGAGCATACCACGTCAACCTGTAAGCCACTACTGTCCTTACCATAACCAAAGAGCCCAATATAGACGTGTTTAAAGGTGCTCGTTTTAAAATGAATTAAACCCAATTACAGCTAAAGGATTTTACAGACACAAAATTCTGGCTTTAGGAAATGCTGGCCTTGAGTCTTACCTTAATGTGTATTGATTTATGTAAAGAATAATTAGCAATGCATTTATTAAAGCAGTGGGCCTTGATTTATTGAATTATCTGACAATAGTGCAGTCACCTGGTGGGTAACTCCACGAATCCCTCTGATTTGCGGTGTAATGCCTCTAATTATTTTACAGAGAGGAGTAAAGAATATAGACATCTATACTGAGTAAAAAGCTGTTACTGTGTTTAAGCCACAGAATTAATTATCCTAAATACAAGCGCTTCATTCTTAAGTTGAGAAAACATGGTCTTATTTAAACCCTACATTTGTAAGGCTTACTAAAAAGGATTCTTCTGTTACATAAAAACAGCCATTTATTTGGAACACATTTAAAATGCAAAAACTAAATGCATACAATTTATACATTTATTCACTAACACCACACGTTCAGTATTGATTTGTTTTGCTGCAATGCTGATGAATGATGGAGCAGTGTTGGTCTAACAGAGTTTCTGCCCTGTTGGTTGTAACGTCATTAGAGTATAAAAAGGTCAATCTGCTCTCAGATAAACCACCATCTTTATCTGCACCCGTGCACTTTGCTTTAACACCAGCAAACAAATATCAAACACAACAAGTACAAGTACTCTCCTTCATCCATGGTGTTGCTACCCTTTATAAAGCCAAGTTCTGATATTGCAGAGTTAGGAGTTTGATGGTGTTTAATGAACTGTGCTGGGGTTTAATGGTGTTTAATGGGCAGTGTTTGGGTATAATGGTGTTTAATGGGCAGTGTTGGAGTATAATGGTGTTTAATGGGCAGTGTTGGAGAATAATGGTGTTTAATGGGCAGTGTTGGGGTATAATGGTGTTTAATGGGCAGCGTTGGGGTATAATGGTGTTTAATGGGCAGTGCTGGAGTATAATGGTGTTTAATGGGCAGTGTTGGCGTATAATGCTGTTTAATGGGCAGTGTTTGGGTATAATGGTGTTTAATGGGCAGTGTTGGAGTATAATGGTGTTTAATGGGCATTATTGGAGTATAATGGTGTTTAATGGGCAGTATTGGAGAATAATGGTGTTTAATGGGCAGTGTTGGGATTTAATGGTGTTTATTTGACAATGTTGACAATGTTGGTGTTTGATGTTCAATGTTTGAGCTTGAACAGAATATTTTTGGGGTCATTTATATGAAGAATTATAATGAAGAATGCTGGTGTTTAATGGTAAGTGTTGGTGTTTGTTAGGGTGTTGTTGGTGAATTTTTTAGTGCCCCTGTACATATACAGTATGTACAGCAAAATGCAGTTTGAGTTTAGTCCTCTATCAATCTATTTGCTGTACATTAAATAATAAGAAAAGTATTACTAATGGAAAAGTACCTTAAATTAATGTACATTGTAATGAACAGTTTTAGTGTTTACTGGTTAATGTTAGTGTTTAACAATTCATTCTCTTTCATTCTTTCTTTCATTCTCTATATGGCTTATCCATTGCGGGTCACGGGGAAACTGGAGCCAATCCCAGCTAACTTTGGGCACGAGGTCGCCAATCCATCACAGGGCTAACACAGAGCCAACACATGCCTTTTGATTGTAGGAGGAAACCCACACAGCCACAGGGAGAACATTCAAACTCCTCACAGAAAGGCACCCTTGGTCAACCTAGGGGTCGAACCACTGCACCTCCTGTTTAATAATTAATTTTTCTTTAACTTGATTTTAAAACATTTGCCAGTGTGGGTGTTTAATGGAGAATGACATTGTTGGATGGATTTGGATATAGATTTTGGTTTTTAATAAATAATGTTTATTAAATGGAAAATGCTGGTGTTTGGCAGAGACAGTAAATATTGGTGTTTGATAGTAAACGTTGGTTATTTTTCTGTGTAATGATGATGGCATTTGATGGAAAATGTCATTTTTTGATGGCAAATGTTTTTTAATGGAGAATTTGGTGTTTAGTGTAGGATGCTGGTGTTTAAGTGGTGGTGTTGATGAGGAATATTAGTGTTTCATAGACAATGCTGGTGTTTATTCGTGATTATTATGTTTGATGGTAAATGGTAGCCTTTGCTGTAGAAAGTTGTTGATGGTGAAGTTTGTGTTTTGATGAACAGTGATGGTGTTTGCAGGTGTGACAGTAATGATATCAGTGAGTGAGTGCTCTCACGTTGCAGTCTGAGGTCACTCATGCAGCACTCCCACAGTTCCTCCTGGCATCTTTCCACTGAGTGACGGTGTTTGTGCTGCCTGATGTTCAGACCGGACCAATTAGCGCTGCCTCTGGGTTTGATAAAGTGAGGTTTGTGTGGATTTGAAAGGAACCCCCTCAGGTGGATTTGGCTTTGCTTCTTCACAAACTCTGTGAGAGTTGGCATGCTTGAGAGCTGCAGAAATTTGGTAGGATTGCCTGATTCATTAAGGAAAGAAAAATGGCAGCATGGCAGATGGTCAGGGATGCATTGTGCAAAGCACTTGGGGAGACAATGAACTCCAAAGTGCAATCTTTCTGCTTTAGAGGCGGATATTAGACATTCTAACCACATTCTTGGCTACAGACCCTGCTGCTTTGACATTTCTACTGTCCTTCAGAAGCATCTGTAAAAAGCTTGGCCGAATGACCTCATAAAATGGACTGAAAACCATGCTATTACAGTGGGGTATACTCAACTCACTACTGTCATTACTGCCATTATTGTCTTTACTGTCATTATTGTCATTACTGTCATTACTAACATGAGTGTCTTTACTGTCATTACTGCCAGGACTGTCAGGGCTGTCAGTATTATAATACTTTAAAGACTAGGACATCAGTACTGTCATTACCATTGTTACTATCATTACTAACATTATTGTCATTCTTGTCATGCTTTAGCTTTACTGAGAGTTAAAATTCTATGGCTTTATATCTTAAAATCACAGAATGATAAAAATGAGTGTTTGAAGGTAAATGTGGGTGTTTCAAAGTAAATGTTGGTGTTCGCTTGTGTGTTTCACATGCATTTCAGAATTTTCTAGATTATTTTGTAATAAAGTTGTCAAACACACACACACACACACACTCACTCACACACACACACACACACACACACACACACACAACCTCAAACTAATGGCTTGACGTGTGCAGATGCTGTTTTTTCTCTCGGCAGAATCACAGCCTCTTTAAACCCTGTGCAAACATTGTGGTTTGTTTGCTTGATTTGGTGACACTTGAGAGCTCAAGGTGGTTGGAAGTAATTGAATCCTGAGCTCAGGTCATAGTTAAATCCACACAGTCTATAGTTTGGGCTCAGACAGGCTTAACATGGGCAAATCCAGGGAATATGATGTGGAGAATATCAGATGCAGTCACATTCAATATCCGATACAGTCTTTTTTACACTTGTTTGCTGAAGAGTTTCTTTTTTGTGCCCTGTCTCATTACTGTGTTTAACTTGCCCTTGAAACATTGCCCTCACTAGTACTTCCTCGGAGGAATCCACAATGAGGAATCGAGTCAACATGAATGTAGGCTTCAGGATCAGCACTAAATAAATCCAGCCACAGGAGATGATAATCGGGGTCCAAGCACTCCTGTGCAGCTAGCGGCGCTGGGGGCCAATTCTGCTTTGCGAATGCATAGAATTATAGCGAGTACAAGGATAGAAGCTTCATGTCTCCTGCCGTTTGGCCAGTGTTAACCTTGTTGAATACCTTCTGAAAGCAGTTAAGCTAAAAGAGATCATGTTTTTGTGTCTTGTTTTTCATAGAGAATTTTATTCAAATGAAACTGGATGAAAGCTACCAACACTGGGTTGTCGTTAAAACAGTCGGCAGCGATATTGACATTTCGGGAAACGAGTGCGTTCATTTTAAAGTCCCACTCTGTATGATTCAGCCCCTGAATGCCCCTCTCTTACCCCTCTCTTTCCATTTGTGTATTAGCGCGTACGGTGGCCATCAGGAGCCCGTAGCGTACTTCAAGTATTTACACTCACACTCCCTTGCTGTTTCCGTGCTAAATAATAAGTACGATCCTCGATTTAAAAAATATTTGGCTTCTCAAACTTGTTCTCCAGCTCCAGCAAACACTGATTCCTCTTCTCTCTTCTTCTTTGTCGTCCTTCCTCCTGGATTCACGCTGTTGCTTGTAAAAACATGAAACGTGGAAGGCGCTCTCTACAGGTTTGTGCGTTCCGGGCTTCTGTAGCGGCGCAACATGGCGGCGCTGTAGAGGTGGACCCGCTTCCTATGTAGGTATAAAGGGCTCGTTCTAAACTTATAGAAACACAATGATTCAGAGTTACAGCTAATTATACACTAATGAGGACTTATGCAGAAATCCTGCATAGTGCAAATGTGAACTGTCAAGACAGAATTGTATAATAAAGCTTACAGTTTTCTGTGATTTGTTTTATGGAAGAAGAAGAACAGGAAGAAGAAATTGCTTGGACCAACGATAATAGAATAAGTAGAAATAAGAGCTGGACTATTAAGAATAACTTACACAAATAGCTGTGGTTTTAATGATAATAGCATGTTAATGGTTATAACAGCACTATCATTTTTCTAGCTCTATTACGGCTTTCTCAGTCTGTCTTTTTCTTTTTCTCTTTCCGTTCTGTGCAGTGTGTATATAATGTCATTCTGACCCACATTTCATACCGATGTATACGGTTTCCTTTTTTTAAATATGAAAACAGAACATAATGCTCTGCGTGATGTCAGTGCTTAGAGTTCACTGTGCTCTTTAACACTCACCCGTCTCCTGTCTCCATGGCAACAATTGATTTAAACGCCCTTTATAAAACCTGACTGATTTTTCTTTGTATCTTAAACTTGAGCAATGACGGTGAGTAGGAGTGTAACGTTATGAAGAAAACCCTCAGTGATAAACTTAGTATGCGCAAATGAACATATAAAGACATTCCATCTGTGATGTGGAATATTAAACCCGTGTTCACAAAGAATCTTACTTTAACACTGAAAGTTTCTCTAAACCTGTGTATAAAATTGTCGAGAGAAATGTCTACTACCGAATTCTTAAGCTAAGAAAAAGGGGGCGGAGTCAACCCGGTTGCTACGGCCGAGGGAATGTTTCATTTTTTTTCTCTCCATATTAACAAAGACTCTTAACAATAAAAGTATCTTTTAAAGAAAAGGGTCTGTTTATTTGTTAGTAGTAATTTCCAGAAAAGGAGCATCGTATTAAATGCGTATCGAGACGGTATGAAGAAAAATAAAGCTTGGAAGGAAGTAGTAGGGATCGTTGGTGCATCCGGTGAGAGTACATAGCTAGTACAGTTAGCTCGATTTACTAATTTAATCGGAGATGGTAGCTGAGCTCATAACATGTAAATCAAACAACCACAAGGCCACGCCCACAAATGACAACAGTAGCGAAAGCTACACGCCCACAAGAGAGAAACTACAAGCGAGATGAGCCACTTATCCTTACAGAGATCGCTTACCCTGTCCTAACACTTACAACAAGGACGTGTATGCTTTTATAGATTTATCTTTCATTTTTGCATTTTGCAGGAGTTTGTTTTTGTTGGAGGATATAAATAAGCAAGTAAACATCGGAAATGACACCATTTAGCACGAAGCATTTCAACTCTTCAGAAAAAGGTATTTGAAAGCACATATTTTTAAATTTGCCATTTAATTGATGGTGCTTCTTGTTTTTTTGGTATTTATTGTTTCTTTACATTTTATTTCATTATTGTAAAATTCCTTTTCCTATTATTTTCCATTTTTATTTATTCTATTCTATTGTCGTATATTTCTGTACATTTTGTCCCTTTAAACTTTCTTATTTTCTTTTTACTCCATGTTTTATGGTCTCCCTGTGAATTCTATTACATAATTTTTTTTAGCTTTTGTATATTTTACTACCCAATCATAAAGCTATCATGTGCATAAAAAGTGCTCTATGAATAAGGTTTATTAATGTTTATTAAGCTAATAATAGTATAATATACAAATAAATAATCATTTTGCATTTGCATAAGTGTAGTACACTGACTCCTCATCTGTAAATATTAGTTTTCTTTGCTGTGTGCTCCGTTTCCTGTGAATATATCGAGTCAGAGAACACAGATTTGGGTAACGAGGCTCAGAAGGTCACAATAATAAGGTGTAATATATCCTAAACAGCGAAACCTTGGATTGTGGTGCAGAGATGGAAGATGACTGCCTGCTGAAAATGTTCCACTTTGACTTCTCCTTAAGGTGTTCGTCTTTCATGAGCATAATTTACTGAATGTCCTTGAGAGTCTCAGCTTCAAAGGGACATGAATTGTGAAGATTAAAGAAATTGAGTACATTCTCAGAACAGTAATAGAGCATTGGTCATCCGTTTCACTGAAAAATTAGCATAAAGCCTAAAAGAATTTCCGCATGCTAAGCTACTTGCACGCTAATTTAAGGTTCTGTTTTGTGGCGGTACAAAGTGCAGAAAAAACGGGAACTTCCCTTTAGGATATTATTCCCGGTGTTACAAAATATAAAGGTGGCCAATCTTCAAGTATTTTGGCTAAGCTACATTAACATTATCCTTCAGCTAGCTACGTAGCAGAAACAGCTTAATTATCCGTGCGTAAAGTCACTTCTTCTGCTAATATAGGATATAACACTTAAATTACTCACAGTTTAACAACTGACAAATTAACTAAACAAACTTATGACAAATGATTAATCTCTCTAATTGTGCTTGATATTCCGCTTGTTTTCTTCTGCTGTGCTTCATTAGCAACACTTTAAATAACAATTAGCAACAAACAATTAGCAGCATGACTGCAAACCTAACCTGCATTTAAATAACATTACATTCCTAGCATGGTTTCAGAGCTATGCTAGTGATAACAAAACATTTCACTTTTTGTCAACTACTAAAAAAGCTAGTACTACTTTGAAGGTTTTGATTATATAAGTAGCTACGAGGACCTCTCTACTAAAAATGTTAACTGGATATATCCATGCTAATACCCGATACTGCTTATACCGTTTAAGGTATTGCCTCGTGTTCTCTCACGTTTCAGTTCCAGCATGCATCGCTCTCGGCTGCTAGCTGATCTCTGAGATAGTTGGCCTAGTTAGCCTTTCCCACATGCCTGCAACAGATTAGTGTGGAAATGTGAGGTGGAAGATGTGAAAAGTATTTATGACTTGCTGTTGTGTTGCACTTTAGTATCTAGACTTGTATTGTTGCTGAATATGACATGCGGAAATGTTTTGAGTCTCTTATTATCATTATATAAAGTAATATAAAATTAGTTTATGATTTGAGTGTTGAAGTCCTCAGCTGGTTCCCAGAATGACCTCATACTGGATGATTAAAGTCAGATTAACACTGCGGCACAAGGAACCGCGAGCTCGTTAGTGGCTCTGCTAATGAGTGCGCTTCAGTCGAGTGAATGTGAAACCCGACCGCACGTTTTATCCAGCTGGATACACTCATGCTTTATGACATGTGAGAGGAAACAGGAGGTTTCTGGCAATTCCTGGTGTCAGTAAAATGTCTGTACACAACACTCATGACCTCAGTGACGTGTTAAAACAATCACAGGTTCAATCGGCTCACACTTCTACAGCTTAATATGAAACTTCTAGAAACACAGCTCATGTGTTGATAATCAATTGCGCTCTGTATTCATGTGTATTCATGATATCAAAAAATGTGCATTAATATTACCCTTCTGTTTAGAAAACGATTTGTTATACAGGTTTCTTTGTTTAGCACTAATATGTATTATTCCATGTTTTAAAAGTGGAATGAAACGCTTTAGTGCACAGAATTTGATTTAGGTTTGATTTAAGATAAACGGCTGAATATTAAAAGCTAAGTGCTACACGCTAAAATTCTGAGCTGTGTCATATCCCTGGATATGACAAGTAGACAAGTTGAACACAATAACACACTCACAGTTCAAGTATTTAAAGCTGTGAGACCTCTGTTGCTTGGCAACTGGTAAACAGTATCAAAAGCTAGCTACTAGCTAGAACTAACGAACTAGCATACAGCGGTTAAGACTTTTATATGAATATGAAGGCAGAATGACAGAGCAATCGCTACAGAACTATCCGGAACATTGATGTTTACCTCAGATGTGTTGGTGAATCATAAAGAAATAACAACATTTGGTGAAAAATGTTACCTCAGTAGCTAGCATGCAGCTGCTAAGTCTTTTATACAGACAGTATAAGGACAGTGAGAGGAAAAATGTTACAGAACAATCCAGAACATTAACATTTACCTCAGATGTGCTGATAAATTATCAAGAAAAGACTACAACTGTGCTATAGTTACACTTAGCATTGCAGTGCTAACTGTGCTGTTTTGTGTGTGTGAATCTGTGTGAGTGTTATATACAGCACCGAGGTTAGAGCAAACATAATAAAGACGTTTCTCTCAGGCAGTACTGTGTCTCAATGGGGTTCTTCGTTACTTTATTCTGTATTTATGGAACCTGCAGCTGCACTGATTTCACAGGATGTTACAGGTCAAACGACCTTCGCCAGAGTTTCTTTAAACAAACCACACAGTATCATGCTCTACCAATATCCATCTTTCAGTCTCACAGTATCTGTCTCTCACTCTCTGTCTTGCATCTCATAATATCTGTCTCTCTCTCTCTGTATATCTGTCTATCCTACTGTTCATCTAACTGTTTGTCTACATATCTATCTATTCATCCGTCTGCCTGTCCATCTGTCACTGTGATTGTCTTTCCAACTGTCTATCTGACTGCCTGACCATCTATTTATTTCTGTCTAATATTTATTTTATTTCTATCTATCTATCTATCTATCTATCTATCTATCTATCTATCTCTCTATCTATCTATCATACATACAGTGCAGTGATACAGTTGTCTGTATCTTGGCCTTTAGAGTCTTTGTGTCTCTCTGAGTGACTGCTTCAGTGATAAAGTAATATAGAGGTGCAATCTCTTCTGTATCACTACTATCTGTACTAAAGTAAGTACTTCATCTGTTTCCTATCACAACACTGTGAAACAGGTGGGGTTTCTCTCTCTCTCTCTCTCTGTCTGTGTGTTTCATCCCAATGTCAGTAAATTGCTTGAAATATCAGGAAAAAGAAAATTGCATTGAGTCCTGTTCTGCAGAGTAATGAGACTGAACACACACCCGCTATGGCATCCTTTATTCCACACACTCATTTCTCCCACACACTCGTCTATTACACACACTCGTTTCTCCCACACACTCGTTTATACCACACACTCGTTTATACCATACACTCGTTTATCCCACACACTTGTTTATCCCAAATGTGTTTACTCCAAACACTCGAGTATCCCAAACACTTATTTATCCACACACTTGTTCATCCCCCATGCTCGTTCTCTCGCTTTATCCCGGAAACAATTTGTCTGCATTTGTTATATTTTATACCAACTGTAACTCTCTCTCTCTCTCTCACTCTCTCTGTCTGTCTGTCTCTGTCTGTCCCTCAGACGTGGCAAGGGCAATCGAGCTGTTGGAGAAGCTGCAGGAATCGGGTGATGTTCCTGGTCACAAGCTGCAGTCGCTGAAGAAGGTTCTGCAGAGTGAGTTCTGTACGGCCATCCGAGAGGTCAGTCACCAGACAATGGCCAACTTTAACCTTTAACCTCCACATGACAGTGACCATCTTTAACCTTTAACTTCCACCTCATGTCAGCCATTTTTAATCTTTAACCTTCACCTGAGTCCTTATTACACTATATAACACTTAACGCCAGAGTTGCAGCTGTACAGAAAGTTTCACATAGACCCATCAGGAATCATTAACCCTTCATATCTCTCTCAGCCTGGAAATATCAAATAATCCAAAATACAATTTTGTTGTATTTTGTTCAAATATATTTGTTTAAACATTGAAAACATTTTTTGTGTTTGTATGTTCTAGAACATTTTTGTGCATTTCCATTGTCTAAAATTGTGTTTAAATGTTTTAGAATGCTTCATGCTTCATGTTCCAGAAGATATTTGTGCATTATGATGTTCTACACCATTGCTGTGTTTGTTCTAGAATGCGTTGGGATGCTCTAGAATTTTTTTCATGAGCCTGGACATACAGAACATATTTGTGTAACATTATGTGTTTGGATGTTCTAGCTAATGCTTTGTAGGTATGTTCTACGTCATGCTTTATGTGTTTAGATGTTCTAGATCATTCTTTGAGCGATGGGATGTTCTTATGTGTTTATGTGTTCTTATATGATGCTTCAGAGCACTGAAGGATGTTGTTCAACACTTTACAGCAGATGGTTCAGTCTGAAAGAGCTGAGTGGCTCAAATCAAATGTAGAAATTACAGCACACACACACACACACACACACACACACACACACACACACACAAAGAGGAAAGAGCTAATTGCTGTGTTTATGGCGGGACTTGTTCTCCATCTGTGCAGTGCGTGTGGTTTCTCCACAGCTGTGTTCATGTAAGTGAGGAAAGGATGATTACATGCCATTTCTATTGTACCTGCTGTGTGTGTGCGTGTGTGTGTGTGTGTGTGTGTGTAGCATCTTTAGTAGCATCTTCACTCAGTGTGTGATGTCGACTCACAGCTACAGTTATATAATCACTCTTATTACACATATCAGGTGTGTGAGGATCAGCGTTTTGTGCTGTAATGAGTTCTCAGAGTTCGAAAGGAAGCTTGAGCCTGTGATTAATTCAAGATTTAGAAAAATTGCTCCATGCAGTCTACATGACAGAACCAGAACCAGAACCAGTGCCGAAGGAGCAGTAATGAACAGTGCATGTCTGGTTCATGTCTGTCAGTAAATGCAGAATTTTAGTGACACTTTACAGATTCTAATCTAAATCCAGACCTATCTGTTTCCTATCACAACACTGTGAAACAGGTGGGGTCTCTCTCTCTCTCTCTCTCTCTCTCTCTCTCTCTCTCTCTCTCTCTGTCTCTCTCTCTGTCTCTCTCTCTCTCTCTCTCTCTCTCTGTCTCTCTCTCTGTCTCTCTCTCTCTCTCTCTCTCTCTCT
>JAQQZU010020749.1:0-15432 GCA_030068025.1 Parauchenoglanis punctatus | reverse complement strand
TCCACCACAGGGCCAACACAGACAAACAGCCACACACGCTCGCATTCACACCTATGGGCAATTTAGAGTAGTCAGTTTACCTTTGGACTGTGGGAGGAAACCGGAGCACCCGGAGGAAACCCACACATGCACGGGGAGAACATGCAAAATATATATATTACATTTATATTATATATACTTAAATATATTAATACAAATGATGAACAACAAATTCACATAAAAAATAAAACCTAACCCAACCACAATCATGTAACACTAAATAACAGTTTCAATAATAAAAACAGCAAAAGAAATTTTGTGTTAGAATTATTCTCTTCCATATTCTACAAACTCCAGCTTCTAAGTTCAGCAATTATATAGCAACAATTTTATCATATTTGCTTCCTCCTGCAAATTGTAATGTTAAGGACGTGTGTCCATATAATATTTTTCCCTGGAAGAAAACTGCTGGCAGTGTGCTGGGGAACGCTTCATCAAAAAAGCACTTCAACGCTGCACATGTGTTTTGTTTTTATTACAACAATATCTTGACATGTCACTACTAACTACCTTATGATTGGTTGCCTGAAAACAGTGAAGACACCAGTGGCTTTCTGAAAGGTTTAGAGATTTTCAACTAGAAACGCTCTGGGGAAGCTGCATAAAAACGACAGAGTATGCTCATCATATCTGATTGATTGAATCTGTCTCCAACCTTAGGCTAAGCATGCTCTAAAAAACTCACCAATTGATCCTGCATCTTTTGTGTCTTCCCTTCTGCAAAACAGCACCTCATTTCTGAACCTCAGTTAGAGAATCATATATAACTTTCCATTTTTGAAACTCAGCTCAAAACCATAAGGTTTTTTTTTAAATCTCTTACATTATAGAAGCTATAAAGAGTACTTTCCTCACCAGCCTCTCTTTCTCTCTTGAAGTTAATATGGGAAAAAGAATGCCGCTTGTCATGTTACTGAGTCTGGTATCCCAGTATTTGAAAACACTGGAGACTCGTTCCATAATGGCTAAATATAGACATTGATAAATTGAACAGACATTGATGCACCAGACAAAGTTATACATTCAACAATTCATGTGCAAGTAGCACATTAGTGACACGGTACAAAAATACAAAATGGTGGATCCCATGTCTAGATTCGAATGAATACATGCCATCAATGTAAATAAAATACCAATGCAGTATTGAGCTGCTGTTTTGCAACCAAAGGGAAGTTACAAAGGCTGTGATGAAAGAGCAGCAGGATAAATGGGTGAGTTTTCTTAGCATCCTTAGCTTAAGGTTAGAGACAGATTCGATCAATCAGAACAAATTCCCACAATTTGTATTTTCAAATAGCTGCAAGGGGCAAGGTTTTGCTTTTCACGTGCAGCTTTAGAATCATAGAGTTGTTTTCACAATTTTTTCATAATGAGAAATTGGCTATTGGCTACATTTGGCTATTCCAGCTGAAATGGAGGAAATGCTCATGTATAATGAGTATCAGATGGAGTAGTCCCCAAAACTTGTGCTGATTTTAAGCCAGTGTTGCTTCAAGTGTGAGAGGTTCTAGCAGTTGATATTGGCCAAAGTTAACTTCCAAGGCCAGTGGAACCAGTTTGGATTGAGGGCCAGGATTTATTTGCGTGAGCTCATCATCAGTGGAGACTGGTTTTGGATTTGCCACATGTGCGGTCACAGCAGGGCCTCAAGTTTTAGATCCAGCCAAGGAACTGAATGGTGGCCGTGCCAGGTGCTTCTCTCAAGGTGCCAAACCTCTTATCGAGGTTATTATACTAGGCCACTTCAGACACTTCTTTGGTCAGACCATGGGCTAGGATTCAGGTTAAGCCTTCTTTGTCTTCCGTTTTGGATTTGTTTTCACACTGGATTAGCACCAATTGAATATGTCATTCCTGGTTTAACACCAGGTGTAAAAAGTCTTTTATCCTAAATGTTACTACACTAGAAAATGCTGTGAGGAAAGAGGCCAAGAGATTGTTTTGCTTTCCAACCTTTTGCCTGCTAGTGCAAGTGTTTTTCCTTTAGTTGGATAGTTCATTAAGATCTAGACCTTTTATTCTAACACTTCAGACCTTTGTTTATATGATAGAAATTTGAAACTTTAGACTTGGTCAATCCTTTATGAGTTTTCTGGTGTCTGGAACAGATTTTGTAAACCAAGAGGAATTATAATCACATCTGACAGGCATAGTGCTATGGTCTGGGGAGATTAATCAAAGGTGTCATTTCTTTTGCTTTGTTTCTGGATATCTTTGTATCGCATCTGCAAGCTTGTACATCTTAATTAAGCCTATTTTAAGATTTCTCCCAAAGTGTGGTTTAGTACACAAGATAGCAGACTACTTATATCAAGCCAAGTTGGTTTGGGGAGCAACGCATCGCAACTTCTTTAAAGACTTTTGTATGGAGTGAGATTTTGTGCTAGGTCACAGATTCAAGTCATATTTGTGGAAGATTTTTATTCGAATTAAATGTGTATCTTGGGAAATTACAACCTGTGATTTGTAATGCATTTCCAGAGTGAAAAAAAGTGCTGTTGGAAAGTAGCATTTAGTTTACAGATGTAAACTGTGTCTTCTGTGTCATCTGTACCTTGGTGGTTTGTTCTCATTGATGCAAAATGTTGTTTCCGTGTAGACAGATGGCCAATACAAAAAAATTCCCAAATATGTGTGGAACGGTGCATTTGTTTCTGGTGTATTCTGGATCTGGCCTTTCTATTTTTGCCAATAATGCGTGTGAAATTGCTTTTATAAAACTAGGTTGCCTGGTTATCTATGTTTTCAGCCTCACCCCTGATGGGCCCATAATGACACCTCTATTTCCTTGGCCAAAATAGAGAGAGATACTGTATGTCCTGCCTTTGGATGTCTGTCAACTTCCACAAGTGCAATATAGAAATAGGAAAAGCAAATCATGCATGGCATCTTTTAGGCATTTCTATTTTAAGAGACAACATGCTCTGTAGTAACAACACCATATATTATAAATAAAGAAATGTTTAATTTCTTCTTTGAAGGTGTTGCATTTAAAAAAGTGTTTAACCATTAATACAATTTGTATTCTCTTGCAGAATTCCTATCAATTGCAGCATATTTAAAGAATGCAATAGTCATCAGTTGAGTGCTTTTCTTACCTACCTAAGAATATGAAATAGAAAAGGATTTAACCCCTTTAAAAATTCATTGATTGGGAGAAATGATTATTTTTGTTTCTACGCATCTTCACTAAGACCTTATTTGCTGCCTTATAGTCTGTTACTTGTTCTCACCTGTTTCTGGATGTATTATGATCCCAATCTTTGTATTATAATTATACCCGTTTTGTTTTTGTTTGGGTTTTTATTATCCATTTTTAGGTTTCTATGTTTTCTAAGGTTAATTGGTTCTTTCATTACTCCTAATTCTGTAGCTACGTTTGATCCTTAGTTGCTAGTTTGGATGTTGCATTAGCATGTTGTAAACCTGGTTTCCCGTGTCCTCACAACTTCCATTTTCTATGTAGCCTAATCATTTGGCTGAGCCTTATACCCAGAGTGAGTCAGAATCCAAGTGAAGTATAAAACTTAAGAGATGGTCAATAATACAGAACGTTACCTGTATACTTGCCCCTTTTGACTATGACCACAATTCTCAAGTCTTCAGTTTCATTTAAAAATGGTTTTAATTGGGGTTTATTAATTTTTTCAGTAGTTATTATCAGAATATTTCTATTATCAAAAGTCTATGTATTCTCAGAAGCCTACAGGATTTACAGGGTAAAAAACTATCAACCTTTTGAAAATAGCCTTGTATTTTAATCCTCTTACACCGCAGCAATTTGCCAGAGATTGTATTTTTTCTTGAATAAAGAATGGCATGATATTCATTTATCCATTTCTAGTTATGTTTACTGCTTAAACGGTATTTTAACAGTCCTTCTTTCACCAGTCACAGATCAAATCAGTGATTTGTTGAATAATTGATACAGAACTGAAGGAGCAGTGAAGTCAACAGGAAACGAAACAGGATATTACCTTTACACTGTAAAACATTTGGTGATTAATGGAATGCTTTAGCCATTTCTCTGTGTTTTGTAGTTTTGAACAGCATCACTGCTCACGATCATTATTTACCATTACTGTATGTCATCCCTTCTGTATTTTGCTTTAAGACATGATTCCATGCCCTTCTTTTCACCCTTAAAAATGAAGCTCATCCCGCTTTGATGGATGTGAGCATTGTTTCCATCATTGCTGTTCTTATTGAACCCATCATCGTCTCTATCTCATCTTTTTTCACAAACATAAGCTGTGTGGAAGTGTGAGTTTCGGCACTTGGAAAATGGAGTGTCCGTGTAATAACCGAGATCTTTCCCAGTAACTGTTTATTTACTTAGGGCTGTAGAATAACAATGTAGATATAAGTAATTGAGTAGATTTTAATCTGAAAATAATTGCTGGATAGTGCCTGCTCAAGGCAAAATAAAATTAAGTGTACTGAAACAATTAATTGGAAACATGAAGGATTCTCAGTTGAACCACAGAAAAGTGTTTGTCCTATCAAGGGTTGAATCCTGACGATGCCCCAGCCATCCATGGCAGAGAGCCAAGGGGAAAAATTGGCTGTGCTTTCTGGGTGGGAGAGGTGTCATACTCTCTCTCCCCTGTCAATCACAGCAACACTGGCCAAGAGGGCAGAGAACACTGATGGTGCATGAGCAGCAGTTTGAAAAGACTTGGTTGCCTTCCTTCACATGTCTTGGGAGAGACACGTGTTAACCTTCACCTTCCGCATAGAGACTAAATAAACTGGAATACTGGAAAAATCCAAGCTAACTAGGATGGCAGAAAAGATGAAACATAAGAGAAGCAAGAAACAATAATTTAGCTTCAGAGAGTTTCAGTGAGCGAAATGAGCAACGGATATTTATTTTATCTTCATTATGAATTTGTCTGTTTGAAATATGAACAAATCGTGACTTGAAGTACAAACACAGAGTTCCCGAAAAGTGTCGTAATTGATTAAAAAACTGATAAGCACTAAATGATGTACACCGTGTCCTTGCGTTATTCCGGGTTTCTCATTTGGTTGACGTGAGCACATGATAACATTCTCATGCTGTGACAGATTATCTGATAAATGTCATTAATGTTGTAATAAGTGAACTGCTATTTAATTAAGCCTAGTTAATAAAATGATCCGCAGTAGTGCTGATTCAAAATGATTAGTGCTGCAAATAAATATTTTAAATAAATATTTTTTGTATATAATATATTCTTTAAGAATAAAACTAATCGAATACTCATGGAAAAATAATCAAATTATCAAAATAATCAGTAGTTCCAGCCTTAAAATTCATTTCAAAATAACGACCAATATACTACCATGCACATGTGCACATATTACAACACTTCACGAGTCTCACAATACTGCTCTGGTCTCGAGTGAAATCAGAGCTAATCTTACAGATCCAAATTCATTATCAGGGCCTCTGGTGAAAAAATGTGTTCACTGGGTGGAAATTTCCACATTATTTTGTCTTTAAATTAGAAAAGGTGAACAACATCACAGTACAGTGCAAGTTATGTCTTTCAGCTGATAAAATGCTTACTTAACACCAAACAAAATGTCACCTGGAATGCTAATTTTCATATCGTATGCTAATTGTGTACTGTAGGTAGCATAAGTTTGGCGAATGGCAAATATTATGGAAAGGTACTTTATGAAAACTGCCATGACAGGCGATTACATTATACAATTGGTAAAAAAATATATATATTTCTTATAAAATACAGCCAATGGTTACAAAAAACAATTATATCATATTTTATTTAGTTTATTTATTAAAATGAAATCTCTTTGAACCACCTATTGTGGTACATGTCTGCCCTGTCATTTAAGTAAGTAAGCAATAAGAAAAACAGGAACGTACCCTCTTTTCCCTTTTTGAACAAAGGAGTTTCAAAGGATCTAGCCAGGCACACTTGCTCATTAGACCAAAGTTTTATTATCTAGATTAGTATATTATAATAGGAGCTCGCTAGTTGTTTGTCTGATTGATTCATTCATCCATTCATTCATTGATTCACAGTAAGTAAAAAATTCCAAAATCTTTGTTTTATGCATCAGCATGAAAACCATAACAGTTTTCAGCTGATAATTTTCAGTACCATTTCTAATAAATATAATTACCTGATGTTGCCTATATACTTCATTAACATTATCTAATTAAATCAAAAGATTCTCCATTTACTTTGATGGAAAGTGATGGTGTCACCTCTTTCCAGCAAAAACATTCGAGTCCAGATGAGAGAATTGGCCAAAACATTACCAATGTTAGATGAGAGGAAGGGGCGGGGTTTTATAGCATTGTGGCGCTCCTATGTGAAATGCGTAGAATGTAAAGTTTGTTATCGTATATAACAATCTTTGCTTTTGCTTCTAATTGATTAGTTTTAACTTGTGAAGTTCAAGAATCTGTTGGCAGTTATTCTCTTAAATATCTATTTGCCAAGGAAGTAGCAACAAATAATACACAACAAAGAATAGAAATCCTGCATTCCATCTACTTAATATAATACAGAATGTCAGGGCTCACTGAAGCCTGCACTGAATTGGCGCTAAGTGGTGATAATAAGCTGAAGCCTCATTTATCTGAGGAAGGACACATTTATGCAATCAGTGTATGGACAATGAGTCCTGCCTACATCAAGGTGAATTAGACAGCTTCTTGGTGGGCTGTTTAGGGAGTAAAAAGCATTTATAAAAAGTCACATAATCACAAACTATTTCATGCAATCATTTTAATAACATCTGTTTAGCAATCCTGAATGTCGGCATTGTTTATTGACAGGCATGCAAGGTAAATGATTTGTTTTTATGTCCTCTCAGTGTTTACAGTATGTATTATACCACACATTATTCCGTTGTCGCATAAATCAAGAACACCTTTAAATGTCAAATATCAGCACAGTCTCTGGCTTCCCACTGTGCTCTACTAATACATTTAGAAACTTTTTTTAGAAATTTTTTTTAATATCGCACATTCCTGCTATTGAGTGAAACAGAACATGAGTGAAATTAGACAGTTTAAGTAAAAGAGGGTGAGTGAAAGAGTGAGTGAGAGAGAGTGTGTGAGAGGAAGAGAGATAGAAAGCGAGTAGTTGAGAAAGTAGTATCATTTAAATAAAAGTCATTTTCTTAACAAAGTTATCCTTCCAAATTATCTCAAAGTTACAAAACTTGCATTTCCTTTTTAGTCCTGAGATTTTTCATCACTCTGTTCTTTACAATCTTCCAGCAGCTTTTATATCCTGCACTTTAAATTGCATTAATAGCAATCCTCATCCATCCATCCATTCATCTGTATGTCTCTATCCTTCCATCCATCCATCTGTTAGTCTGCCTGTCTATCTTTCAGTCCATCCATCCATCTGTTAGTCTGTCAGTCTATCTTTCAGTCCATCCATCCATCTCTCCATCTGTACATCTTTCCATCCATCCATCCATCCATCTCTCCATCTGTCCATCTTTCCATTTACCCATCCATCCATCTCTCCATCTGTCCATCCATCCATCCATCTGTCCACCTGTCTATTTCACTGATTGTCTGTCTGACCTTTTGTTCATTCATGAATTCATCCATCAATCCATTAGGTCATCCACTGATCTATCTATGCATCCATCCATCCATCTATTTATCCATCTATCTGGCGTAGTTTACATGATGAGCAAGTTGAATATTGAAGTTCCACCATGTAGGATTTTATGGTATTTTATTTTTAGGGTATCTATTAGCAGACATGGAGTATATATTCCATAATATGCTTATGGAATACACAAGTATGTTTTCATGAGGGCATAATTCCCTGTAACTATGACTCCTTTTGTATTTGTAATCTTGGAATGAGTTCTTTATATCTACATATGAAGCGGGTCCACTTCTACGGAGCCGCCATGTTGCGCTGCTACTGTAGATCAGAACGGACAAACCTCTAGAGAGCGCCTTCCTCATTTTCCATTTTTACAAATGTCAACGTGAATCTGGAAGGAATCACTGGAAGGATGACAAAGAAGAATAAAGGAAGGGAAGAAAGAAGAATAATCAGTGTTTGCTGGTGCTGGCTAACAAGTTTGAGAACCCAAATTTTGAAAAAAGAAGCATCATACTTATTATGTAGCACAGGAAATGTAAGGGAGTGTGAATGTAAGTACTTTAGTACTAGTTAGCGATGGACACCTGACAGTTAGTATGTTCTAATACACTCTAGGAAAGGGAGGGGCATTCAGGTAGTTGAATTCTACATAGTTGACATTTAACATTACAGCCCCAAAAACCCTTAAATCTGGGTTAATGCCCATGGTTTTGAAATAGGCACCTATACATGCTGTTCAAATTAAGATTTACAGAAATTTGGCTGAAGAGTGCTCTCATGAGTGAAAACTCATTGTACTTTTTCACACTTCTTGCTCTTTCTTTCTAATAAAATCACTAGAGATTGATGAGATAGGATAGGATTGGGACGGCTGGATGTTTTGACAGATTTATTTGTTGTGGATGTCAGAAGTGCAAAGTCAGGGAAAAGTTGCTGCCACTGACATCTCCCCTATTTGCATGCTGATAAGCTCATTATTTTTTTCAGTTGAAACTGCAGGTCAAAATCAAAGTAACAATTTTTTTTTATTGCTGAGAAACAGCTGAGAATGTTGAAGAACATGTATTAGTCAGCTTTACCCTGAAATAGCATGCTCCATTTATCACCCAGCAGACTGTACAAAATGATTATGAGGGCCCCACAAATTGGTTTTCAGCAGCATGGATTCCAAATTCAGCTTCTCCAACATGGAAGTGAGGTAAAAAAAAAAACAAATCACAGCATTAGACTTGCATAGAAAGAATGATATTAGAAAAAAATAGGCTATTTTTCAGTGAGCAAATTTTAACATAATAGTTGACTCATCATTGTATCATTTTTTTTCAGGAGACAACAACGGCTGGCCTCATTTGTTTGACAAATACTTTGGGATGCCCAGTAAAGATGCTGAAACCAAATCAAACACTTGTTGTGAGTAGAGATCCAGAATTCAATCTCCTGCAACTGAAGTGATCTGGGAAAATGCTGTTCACATCTATCTATCTATCTATCTGTCTGTCTGTCTGTCTATGTATCTATCTATCTATCTATCTCTTTCCATCCATCATCCATCTGCTTGTTTGTTCTTCCATCTATCCATATGTAAATCCATCTATCTCTGTCTACCTCTATAATTGTCAGTCTGTCTGTCTCTGTCTGTCCAGCTGTCAATCCATCCATCCATCCATCCATCCATCTGTTAGTCTGCCTGTCTATCTTTCAGTCCATCCATCCATCCATCTATGCATCTGTCCATCCAGCCATCCATCCATCTGTCTGTCCGTCCATCCATCCATCCACCCATCCATCAATCTGTTAGTCTGTCTGTCTATCTTTCAGTCCATCCATCCATCCATCCACCCATCCATCAATCTGTTAGTCTGTCTGTCTATCTTGCAGTCCATCTATCCATCCATCCATCCATCCATCTGTCCACCTGTCTACTTTACTGATTGTCTGCCTAACCTTTTGTTCATCCATTAATTCATCCATCAGTCCATTAGGTCATCCACTGATCTATTTATGCATCCATCCATCCATCCATTTATCCATCTGTCTGTCCATCCATCCATCCACCCATCCATCTGTCTATTTTGCTTATTGACTGTCTGACCTTTTGTCCATCCATGTATCCATCTATACATCAATCAATCCATCCATCCATCCGGCCATCCATCCATCCATCCATCCACCAGGTCATCCATCCATCCATCTACCCATCTATATACCCATCCATCCATGCACCCATACATCCATTTGGCCATATACCCATCTATCTGTCTCTCTGATTGTCTGCCTGTCTTTTTGTCCATCCTTCCATTCAAATAAAATGAATTCCCACTAAAAAATGAATATTACGTTGGGAAATGTTGATGTTTAAGACACAACCATGGAGTACATGTTTGCTATTGTCAGAATGAACCAGAACAATGTTTGTCATTTGTGTTTGTTTTCATTGTTATGCAGGAAACAACCCCCAGTGCCATTCTATTAGGCCAACTCTCATTCAAAATAAATTAATATCTTGTCACTTAACAGTGCTGGTGTCTGAAACAGCCACTACAGTGGATGAGACTACTGAGGCTTGATAATTGAAGAACAACCGAGGATAAAAAAAACCTGTCATATTTCATGTCTCAGTTTTCATCACTACACTCAAGATTTTGTAACTGTAGCTGAAATAAAATGATCAAAACTTTCAAACAGATTCCATTAATAACATGATTCATTTTAAACAGATTCAGTTAAAAGCATGAATCATTTAAACAGATTTTGTTAAAAATGCAATAGGATCTATTTAAAAAGTTACTGTACAGAGCATGATTCATTTAAACAGATTCTGTTAACAATGTGATTCAATTTAAACAAATTCTGAAAATATAAAATGATTCACTTAAACAGAATCCATTATGAATATGACTTATTTAAAGGGATCGTGTGAGGTAGCACATTAAATTTCATCTTCAAGTAACAACTGATCAATTAAACAATATTATAAAAAACGCAAAAAAGAATTCTTCAATAAATCTTTGGGGGGAAATAGTATTTTTTTTACGAAGTCGATTAATATTTTCCGATCTGTGAAAATATGTGAACCTGGAACCGTGATGTCATTTCAATAATAACAATGGGTGTAGTAAAGAACACTATTGAAAGCCAGTCAGAGGATGATTGAGGATGAAGTTCTTCTTCTGTTGCATCTGGAATGACGACGTGACACATTGAGACTGGGCGAATGGTAGGCCCCTACTGTCATAAGCTCCCATCCATATTCCTTTATACATATTCATTATCTTAACTATATGGGCAAATAGTGCAATTATACATGCATATGAAAATGTATTAGGACTTTTGGCCTAATTTCTGCAGTCTATCAGGTTCATCTCCCAGCATCTCGGCTTTGCAGCGTGTGACAGTGCACTGTTACATGTATATGCATCGTTTTAATGATTCATAATGGCCTTTTTTTCTTTAGACCTGCCCAAGACACACAAACAAATTGACTACAACATAGTGCTATTACCTGGATTTTGTACCTAAAAGTCTTAGGTTTTTTTTTTTTTTTACAATTGCTATGGTGTTTGAGTTCTTGGAGAGTCATTTTTCTACAGCTACACATACAGCAAAAAATTAGCTACAGGACCAACTATGCTGATGACTAGGACCTGAACCTGCATCATTGTGTCTTAAACAATTAAATTAACAATTTATGACCTTAGATAATTTAATGACATTAACATTGCGGTCTAAACTTTTTTGAATCATGTA
Organism: Parauchenoglanis punctatus; assembly: GCA_030068025.1. Taxonomy (NCBI): domain Eukaryota; kingdom Metazoa; phylum Chordata; class Actinopteri; order Siluriformes; family Auchenoglanididae; genus Parauchenoglanis; species Parauchenoglanis punctatus. The sequence goes on along the minus strand of JAQQZU010020749.1, from coordinate 4,048 downwards.
TTGTTAGTGTTCATTTATAAGCATGTGTTTTATTTTAGCACGAAAGGTTACATGTTTTAGGCTATTTGTAGCACTCACTCTACAAAAAGGGTATGATGCAATACCACAAGGGGTGGCATGGTGTTGCAGTGGTTAGCAGTCACATCACAGCAAGAAGATTCTGGGTTCTGGGTCCTCTAGCTCCCACAGTTTCCTCCCACAGCCAAAAGACATGCAGATTAGGTCAACCAGGTACTCCAAATTGCCCAGTGGTGTAAATGTGAGTGTTAATGATTATTCATCACTGTGTTAGAGCTGTGATAGATTGGTGACCTGCCCAGGATGATCCCTGCCTCTCATGCAAAGTCAGTGGGATTGACTCCAATTTCCTCGCGACCCTTAACAGATAAGCCGTATAGATAATGGATGGATGGACAATAATGTCAGCTGATAGTTGGCCTCGGGGTCAATTCCAAAACCAAATCGACATTCTACATTCTACAGCCCAACAGGTTGTCGCCACGTTTGAGATTAATTGTCTAATATATAATTGATTACTTCATATTGTGAAGTCATTTTATAAATCTACTCTTGCATGTCATCCAATTGGCAAAGCAATCATCCTCAAAATGCTTGAAACATAGAACACTAGTACTAATGGGGATGGAACGGGCTCATCATGAAGAGTGTCCACTTTCATGTTCAATCACTGTCTTTTGACCATTCAAACAACTTTTGTGCTGAATGTGAACAGGATATAGCAACACCCCGCTTCAATAATTACACACAATGGATTTTTTTTTTTTTTTTACAAGGATGGTCCTTGAAATGACATCACTACCAAAGATTACCGGAGCATGCCAAAGATTTGCCTCCTGGTTGCTTAGAGCGTTGCTAGGGACATGGTTCAGGACTGGGTAGGTATTTAATAAAAAATTCAGTGATTAGGGTCATTTTCAGCCTCAGAATTCACTCTCAGTGTAGATGCAAGCATTACGTCATACAATCCTCTAATCAGGATTCATTTAAATTTATTATTTTCCAATAACGGCATTTTATTTCTCTTATGAGTTACCAATCATAATTATTATACTTTATATACTTTATATAATATTTACCAGTAATTATTAATTCCTTTAGCTTATATTTATGGCATTAGTCAGACCAAAGACTTAACCCTTATCCAGAGTTACTTCCATTTTTCTCATTTATACAGCTGAGCCGTTGAGGGTTAAGGGGCTTCTTTTTTTCTTACAGTCGATTTTTTCCTCTACTGGTCTTGTGCAAGATATATTTATTTCAATTGGAGGACTTTCTGAAGTGGATCTAAAGTATTTGACAGAGCAAATATGGACTGATTTATTATTATTAAAACTTTTGCACTCAGACAGTTTGCTTTTACTTTTCTTTCAATTTTCTTCTTGAGCAACCGGACACTTTTTGGGTCCATAAAATTTCTATACTACTGGTTCCATAAAGCTGAGAGCAGATTGTGAATCTAAAACAAGTGTCTATGTACGGCAGTAGGTTAATATTAGAATGAGATAGCATTAAGAGACTTGTATACTATAATATAATGTATGTTAATGTTTCCTCTATGTTAAAAAAAATATATATTTTGAATTTTCTAGAGGCTCAAGAAGCGCAGCCAGGCGTTGGACTATTGGTTATGAAAAGCTTATGAATTTTTTATTAGTCTCTCGTTTAGGATGAGGCACAAAATTTTGGTAAACATGTTTGTAAAGCACCCTTGCTACATCAGTATCAATTAGGCAGTAGTTCCTATTAAATTAAGTACTTTTTGTATGTAATCACATGTGTTTCTTGTGTAATTATGTAGGTTATATGTGCTCAATATCTGTCCTGAAACAAAAATAAAAATAAATACAATACATATTTTCAGTTTACATTTGAAAACAATGTAATAATGTAAAAAAACAACAACCATTTTTTAAAAGAACTGGAAAATTTTGAGGGGGAAATAATGTACTACATGTTAATAATTACTATGTGAAAATAAACGAGTCATGTAAATAAAATAATGTGAAAAATGTTTGAAAAATGAGCATAAAATTCAAAATGAACATGAAAATAAATAAATTACATGGAATATGTATGCATATGAAATGTAAAATCACATGCATACATGTGAAAAATGAACATAAATGAATCATCTAAGAAAAGAAATGTGTGGAAAACCATGTGCTATATATATATATATATATTGTGTAACATATAGCATATTGTGTAATATATAATGTATATATTTATACATACAAATTAACATGTCAAAATATTATAAACATACAGGAAAATTATATGTGACATATAAAAACATATGTCTTACCATGTGCTAATAAATGACTCATGTGAGAAAAATATGTAACAATAAAATGTCTGATTAAATTCATTAATGTATAACTTTTAATCTTGAATTAATTTTGTACTTATCCTCAGTCTTAAGAAACTGCTTCCCTTTCTTTTGAAAACTTCCGTGATTTATGTGCATAATTATGATCTTTCATTAAAAAGTCCTGCTTTTTCTGTACATTTCTCTCTGAAAGTCAGTCCCGATGAACATTCATTACTCCCCCTAACATCTCTCTTCTCTCTTGCTATTTCACCGCCTTTTCCTCTCTCTCAGTACTCGGGCTCGTACCAGCCGGGTGTCAGTGTAGGGATCTGGAGCTCGACTGCAACGGTGCTCACTTTAAAGACGTCCCTACAGTATCCACGAACGTCACCATGATGTGAGTTCCTCTTCATCATGCTCATCAAGTTCACTTGAATGGTGTGTGTGTACGAGCCATCACACACTTTCCCCGCTCGAATTTCATACAGGATGTTAGATCACTCGCTGCATGAGAGATCAAAACATTGCTGGCTTCTAAATAGGTGTTTACTAGCAGAAGCTTGCTTTAGAGCGAACACAGGATCTGTCAGGGTTTGGTAGACATTCAGCGTGAATCAATGTCATGGCTGTCAGATACGCTGCACAGTACACACACACACACACACACAGGGCAGCCAGGAGCCGTGAGGCAGCAACGCAGCGACATTACCGTCGGCACCGCTGATTGATTTACATCAATCATTCATTCATAACATTCATTTCAGTGCCTTACAAATTTGGGGGTTTATTATTTTTTTTAATAATTTTAATATTTTCCTTGTGAAAGAGTTACGGTTCCTTAAGGTTCTTTATACTATATGCATGCTAATATTTCGGACTTGACAGTCGATTACCAGCTGTATTAAAAGTTACAATATTTCAAGGATTTTCTATCTTAATTTACATTTCTATACAGTTGTGGTCAGTAGTTTACATACAGTCATCATGAATGTCATGGGAATATTGATTTGATTTTTCAATTATTTCTTTTAAACTTTTTTTTTCTGAGGAAGGATGATTGATGATTGTACAAAATATATCTTTAGTAGAAAAAAAAACAAGAATTTGGTGCACAAGTTTTAATTCATTTTGAGTTTTCTGGAATCAACACAGGATCAAAATTATAAATACAAGGTCAAAGATATAGATATAAGATACTTTACACCCACTTAGATTATCCTTTAGTGACCCTGTTCATTTTTTTTTGGCTTTGTTACATGTCTTTGTTAAGCTTAGTAAATGAAGCCTTTAAAAACGTGTAATTGTTCTATTTTTTTTTTCCATCACTTCATAGAGAATATGATGAAATGGTCAGATTTTAATTTTACTCTAGAATTTCAATATAGTAAACCCAAAACTGAATAAATTGTGTTTTTTTTTTAATCCAATTGACTTTTTTTAAATTTTACCTTAAAATTCTAAATCGATTGAAAGAAAATTGTAACTAAACACTATTCTTTACAATGAAAATGCTTGTATGAGCCTGGCGTAATTGCACAGAATACAAGATATCAAGTTAAACTTTTTTTTTTTATTATTTACAACTGTCATAAACATACAATACCAGTCAAAGGTTTGGACACGCCTTCTAATTCAATGTTTTTTCCTTTATTTTTATTACTTAAAAGACACTTCATGTCTTAAAGTAATGATGGACTGTTGTTTCTCTTTACTTAG
>JAQQZU010020709.1:0-15439 GCA_030068025.1 Parauchenoglanis punctatus | reverse complement strand
TAAAGACTTAGCGGTCTTATGACCGCCGAGCCGCGCTATAAGTAGGTCAAACCAGCGCGGCGCTTCTAGTGTTAAGGCAAAGATATGAAATGATCTGACTGTATATGTAAACCCAGACCTGTCCACCGCTTCTCACCCAGGGCAATTCTAGAGTGGAATAATGGAATCCAGCCCCTCACCAGGAGAACCCAGAATCTGTGCTATGCATTGAGGTGAGCCCAATTATATCTAGCCAGTATCTCTCAACCTTGCACAAGCTGCACAAACTCAGGCTCATTCCCCATCAGAGAGGTAACATTCCAAGTCCCTAAAGCCAGTTTCCCAAACTAGGGATCAGATTGCTAAGGCCCCCACATTTGGCCGCAGCTCGATTCACAATGCACCGATCTCCATCAGTTTCAAAGGCCATAGAGCTGCACCAGAAGTGCATCTATGATAGACCAAACTACACACATGAAGACAAGCTCTTTTAAAAGCAACACCTCTGCTGATTTAGTTAATCGACAATGGTCTGATCTGCAAACTGTGTGAAGACAAAGCTGCATCACTGTATATTCAGAGCACACAAACAAGCTTCAAAGGTTCAAGCCACATTATTCTCATGTTCCCAACAAACTGGAAAAACTCAATGTAAGACGTATAGGAAATGGTCGTATTGCTTACTGGTGTTTGTGCATATTTAAACTGTTCTGAAATTAAATGTGTAAACTTGTTTTAAATAGAATTCTTTTCAATGCAGGGATTCCTGTGCACAGTTGCAAGCAGTGTGTTGTCGTATCCTGTGCTGTTTGTATCCAGTGATCAGTTGTATTGTCTACCTCACCTTGAACAAAGTAGCTTTTGCCACTTTTGTAGTTCACTCTCAACATAGTCAGAGGAGGATTGGGAGAAGACCCCATACCTGTATAGTTTAAAGCTGTGCAGAGGCATCAAATTATTAGAATTGTTCTGTGCTTTAGCAACTGTTATAATAAGCTCAAGTTAATTATAGAGCCATATACCACAGTGTGTTGCTAAACCTTGTGCCTTGCTTGTGTTTAATTTTACATTTGTTCTGCCACTTTTTTATGCTGTATTGACAAAAGTGCACAAATAGGCCAAAAATTAGCTCACATTCTTTCCATCCCATGCTGGACCAACCTCAGAGAGATGAACATCTCTTGAACACCATCAGCAAGTTTGTCTGTTTTGTTCAGAGAGAAGTACTCCTCAGCAGTACTTGATAGAGTGCAAAGGTAAACTAAAGAAGATCTTTCATACAACATGGATTGCAAAACATTAGCATTCACAATGCTAATGGAAGAAAATTCTTACTGTGCTAGATAAAGACCAGCATAGATCTCAATGTCCTGCATGAAAAACTTGAACATCTTACCCAATCTAAACAGGAAACAGGATACCAACAGTTATGGCAAAGTAGAAGGATACAAGTCTTAGAAAAGTAGTCCCAAAGGGCAAAAGGGAACTCAGCCACAGCTCTTCAACTCTTTACCAGACTCTTTGGGTCTGAGAAATATTTAGTCCAGCAAGACCCTAGAGTAGCCCTCATTCTGTTTTATCATCTCTCTTGCTCCGAGTTTGAAGAAAGTACAAGCACAGTATGTTTTCCATCTCAAAAGATGGCACATATGGTTTGGGAAACAGTGGTTCAAGCTTTAAATGCTTTAGCTGTATTCCTCTTATGCTCATGATATAGTGAAACATCTCAAAGTTATATGTACAGTTGGTGTATATACTGGTGTTTACGCATATTTCATTTGTTCCTATTTTAAATGTGTAAATTGCCTTTAAATTCAGCATTCTTGTAAACACAAGGAATCCCACATGCAAAGTTCCCTCTCTCTTTGCTTGCAACCTCTGTGCTTACTAACACAGTCACTCAGCCAGTGATGTCCGTTTATTTAAATGAAAAATAATTAATCCTATTAATAGTACTGTACTTTGGAACTTATTTTGTCATCAGAAATATTTTTATAGTTTCTATTGCTATTGCTGACCATCCACACATGTGGAATCACTGAAAACCCTGCTATATTTTTTGCCCTATTGTTCTCCATTTCCACATACCAGGGTGTGTGCCCACATATCTCAAGTAGTTTTTTCTTCATAAGCTCTGCACCAGCTTGGACTACACACACACACACACACACACACACACACACACACACAGAAGGTCTCACTCTCTCTCTCTCTCTCTCTCTCTCTCTCTCTCTCTCTCTCACTCTCTGTCTCACAACCCCCCTCATTTTGCCACACATGCACACAAATTACAATTTTCTGTCCCTGTTTAGAATTAGGATTTCATAGTAAAGTAGTTAATTTGTGCTTGTCTACTTCTTTTTATTTCAATAAATCTCATTTCATGAACATTTTATTACCTCATTGAGGTTATTACTTTGATATAGCCAACCTATTCAAACTAAACCTTCAGAATCCATGTCACTGATTATTATTGTTGTCAGTTAAAATTGAGGTTTTATCAATTGTATTAATTGTAATTAACTTTTTTATTTTAATACTGTTTGAACACAATTTCTAATTAAAATACTAAACCAAAAAGAGTATATTTTATGAGACTGGTTACGTTACAAAACTTAAATCTAAAGTGTTATATTGGTGATATATTGCATTTCTAGTGCTTCATGTATAAGCAGAAACATTTCCCTTACATAGGACTATACAGCTTTATAACAGGATGTGATAAAAAAAGATAATAATAATACTTGGCCAACAGTTCCCTTCCTAAAGAAGCTCACCCAGGATTTTTATTTGAATGGAACCATAAAATAAAAAAATGTTTTGGAAGGGCCTGTCAAAGCTCAGATCGAAAACTTCGGAATGGCAAGAAGAGAGCTGTGCACAGGAGATCTCCTTGCAATTTGAAATTGCATGGAAGAATGGAATAAAATAGCCAAATCTATATGTGCTAAGTTGGTAGACTCTTATCCAAAAAGAGTAATGGCTGTATTATAAGCAAAATGTGCTTTAACAAAGTAGTACATAAAGGGTGTTCACACTTGTACAACCAGGTTATTGTAAGGCGTTGCTTTTTCTTTTTTTTCCCCACAACATTCCTATTTGTTTTTCACTTCAGTTTTGTTTGTTGTTGGATCACATTAAAGGTGGAAAAAGAGCTGAATGGTTTATCTTGTTACAAAAAGACAGACTCAGGCTGAATTCAATTGTGGATCAGTATATTATAAAAACACACCAGCAAAGGTATAGATATGGCAGGCAGTAGTGGTAATCACAAAACAGTGTTCAGTTGATCAGCAAAAACAAGAACCTGGATAAACAAAATCAGTCAAAATCAATAAAGCAAACATGGTAAACATAAGCTTGACAGTAGCAGACACTATGTTATGCAAACTATTGCTATGACTTCTTATACTTGACTATTGCATTTTGACTAATTTAACTATACTAATATACTGTGAATGTCTTACAGTCTTTAAGGGATTTGCACATTTTTAGGAATTACATTGAATGCCATCAAACACCACAAAAACAAAACATTTGGATTACTTTTAACCTTCAGGAGGTGTTCAAATAAATGTTATTTAAAAAATTGCCTAAAAAATTTTATTGCATTTTTTGAGATGTGAGCACCTAGAAATAATATTTTTGTGATCTCCCACTCATTTTGGTGTAGTATAAAATTAAATAAAATTATTTTAAATTTTCTTAACACACTATACCTTCATATTGTAATATTACTGTATATTGAACAGTACTAAACTGTATTGCTGTAATAGAGCATTTCATTGCAGTTTACTAGAATCTATTGCTCTATGCAGGATGATTCATGAACTGGAAAACCTACAGATATCCTGTAGTAAGGCACAGGCCAGTCAACACTACCGTATCTCACCCAGTAACGAGTCCTCATCCAGTGACCCAGGGCCAGATGGCAGCACATCTTGGATTCAGCAGCCAGGATATGATGGGTATGTTATACAAACATGAATGCATACTCACATATGACTTATTATTGTTTATTTTAAAGGGGACATGTTATGAAAAAAAAGTCATTGCTTGTGCACATACATCTGGGTATCTGGAGTGTCTACCAACTCACAAACTTTGAAATAAGATAACTCAGTTCTTTTCGGCAGCCTAGGTAAGAAAACATGTTATTCAAGAAGCTGCTCGGATTTGGCTCCCCTTCTTTTGTCAAAGGCAAGCTCATTAGAATTATACTGCCCCACAGTCTGAGTATCTCCACCCACAGCTTGAGAATCACCTATGCGAAGTAAAAGTGTACCATTTTCGGGATGGGATGAGGTGTGGCTCATTATTATTTAAAAGAACAGGCATTCAAACTGGCCAATCTAAACTGGGCTGGTTAGACAGGGTGAGAAAGGTGCTGTGGTATTTATCCTTGTGGTACTTTGAGCAATGCATGTCACAGACATTTCATTAAGATCTCAGGGAACTGTGTCAACTTGTGGCACAGTAATAATATGGGGTATAATATGTCTCCTTTAAAGCTCAACAAAGTGACTTATTCATAGTACCTTATTTAAGTGTCTATGTGTAAAATTCTCTGAAAGGTGGCAGGAGAATTTCATAAATCAAATGCCATCACAGAATATTGAATAAGGTGATTGATCTCAGCAGTAGCTGGAGTTCAAGGAACTTGCCAATATCTCTTCAACAGATCAAGTTACAAACTTGTGAGTACCTACTCAATCAATGAAGTCTTACATCCTAGGCAAACGAAATGAGCCAGGTTTAGTAACAGTATTAACTTTCCTATAATAAGTACAGAATCTGCTTATTTGTTCAGGCTTGAGTACTATGAGGAAAAGAAATCTTCAGGAACTACTACTAGGTATGACAAACATTTTGCAACTAACAGTCACTATCTTTTTGCATTTCTTTATGCTTCATGGGATTAACAAGATAATCCTTATCGATGGTAAAATGGCACTGAACATCTATATCATGACAGTGTACATTACTTTGGAAGGGACCACCTGAAAACAAGGAAACATGGTCATTAATTATCTTAAAGTCTGTTCTTCTCAAATGTGAAAATAAGCTGCTTAAAATCTTTGAATTTACCAAACATTGACTAATAGAGTTTATTGAAACTGAATTACGGCACGAAAAAAACAAACAAACTTTTTGGTAAACCAAGAGCTGTATGTAGTGTCTTGTTTATTTACAGTAAATTTGTGAGAAAGAATATTGAATATTAAAATATATTAATTATACATTATATATAGATAGACACATGAGAGAGTCTATAAAATGAAAGACATATATAAATACATAACAAAATACTTTTTTTAGTATCCTGTATGTTGAGATACTGGAACCCTTTTACACAGCCTGTTCAAACAAGGCATGTTGCACCTCTGCCTCAATCTTTTTTTTTATTTTTTATATTAATCCCCAAGGGGAAATTCTTTCTCTGCCTTTACCCATACAAACAGTGAACACAAACACACAAGTGAGAAGTAAGCAAACATACCCAGAGCAGTGGGCACCCACATGCTGCAGCACCTGGGGAGCAGTTGGGGATTAGGTGCGTTGCTCAAGGGCACTACAGCCATGGATGCAGAGGAAAGGGAAAGCACTGTTCGGTTTAATTTGCTATGCAACTTGAGTCAAGTTCCCTTCAATATAGTGAATTTTGCTCAGGATGCTTACATTGCTTTAACAACATACCAAACACAACTTTGGTGCATTCTTGGCACCTTTTCCACAGATAAGTTGCTTACATGTCTGCCAGATGTAACAAGTTTTGTTCCCTGAACATTTATGGGCCAGCGCCAGTTGTCTCCTTTTACCGAATAACGCTGGCCCATTTGATACATAATATCAGTACCAACTTTAGTTCTGTTGTAAGGTGGAATTTTCAGGCAGTTTCTTTCTTACTTCCTTATTACTTCAAACTGTCTGATGCATTGTGTTCCAAATGCATAAATTTTTCTTTGGTTTTGCCTTGTAAATCATAAGTGCGACTTTTCCAGGCTTCAGCACGTTGGTGGAAAATTTTTTTAGATTGTGCCTGTGTACAGTGTATGAGCATTTCTCATCTGTTTTTACTTATTGTGCCAGCAGTGGTGGTTTTGTTCACCAAAAGATTGTTTGCCGGTGCGAACAAGTGAAGAAATTCTGTTGTTACATTTCTTCCTTTCCCCAGGAAAGGCATCACAATATTGTCTGATAACTTCTGACCAGCTGGCCTACTGTCATCTTTCCCTAGATAGGGAATTGTGTTCAACATGTATTTTGTTTCAACATCTGCGGCCACCCAGAATTAACCTACTGTATGAAACAACAGTGCACTTTGGTAGGGAACAGTTGTTCATCTACAGTTAGGTTCTTACTGGGTGTATAAGAAGCAATACTGTTTTTTTACAAAGTTATCAAATATTTCAGATATTATGGCAAATTCATCTGTCACAATTCGGATAGCCCTAGTACTCTTGTTATCAAAGCGCATATAGCACATAATATCTCAGAATTTCTCTCAAGACATTGTCTTTTGGAAAAGAGGATTTCCCAAGTCAGCAGACCAGTAGTCTTCCAGTTTCATGCTTTTACTGCCTGTAATACCTCTTAAATAAATGAGATATATAAATATAAATAAAAGAGAAAATAATTTTTTTTAATCTTTTCCCACATTTCTGTGTCAATCAAACACTGTAAACTGCTCAGTGGACTTGTAAAATTGTTCTTGGCATAACATGTGGGCCCTGGGGTTTCTCACACCAGAACCACACCCAGTTTGCACAGAACATGGCAAAATGATTTTAGAATAAATGAATGTGCTGCTCCTGTATCCCTTCAAATTTTAACAGGTATTTGGTTCTCCGTTTCTCCAGTGAGAGACACCAAACCTTAAAGAATAAAATATTCATACATAGAATACAGTACACTCTCATCTGACAGTACAATCTAAAGACATACAGAACCAACTGTTGTAGGAGTCTTCACAGAAGATTTTGAGAGTGGGAAGGCATTGTTTCTAGTGTGGGACATGCAGCAATTAAATGAACTACTGTCATTTTTAGCATGAGTATGCACTATAGAGATAGGCTCTCAGCAAAGCCATGAAGAAAAAATGCTCTCGTGGGTCTGGGTGAATTTATATGCAGTAATTCTGTAATTAAATAATAAATATAAATAAATAAATAAATAAAAGTAATTCTGTTGCATGTTCCTGTCATTTAAGAGATAGTTTTAGCTCTTTATCTGAACCATGAGTTGTAAATTCCCAACAGAATTTGAGTCAGATCTGTGCTAGCAACAGAGGCAGAAGTAAGCAAATTACTACTCATAGGGCTACCAGGATATATACTAGGGAAAACTTAGTGGGTGCACCCGGTACTACATGCATATTTTCCCTCTTCATTACAATCCCCGGCACTTACGTAAAGCAGACAAACAAACTTCATCAACCATCTTGTGATACACACTCTTACATGCCCAATGTGTTTCAAACATTTTATAAGAGTCAAGAAACTGCAGTAAATCATCATCATGGCATAGTTTAAAAATAATCATAGAAGGAGCCAATACAAGCCTCCCAAGCTCATCATAAAAATTTAGTCTACACCCACATGCAAAATGAGCTACATCCCAGATAAGCCCCAAATTTATTTTATGACCCAGTGTATGGTCATAACAAAGGGTATGTTCACATTACAAGCATTGTTTTTCAGCTCAAGTTTTTTGCTCTGATCTGATTTGCCTATTTTGGTGGTTCTCATTCATAATTATAAATGACTTGTATTTAACTGTAATGTGAATGAATCTATCCTCTAAAATGTCATGCATATGCACTTTGATACATTTTTGAATGAGTCATATGAGTCAACAACAAAAAACATATTTGTAGGACAACTCATGGCATTAAAACTGACAAAATGGACATGTTAGTAGCTAATATATGCATCAGATTTTGCTCTGTAGGAAAGCAAACAGTTAATTAGCTGTAGCTTTCATCCATTGCTGTTTTACTGTGCTGCTGGTGCTCTCACGATTTGTGCTTCCTTGTCAAAAAATGCTATCATAACATGAATAAATGCTACTGATAGCAGACAATAAACTTGATCTTAGTTGTAGCCCTTAACCTAACCCTAACCTTAACCCTAAGACTTAAAGCTTAAAATCCTATCTTTAAACTTAACACACAACCGCTAAGTAGCATATCTGGACAGGTAGCACAGATCAACAGAACACTTGCTGGCTATTGATGACAGCACTCAACGCGTGCATATAGGCTAGAAGCCATATGGCAGTTCTCATGTTACATGGCCACAACTCGGATATGTATTAGGACCACATGTGATGCACATCTGATTTGAAAAGTTCGGATTTGTGTGTCAATATATCTGAAAAAATTAGATATGTGTCACATCAAGGCAAAAAATCGGATTTGAGTTCAGCCTGGAAATGTGAATGTTGCCAAAGACAAGGAAGAAGAATGCCACAGGTAACAGCTTTCACCACCATAACATGAAGGTTGAACATACATTCAGTTAGCTTCTTGATAAGGTGTAAATAGCATATGTATTCAATTCAATTCAGTTTTATTTGTATATTACTTTTAACAGTGGACACTTTTAACAGTGTTTATAAACTTATGAGTCTATAATTTTATCCATTTATGAGCAAGCCTGTGGCAACAGTGGCAAGGTAAAACTCCCTGAGATGACATGAGGAAGAAACATTTACAGGAACCAGACTCAAAAAGGAACGTAACCTATCTGTGACAACGGATTGTGCGATTACAAATAAATTCACATTTAATATAATTCACTATAGTTTTAACATGAAGTCTATTTTGTTGAAGTCTCCAACTGATTCATTGATGGAGACTTGAGTGCAAGACTGTTCATGGTATTAAGTCCTAAACCATTGTAGCAGAACCACTTGTCTCAACAGAAGTCCAATGCTATCTTCACAATTTCTAAGGTATGTTCAGGCTGTTCATATGGGGTCATCTTCAACAGGAGCAGTTTCCAAGTGATGATAACTGCAATGACAGCATAACTAAAAGGGAGATCCAGAAGTTAATACAAATGCCCCTAAAGGCCTAGCTAATTTCACATGCCTTAGTATAGGGTCTCCTGCAACTAGAGCTCTTTCAGGTTTCTTAGCAAGTGTCTCACCAAACCTGTTAGACACATGAAGTGGAGAAGAGTGATTCTCCTTCTGGTCTTAGCACTATCTTTGTCTCTGCAATTATGCTACCGACTCGTCACCCATTCGCCCCACTGTGAGAGCTCTACTGCCGGAGGTGGAGTATTGATAACTCTGTCTAAGGCATCCAGACTTTCTTCCACTGACACTACACTGCTCTCACTCTCACTAACCCTCTCTAGAGACTGGAATCACACCTCTAAAGCTTTAATCTTCTCTGTCAGTGAGCTAACTAATATACATTATCACAAATAAAGCTATTACTTCCTGTAAAGCTATTACTTATTAAAACATCCTGCACTCAACACACTAAACAAGCTGAATGTTCGCCATGATGAATGTGTAACATACCCTTAGTTGAAGATTTGTTGATATTATTTTTAGCAGATCCAATGTGGATGGGCTCATTTTGCTAACTTTAGATGGGAAAAAACACATTCTCTGAAAAAATAGAATATGTGACAGAAGGAAAAATTGAAAAGCACAACAACAATAAAATGGTTGATGCAAAATTATCGATAAAAACAACAAAAAAGATGTATTTTAAATGCTGACACCGGCAAGAAACTCCCAGCAAAGAATTCTTTTTTTTTTTTGCTTTAAGGTGTCATCTTTCAAATAGTGTTAATATTAGCAATCCAACTGATAAAAATATTATAGTGCTTAAATTATAGTGATACAATAGTCAATGAAGGTGGTGAGCAAGAAGCTGTCAATGTAACACTGGTAATTGGAAGGAGTATAGGATTCATTTAATCATATGGTCTTATGGTGGGGAGACAGGCTAAACAGCTATAGTTCAGTGACTAGACCAGTGAAATCTAAGCCAACTTCAGTTAATGGTGACACTTTACTGCAATTGTTCAAGCATCTAAGGGAGTTAGATTCAAACTGGTGATTCAGCAGCTATCCATTTGTTAAGCAGTCATCTTTCTAGCACCCCAAGTAATATTACATCTATGTCTTGTAGTTAATCAGTGTGAGATAGCACAAACCTGATTAGAATGAACATGGTAGTGAAATCTGATGTTAAGGAGCCAACAGTATTCAGAATTGATTGAACTGTTAAACACACAGTGCAAGAATTAACAGACATTATGGAAGTGTACTTACATAAGAGAAAAATTACATAATAGTTAAAATGGTTACAACATAGTTACAACTGGCTTAAAAAAGTAGTTCCATTCCTTACTGTGCTACTGAACGTGAAACAATATATGATATCTTGAGGCGATGTACTGGAATTCAGTTTGCTTTTTGCTTACTTCTAACCACACAACTATATCTCAATAAAATTCCTGTAGACTACTGGGTCTGATATGCGTCTGAAGAAATAATTGTGGGAAGATGGAGGAGAATGTGTCAGCAGATATCACCATGATGTTCATAAGAATCTGCTCTCAGCCGGACCTTTCTAGTGTGTTTTGGTGCAACTCATTGTCAAATTGTTAGACATGGAGGTCCAAGTAGCCATTGACAAGCATGAAAGAGAACACTGGGCTAGAAATGTATCCAATACAGCTGGAAAAGTTGACAAAAGGGCATCTGTCACAAATCCCTGCAGTCCTGAACAGATGCAGTGGCTTAGTGCTCCTGATGATGATGTTTGAGCATTGAACATTCTCTACAGTACAGAAGGACTAATATACATAGGAACAACAAGCAAAATTACTATTACTTTTACCTTTCAGCGTTAGGTGACAAACACAGTGAAGAGAAAACAGTGAAGAAGCAGAAGTGAGGATGCTGGGCTGGAATCTGAGCAAGGCTAAGGAAAGCCCCTCACAAACCACCATTGCCCAGTGTCTTCAAGGCCAATGCCAGGTCACTTTCCAACAAAATAGATAAGCTAATGTTAAGCCTATCATTGAGTACACCAACTCGGGACAGCTGCATGATGATTATCAAAGAAAATTGGCTCAATTTGGGAGTTTTAGACACAGCTATTGAACTAGCAGAACACATGACCTACAAAGACTCTGTTAAGAACCACACAGGTGGACTGTGTATTTATGTAAATAAACACTGGTGCACAAACACTTCCTGAAAAAACTGAAGTTTCTGGCATTAAATTGCAGACCATTCTACCTGCCATGGAAGATTTATGTTGTGATTGTGACTGCAGTATATATCCCACCAGATACTAATGCTAACTCAGTGCTTGGCTATATGCTAATGGATATAAACAAACAATAGAGTGCGTACGCCGATGCAGTCCTCACTACTGTAGGAGGCTTTAATCACATTGGTCTAAAGACTGTGCTTCTCAAATTCGACCCACACATTAAATGTGTAACAAGAAGGGGAAAACATGATGGATGGTGTCTACTCTAAAATCAGTAAAGGATACAGAGCCTCATCCCTCTCCAATCTTGGACAATCAGATCACATATCACTCTTCTTAACCCCAGTCTGCAGTCCCCTTATTAAGAGAATAAAAAACAGCACAAAATCTGTGTTGAAAGAGTATTTCTACAACTGCAGGACTGCTTCCCGCTTACCAACTGGGACCTGTTCTCTGATAAAGATACAGATGTACAGTATAACCTAAACTGTATACACCTAATCTGCTACATCAGGACCTGCATTGAAAATATCACTACTGAAAAATGTATCTGGGTTTTCCTGACTAGGACACCATGGATGACAAAAGAAGTCCAAAATCTACTGATTCTACTGAATCTACTGAACAAAATGCAAACTTCAGATCTGGGGACAAAGTAAGGTACAGCACTGCCAGAAGAATACTGCTGAGAGGTATTAAAGGTGCCAAGGCTGTATCCAAGAAAAAGATTCAGGGTCACATCAGAAGGGATTAATCATGGATGTGGCAGGGCATCCAGCACATCACAAATTCCAGGACCACTAATGACCTACCCATGGATAATAATGCCTTGCTTGCAGAGGAGCTCAACTGCTACTTTGCCACTTTGAGATATAAGGTTCACATAACACAACCCACTTCCATTAGTCACCAACCACTTCAATTAGTCACCAACCACACACTTACTATACAGACACAGAAGGTACAGCAAGTCCTCAGAACTGTCAATGTTAAGACGGCTGCAGGGCCTGATGAGATTCCGGGCAGAGTACTCAAGGACTGTGCCCACCAACTGGTCGGAGGGGCACTCACACCCATCATAAAGTGCTTCAAAAGACTTTAAAAACACAATGATTTTAAAACACATCAAATCCACTTTCCCTTCCACCTTGAACCAACATCAGTATGCCTACAGGACATATGTGAGAATACTGTTTGTGGACTACATCTCTGCTTGTAACACTCTTGTCTTCAGGAGGTTAGTCACCAAACTCCAGAAGCTGGGCCTCAGTAACCCTTTGTGTATGTGGATTAAGGACTTATTATCCAACAGGTCAGACAGTCAGACTCAGCCACCACCTTTCTCCAAGTCTCAGCACTGGCATGCCACAAGGCTGTGGGTTGAGTCCCCTCCTATACTCCCTCTACACATATGACTGTGTTGCCACCCTTCTCACAAACACAATCATCAAATTTGCAGATGACACAACAGTGGTGGGGCTGATCTCAGGCAGTGATGAGACAGCATACAGAGATGAAATCTGCAAACTGGTAAAGTGGTGTACAGTGAACACCAAAAAAACCCAAAGAAATCATTCTGGACTTCTCACAAGGAAAACCAATTCCACTGCTCTGGTCAAGGTGGCTCAGCAGTGGCTCACTTAGGACACTTAGGAAGACCAACATGGCCATGTACTTCTACCCCTGCTCTGTTGAGAGCATTTTGACATACTGTATTACAGTGTGGTATGCCAGCTGCACAGCAGCAGATGGGAGAGCATTACAGAAAGTCATTAACACAGCCCAAAAGCTCATAGGACTTCCTCTACCCTCATGGGAGGACATCTTCAGGACACACTGCCTCCACAGAGCCAGCAACATCCTGAGAGACACAACTCATCCCTGCCGTCACTTCTTTTCCCTGTTATAAACATCTTTTTTAATACTTGGATGCCTTGGTCACCTTCTAAACGATCTGTAAATCTGGAGCCCATGGACTTCACCAAATGCCGTTTCATCCCTTGATATGCTTTGCCAAGCCTTTACTGCAGCTGCCTTCAGTTACTGCTTGTTTATGGGTCTTTCTGAATTCAGGTTTGTCTTCAGTAAGTGAAAAGCATGCTCAGTTGGGATGACTGACACTCAACCGTTTAAGAACATGTAATTTCCTTAAGAATCTGTTTGGTTGCTTTCCTGGTATGTTTTGGGTCATTTTCCATCTGTGAAGAGCTGTCCTATAAGTTTTGCAGCATTTGACTGAATCTCAGCAGAAGGTGGCGTTCTTGCAAAGGCTAATCTGGCCTTTCTGTTCTTGAGTGTTACCAGTGTTTCACAAGATGAGATACACAATGTGTATTTATGTTCATGAAGGTGTCTGTTGGTTGCAGACTTTGACAATCTGTCCATCTGTGAAGAGCTGTCCTATAAGTTTTGCAGCATTTGACTGAATCTCAGCAGAAGGAGGCTTTCTTGCAAAGGCTAATCTGGCCTTTCTGTTCTTGAGTGTTACCAGTTTTCAACATCATGAGATACACAATCTGTATTTATGTTCATGAAGGTGTCTGTTGGTTGCAGACTTTGACAATGATACTCATATCTCCTTGAGAGTGTTCTTGACTTGGCTAGATGTTGTGAAGTTTTTTTCATAGAAAGAAATCTATGATCATCCTGTACTTGATCGTCAACTGTAGTTGTCTTTCATGGTCTTCCAGACTTTTTGTTATTACTGAGCTCACCTGTGCATTCCGTCTTTTTAAGAATGTATCAGATTGTTGATTTGGCCATTCATAAAGTTTCTGCTATCTTTTTGATAATTCTGCTTTGTTTATTTCAGCCTAATTATGGCCTCATTAATTTGCATCGACAGCTCTTTGTATTGCATATTGAGAGGTCTCTTGAATTGCTGCCAAATGCAAAGTCAACAATTGGAATCAACTCCAGACCTTTTAGCTCCTTAATGTGTTAAGAAATAATGAGGAAACAGACAATAGCTGGTCATGAAACTGCTTTTCAGTCAACTGTTCTGTTACTTTTGAGCCTGTGAGAACTTTGTAAAATATGGCTATAATTCCTAAACGGTTAATGCAATATTTTTGTTAAACCGCTTAAATTAATGCTGAAAGTCCACACTTCAATCACATCTTAATGGTTTGTTTTCAAATCTATTGTGGTGTCATTATTCCAATACAATATCTATTGTCATTGTTCCAATACATTTGGAGGGGCTGTATGTACTGTATATCCTAGGAATCACGCTGCAAATTTCGTTGAGCAAGAATGTGCAATGACATTAAAGATGTTCTATTCTAAGGAGTACAGCAGCATGAAGGTAGATGTACAAAAACCTACTGAACAGATTAGACTAAGCACAGTTACATGCCCTGAAGTAAAGACATTAGACAGATTCTTAACTATGTTGGAGGGAGTAGTGAAAAGAAAAAGTTGCCTGTACAGCCATCTTTTTCTTTGGCACACCATTGTCCTTGTTAAGTGTGCACTGAGAAAATATACCTCACACATGATTATTATATGAAAGCTTGTTTGCATGTTTGGAAAAGAATAGACTGTCACAAACTTAAACCACATCCAATTCAATCAGACATTGATATACCATACCAGATACGTAAATTAGATCACTCACACATTTGAGGTCAAATGTGAGTGTATAGTGTCAGTCCCTCAGTTTTGATGAAGAAGATTCACATTCAGTCTATGAATACAGTTGCCAGTAGGTTGAAAATGGTATTGTGGTCATTACATAGACTGGAGAAAGCCGAAAGTTTGTTCTGTACATGCACACTAGTGAATGATATATATATATTAGGGGTGGGAATTTAACGCGTTAATTGTGATTAATTAATTTGAAAAAAATAACGAGTTAAAAAAATAACGCATTTAATCACACTTTGAACGAAAGGGGAACTTTTGTCAATGCATGATTTCCTGGGACACCGATTACACTGATGCACACATCAGAGCTACAAAAATGGAAGAATCCGGAAGAAAGCGCATTGCTAGGACTGATTGGAGGCAAATTTCATTTCAAAAGACTACCCGACGGAAGCCTTGATAAGTACCGAAGCACAGAAGCCTTACGGTACCATCTAAATGCAAAACATGTTGCAGCGAGCACAGAAACTGTGGGAGCTGTTAGCGTCAGTAGTCCCAGTTCGAGTACCAACAAAAGGTGTCGGCAGCCCAAACTTGATGAAATGACTGGCTTGAAGAAAAACT
>JAQQZU010020688.1:0-15440 GCA_030068025.1 Parauchenoglanis punctatus | reverse complement strand
TACAGGACTGGCTTGGCGGATCCAAAATGCGGCGGCCGTGCGAGCAAGGCAATACCGACGAGCGACAAGACCGCGGCGCCCCGCGCCACCGACTGGCCCATCACGTCAGGCCGGGCGGCACCGCCAGCCACCAGCAATATCGCCATGAAAACCAGCAGCATGAGGAAAGACGGGCCAGGCAAAGTGCCCCGAACCAGGCGCGAATGATTGGTCATTGCCTTCCTTTACGCGATTTATTCCGGCGGTCGAGACGTCAAGGCACCTCAGCGACAGCCGGCCCGATATCAACCGGCCGACGATCATCCGGCTGTGCCACCGGCACGAGCCGATACAGGACCACCTCGCGATACACGGCCAGAACCACCGTATAAATCACGCTGGTGACGAGCGTCGTGGTCAGCGACGCCGCAAATGCAATCGCAGGAAGGAATAACCAATCAATGGTCATGCCGGGGCGGCGCGGCGTTAGGGCTATCATCGCGAGCGCCAGGGTCCCCGGGATACCGAACTGCAATGTCCTGAGCATGACCTCGGAGTCAAAGACACCACCATAATAGGCCAACTCATCCGACGAAAAGCCGCCAAGCAAACCGTACTTCGGAAAGACGCTGACGAAGAAGTCATACGTATTCAAGCGCCCGGTAACGGAACCACTCTGACTCAGCCCACCCCCGAGGACCTCATCAAAGATAAACTGCACCACATAGAGATTAACTCTAAATTCTATCAATATAAACAGACTGATAGCCGCAGAAAATCCAACAAGCGCCACAACGGCCGCAAATCGAGTAAATCCCCTTTCCGATATCAGTCGATACGACTCAAATAGCACAAAGAATATAGCAAGGGTTCTATTGGCCGTAAGAAATATAGCAATCGATATAGGGATGAATACTATGTACTTCTTATAGAGCGCATAATGCGCCCTAAGGCTTATGTAGATGATCGTGCTGGAGAAAATACCCGTCGGGAAAAAACCGGGTGGGCGAATTGACAGCGTATCCCACAAGATCTGCGCCTGATACTCATCATAGGACACAAAATTAATGGCGTTCTCCCAAACCGGCGCCAACAGCGTCACGATCGAGAACAGATTTACCGCCTGCGCGATCATTACAGCGAGGTTGATCAGGCTGCCCCACACAGCGATCCGAACGACCCGTTCCAGCCCCAGTCCGTCGACCACCTGCGCAACCATCGCTGTCGCCAGAATCGCCCCGAACGGGAGCGTAACATAGACCCAGTCCCGGAATCCGAAGGCGCCAATCATGGTATTATACGATATCAATGCGACAAATATCGCGAACGACGCCGCAACGATATACAGTTTCCCCGCAGAATAGCTACGGATTACGTATGGGACAAAGAACAAGGAAAATAAAAGCGGCACGTATATTGGAATATTAGAAAGCCTATACCCCGGATATACGTAGGACAAGGCGATACCGATCACTCCGATCGCCGTTATGAACGACATCTTATGCGGAGTAACGACAATAGAATTAGGCATTCGCTTTCCAATAGCGCAGGAATATCCGGGTGCCGACCGGGAGCGTGAACAACAAAGCGACGCCGCTATAGGCAAATACCGCCCCGGGCAGGCCAAAGAAGGCGATCAGCCCGGCAGCCCCCCCAAGGGTAAGGATCCCACCAACGGCAGACAGCACCATGAAGGGCTCCTCCCTATGGGCACGCAGCAGCACCGCCTCCGCCGACACAATATGGTTTGCCATACATGCAAGCCCCAGGGGAATCAGATACTGCCAGGGCAGAAGCCGCCCCGACAATTGCGGCAAGAGCCGATATCCGATGAGCAGCGCGAGTGGCAACATCATGATCGCAATCAGCAACAGCACTACCGATTGGAGAAATGCCTCCTTGAAACGTCGCCGCAATTCATCGCGCCGCCCCAACGCCACGAGGCGGGTGAAAACCGGTGTCCGCGCAGTGAGCAACACGATGAACAGGCCATTCAGGGCAGTGAAGATCTGGAGGCTCATCCCCATGCTCCCCGCCGCCTTCGCGCCAACCTGCGCAAACAGCAACGGCGAAAAAATCTGCAAGGTGAAGAACCCACTTAGCCAACTGATCGCAATCCGGGATTGGAATGGCCAGATATCCCTGCGCCAGTCCAATCCCGGCAAGTCGGATCGGTACGACCATAGATCCACCAGCATCGACCGATGACCGTAAAGGATGGCAATCGCCCCCACGACCGGCATGAGAACGGTTTGACAAGCGATAGCAAACAACCCGCCGCCACAAGCGAGCGTTATCGCCGCTGCCGAAGTGCTGATCACTCCCTGCAGCAGGCGTATCCGCGCCGCCGTCGCAATACGGCCGCTACCCTCCACGATGAACAACGCGGCATTGACCACGAGACTGGACGACACGCCGAACGCGACGAGCACCCACGCGGTTATCACCGCGGAGAATTCGCCCGGCGCCACCTGATGCTTGCCGAAATAGGAGAAGAACAAAATCCCAAGCACGCAGAGCAGCGCGAACAGCACCACGCTTCCGCAGGCGAACCAAGCCCCGGCAAATCGCACTAGCGAGTGCAGCCGCTTCTTCGCGCCGTCATTGCCAACGATCCTGCCATGCTCGCCGTGCGACAGAAGAGCCATCTCGTGCCCGATCAGCTGCACCAAAGCTATACCGAGGCCCATTTCGATAAAAACCTGCATATAGATCAGGCTGTTGAACGTATAATAGAATCCCTGAGTGGACGGATTGGTGAACAGACCGACGAGCACAAGCAGGATCAAGCCGCTACAGGCAGTCCACAGCCGGTTGACGATGCTGAATGACACGGCAGCATCCAATCCGGCACGAGACATCATGCCAGGAATGAACCGTGCCAGTTTGCTGGACGCGGACAACAACTTCTATCCAGTCCTCATATGGTTTTGGTCAAAAGCTCATCAAACGGGTCGATATTCAGCGGGCGCCTGACCCGGTAATGATCGTCTGAATAGTTCTGATCGTTATCAATATATCGAGCCAGAAAGAGAAATTCTTTACGTAGTAAAAATCCAGATTGAGCTTCTCGCGTATATCGTCAACCTCGGTGACGTGCCCCTGATTTACCTGGGCCCAGCCCGTAAGTCCCGGTTTGATGATATGGCGATAATGATAGAAAGGTATCTCTTTCTCGTACCACTTTGTCAGAACCATCGCCTCGGGCCGCGGCCCGATCATGCTCATTTCCCCCTTGAGCATGTTGAACAGCTGCGGCAGCTCGTCAATGCGAGTCCGGCGCAAAAAGGCCCCCACTCTCGTGATACGAGAATCCCTATCGCTCGTCATCGCACTCTTCCGCGCCTCGGCGTCGCTGAGATTCTCCTGCGACGCCGCAACGCGCATGGTCCGGAACTTATATGCAGTGAACGGCTGTGCCCGAAACCCGGTCCGCTGCTGCCGATACAAGGAAGGCCCCGGCGAATCCAGGCGCACCACCACCGCCACGATCAGAAGGGCAGGCGCCAGCACAATCAGCGCGATCGCCGCAATGACGACGTCGATCACGCCCTTGATCTCGAGGTACAGGTCGCTGGGATTCAAAGATCCGAGCGTATTCTCCGAGAGATGCTCGATTTCGACGCGCCCGGTGATCTGTTCGATCACCTCCTTGTAGTGGTAGACCGGCGTTCCACTCAGCGCAAAATCCGCGATGCGCGCATTCCATTCCGCCGAGTGATCCGCGTTCAAATCGACGACAACGCCATGCAGCGCCGGAGGCGACGCTTCAGGGTCGGAAATATAATGCCAGACCACCCGCCCGGCGTTCGGCAGCGAGGACACCCCATCACTGGGGATAACACCAAGCAGAAGCGGCCGATGAGCAGAGTACCGCAAATGCATGTATGTAAAAGTAACCAACGTCAGCAGGTAACTACTCAACAGCTGCATGCGCGTATAATCGATACGCAGCATAATAAATGTAACGGCAAGAATGCTAAACGTTATCGTAAAGGCGGTAATTATGTAGCCGCCGGAAACGATTCCTGGAAAAACGTGAATTCTCCTATAGGATATATACCCTATAATGAGAGCCATCGTCCCACCGATAACGGTGTTAACCTGAACGAATCTGTTGAGAGAGATATCCGTAAACATGCCCTGCACAAAGGCAGGAATGATTATGGCAACAAGAATACCAATAGATATCTGGTACCTCGCCCTCAGGAGGAAATCCAACCGAGATTTGCGGAAGCTCTGCATCAAGATCTGTGTCATTGTTGAGTGAATCCCAGGTCAAATATTTCCCGGAGGCAAATTCTGACTTCTGTGGCCCCATATGGCATCATAGCCGCAAGGGCCTAGGCCCCTTTCCGTTCGCTGCAAAGCCCATATACCGTCCACAAGGACTGGTACAGAGGCAGCGCCGACGCGCGAAAAACCGAGATGGATTGTCCACTACTTCATTTTTTCGATTGACATACGATTGGAAGCGGCCCGGCCTGAGGTCGCGCGGCCGCGCCCTTCGCCATCGGAATAGGTAAGCCTCAGCTGATATTTTCGCCGGAGCGACAACCTCTCGCGGAAGGAGAAGTCGATGCTCGGCGAGCCCGCCCCAAGACAGCGGTCAAGCCTGGCTACCGGCATGTTCGCCGTCGCATCATACAGGATGATCGCTGCATTCGAACCACCCGCTACGTCAAGGAGTTGGATGAACCCGCTCCAGCCATAATAGCCATCCTCTCTCGGAGTGAAGCTATCCCGCCCATTCCATTCGTCGCGCCTGTCCTCGATTTCGGCGGAGAAAGCCAGAATCGAAGTCGTGCCGTGTCGGATTTTCTGCGGTTCGCCCTGCGCCGCGAGGATTGGACCATCGCCACCTGCGCTGAAGCGCACGACGTTGCGCTGCGGGGCAGCGTTGGCAAAGGAGGCCCCGAACGGAATCGTCACTTCGCACGCTTCGGCAGTGGCGGCGATGTCGACATGCCGTTGCGTCGGCGCAATGCTGGCGAATCCATAGCCGGAGCAAATCAACCGTGACGTCTGGCCCCGCGCCCTTATGTAGGTCCCGGTGCCATCGGTACCCATCGCCCCGCCTCCGGGATGGCTCTTCGCATCCCCTTGCGTTGCATCGAAGAACCCGCCCTGGATCACGACCGTGTCGACGTCCTCCACCGTGATGCCGGCATAGTCGCTTGCAGAGGGCTGAATACCTTCGATGTACAGCCCCGAAATGAGCACGCCCCGACAAGCCTGCCCAATACGCAGCTGGTCGCGCTGATTGTATTCGAGCTTGCCGCCCAGGATAATCGGCCCGCTGCACCCGGTGATCGCAATGCCGGCACCAGCCTTCGCGACTTGAGAAGCCACCTGGAGCAACATCACATTGTGGCTCACGGCGTTGACTGAAATATTGTCGCCGGTCTCGGCAGCACGGACCTGGACATTCTCCATCAGGAGCGAATAGCAGCCGTCGAGAAAGAGGGGACTGTTCCCACCTTCGACGTACAGATCGCGCAGCGCAAAGGCCGTCGCCGCCTTGCGTCCCCAGAACAGATGCCCGCTACGGGGCTCGCCGATGATCGCAAATTTCTCGAGCGAGACCCGCTCGACATCGGAATCATCAAGGCCCGTGCCCGTGCCATAGACGAGGCAGTCCCCCTTCCCCACCTTCAACAATCTGGATGCGAGCGATCCTTGCCCGACAATCGAGACGCCAGGCTTGCCGCGCAAGCTTCCCTCGATCCGGAAGTTGCCGCGCGGCAACCAAACCACGCCGCCGCCGCGCGCATAGGCCCGATCAATCGACGCCTGGATACTGGCGGTGTCGTCAGCCACTCCGTCGCCGACTGCGCCATGGTCGACGACACTCTCCTGCGGGCCTGAAGCCGTCCGCTCGCTGGCGACGGCGGAGGTAGCAGTCAGCCCCGCCGCCACGCCCAACGCGCTGCGTCGGGTGATTCCGGAATGCCCGACATCCGCGGAAGCCCGGCCCCTCCTCATCGCTTTCGCCCCGTCGCTCGGCGCGACGATCGTCCAGGGGTAATCACCTCAAGCTTCCTTCCGGTGCAGGAATATTCGCGCATCCATAGTATCGTCGGGCCCCTCCGGAAGCCCGCTGCGAGATGAGGGAGGCGAGACTTACAGGCGATCGTGGCGGCTGGTGAAAACATGCTGATATGCCTGCCCCTTTGCGCGTACATATAGCACCTTGAAGCCACCCAAAAGGCGCGGCCCGGTAATGCGCCCAAGCAGCAACAGCAATCGAGCCACCCAGCGCTTAAAACCATGGCCGTGGACACGATGCACATTCATTGCCTTCTGCCGGATATAGGCAGCCTCGGCAGGCTGAGACGCATGCACCGACGCAATGTCCAGAAACTCCCGGAATATATTGTGCGCCGCATAGATCTTGGCGCGCAACAATCGCCGATGCTGCGGCGTCAGGGGCAGATCCGTCAGATGATAGAAGTTCAGTCGCACATCGGCCGGCGACCAGGCCGCTTCAGCTCGCCTTGCTCGCGTGATGAGCAGCGGCGAGAGAACGATCTGCTTGCCCTCCAGAGATGCCATGATCGCGATGGCCAGCTGCGTTGCCGCCGCGAGCGCCATCAGATAGCCGTAACGCAGATACGGGCGACATTCCCGAACGTTGTAGAGATAGGTCGACATAAAGAGCAGGTGATTGAAATCGCCACCCTTCTCCATCAGCTCGACGAAATTCCGCGCCACCGTTTCGGCTTCATACTGCCCATAGGGCGAGCTGAACTTGAATATTGCGCTTTCAGGATGACGCGCAACGCATTCGGCAATCGAATCCAGTTGCTCGGGGAGCAACGGATCGTCGTCGCCAAGCAGTAATAGCCATTCCGTCTCCACGAGCTCGAAGAGACGCAGGATGTTGGCAGGCGCCCCGACATTGGCCGGATTGCGATGGACCCGCATCCGGACGCCCTTCGCTTCGGCGGTCGCCCAGATCTCCGGGTCGAATTCGACCGCGGGCTCCGAAGCGTTGTCGCAGATCAGGATCTCGACCCAGGAAGGCAAACCGCCAATGATCGACGCAATATTTGCTTGGATCGTCTCCACCCGATTGAAGGTCGGTATGGCGATCGTGATCCTTGCCCGGTTCATGACTCAAGAGCGCTTAGCGGCGGTGCCAAGGTGCGAGCGGACCAGAGTGATCAAGCTCTCCCGGTCGAACCCGTGATGTTTGCGCATGGCGTTCTGATCAAGCGCCACCTTGGGCGGGGGATGCGCGATGCCGCGGCGCAGCACGGGCGGATGCGACGGCATGGATGCCGCGAATTCGGCGACAACGCCCCCGAGCCCGCCAGTCGCGAGATGCTCTTCGACGGTGACCATGAGCCGCGTTCCCGCGAGCAGGTTCGCCACGATATCCTCATCCAGCGCGGTTACGAAAGGCACGCTGACAACACCGACATCGAAGCCTTCCGCCCCGAGGCTTTCCGCCGCTGCCACCACCTCGGGGAGAATTGCACCGGTGGAAAGGAAACGAACATCGGCACCACCAAGGTTGATCGCCAACGCACCCGCCAGAGTCGCTTCGGCAATCGGGCCTTGATGAACCAGCGGCTCCCCGCCACGCCCGAGGCGAAGCGCCCCCGGCCGCCGCCGTTCGACGAGATGCCGCAGCGCCCAGCGCACTTCATGCGCATCCCCGGGAGAGGCAACCTCGATATTCGGCAGCATTTTGAGGAAACCGAGATCTTCAATCCCGTGATGCGTGTATCCCTGAGAGCCATAGGCGGCTCCGGTACCTACCGAGACGCAGATAACGCTGCGATCATGATAGCAAACATCGTTGCGCAGTTGCTCCAGCGATCGAACCGTGCCGAAATTCGCGATCGAGTAGGTGATAACAGTCCATCCCGTCATCGCCAGCCCTGCGGCAAGACCAAGCATGTTCTGCTCGGCAATACCGACATTGTAATATCGATCAGGGAAGCGTTCACTGAAGCGCTCAAGCACGGAGAAACCAAGATCTCCACACAGAAGCACAATGCTCTCGTCCTCTTCGGCGAGCAGGCAAAGTTCATCGATAAATGCGTTTCTCACTGCACAGACCCAATTTCTGCAATTGCTTGCGCAAGCTGTTCGTCATTCGGCGATTTATAGTGCCATTCCAGGCGATCTTCCATGAAGCTGACCCCCCTTCCCTTCACGGTGTGACAGAGGAGCAGGTTCGGCTTGTCGCCCCCCTTGTCGGCCAGCGCCTCGGCAAGAGCGGTATGATCATGGCCATCGACTTCCGTTACCTGCCAGCCGAAGCTGGTCCACTTGTCGGCGAACGGCTCGAGCCGAAGCACTTCGTCGACCCGGCCGAAGCTCTGGATCTTGTTGTAGTCGACCAGCGCAACGAGGTTGGTCAGCTGATGATGACCCGCGAACATCGCGGCCTCCCAGATGGATCCTTCGTCGCATTCTCCGTCGCTCAGAATAACGAACGACCGCCATGCCGCGCCCTGAAGTCGAGCGCCGAGAGCAAGGCCCGCCCCCACGGAAAGACCATGGCCGAGCGAACCCGTGGACAATTCCACTCCCGGCACCGCGTGCGACACATGCCCCGTCAGCAGCGATCCATTGACCGAATACTCGTCAAGCCATTCGCGCGGGAAAAAGCCGCGATTCGCTAGCACTGCGTAGACAGCGGCGGCGGCATGCCCCTTGCTGACGATCAGCCGATCGCGATCCGGCCGATCCGCATGGACCGGATCGACGCTCATGACATGGCCATAGAGTACCGCCAGCATGTCCGCGATGGAGAAACAGCTGCCGACATGCGAAGCCTTGGCGCGATGCACCATCTTCAGCACCTCCCGCCGAGTATCAGCGGCGAGTTCCCGCACAGCCTCGAGATCCATTCGATCACCCATTGTGCGCATCGCTCTTTCTAACAATCTCCAGTCGCTCCGCCAGCACTGCCAGTTCTCCCCGGAAGCCATAGTCCTCCAGCAGCGTCCGTTCGATTTCCTGGCGATACGCCATTGCTGTGATCAACACCGCCGCATCGGGGTAAGCACGCAGTTCGTCCGGGGCGCTTACCTTCAGATGCGAGACCGGAGTGATCATCCCCCTCTTGTGCGGATCACCGTCCACCAGAATGTCAGCGTCCGTCACACCGGCCGCAGCAAGCACGCTGAGCCCCTTGCCCCCGGCACCCCAGATCGCCACCCGCCTACCGGCAGCGCGATTCCGGGCGACGAAATCGCGAATGTCAGATGAAAGGTTTTCAACGCATTGCTGGACCGGCGCAAAGTCGTCTTCCTCGCGGTTGACAACCAATGCGATATTATACTCGCCGTGCATTCCGAAGAATGTGTCGATAACGTCAAACCCATTGAGCTTGCACGCCAGGGCGAGCGTTTCGAGCGAGAAATAGTTCAGGTGATCGGGGAAGAAATCATAGAATCGCCGATCCTCCAACGCCTTTTCCAGGCTGGGAACCTCAATCAGGCCATAAGCCCCAGGCTTGAGATTGCGGCGAATCCCGATGAGAAAATCATTGATGTCGGGAACGTGCTCGAGCACCTGGCGCGTTACGAAGCCGTCAAATGGGCCGTCGGCGAGGCGACGGTCAGCCGTCACATAGCCAGCCTCGACCGCATAGCCCTTCTCCACAGCCAATGCTCGGAAGCGTTTTGACGGCTCGATGCCGGAAACTACCGCACCGGCCTCTCGCAGATGGTCCAGGTAATTCCCATCGCCACAGCCCATTTCGCGAACATGCTTACCCTTCAAGTCGAAGCGTATGACAAAATCCTGGGCTTGGTCACGCTGATAGCTCTGCATCTGATTCGAATGCGACGTCGTCATCAGATAATCATCATAGTAATCATCGTCGAGGGTATCGCTTAGCTGCACGAACCTGCAAGACATGCAGCGATAGATACTGAGCGAAATCACTCTGTCTTCATGCAGCGTTTCTTCGGTGAAGAGTCGCTGAATATTTCGCGGAAGACGCGCCATCGAGAGAACCAGAGCCAGGTCAGCTCGGCCACAAAGCCTACAATTCGACATTCTTCAGCCCTATACAGTACGAAGCCAAGAGATTGTCTTGGCCAATCCTTCTTCAATGGGAACCCTCGGCTCCCAGCCCGTCGCCGCCTTCAGTGCGTCGATATTCGCTTCAAGGTGCATGACCTGGTCGGGCCGATAGGGAACTTCGCCGAAGCCCAGCGCCAGGTTGGGATCAATTTGATCTCTCACCTTTTCAATGATCGATCGAAGCGGTCGCCCTTCGCCCGATCCGAGGTTGAAGCACCCGGTCGCGGCACTGTCGAGAGCCGCGGCGACCGCTGCAGCGGCATCCTCGACATAGATATAGTCCCAAATCTGCTCGCCCGGCGTTAGCGCCGGCCGCTCGCCTGCCAGCAGACGCCGCGCCATGTAAGGGATCAGCCAGCTCAAATCGTCCTTGGGTCCGTACGAGGAGAAAAGGCGGAGCCACGCGAACGACAAACCGTCCGCTTCCGCCAGACGCTCCAGCATGAGTGCCGTGGAGAGTTTCGCCGCACCATAGACCGTTGTCGGCCGGGTCGGCACCGTCTCGTCCAGCCGTGCCGATACCGGGCCGTATTCCGCCTGCGAGCCCATGCCGACGAACCGCTCGCAACCACTCGCGCGCGCACTGGAATAGAGTGCGATACTCTCCGCGACGTTCAAGGTCTGGCTAACGTCGTTGCGGAACTGGTTGGTCACACCGCGCCATGCCAGATGGGCCACGGCATCCGGTCGGAAATCTGCAAGCCTGGGGGCAAAGCCCGCCACGTCCTCCATCGTGCCATCAATGACATGAACACGGTCGATAACGTCCGCGATCCGCCAGCTGTCGCTGGTCGGCCGCAGCAGGATAGCCACATCGCGCCCCGCCTCGACCAACTGTCGTGTCAAGAAGGAACCGACAAAGCCTGTGGCACCCGTGACGAATACCCGCTGGCGCGAGGTCGCGCTCATGCCCTGCTCTCCTGAAACGCCGCGATCTGCCCCAACGTCACGGCGCGCATATCGGCACCGGCCAGATATTGGCGATGCCATTCAACGATACGGTCCAGCGCGACGTCCAGCGACCAGCTCGGCCGCCAACCCAGTTCAATCCGGGCCTTGGAAATGTCGAGCCGCAGAAGATGCGCCTCATGCGGGTTGGCACCAGGATCCTGCTCCCAGCCCGCACCATTGCCCCAACGGCGCGCCATTTCATCAACGATCCAGGAGACTGGACGGATATCCTGATCCTCCGGACCAAAGTTCCAGCCCGAGGCATAGGCAGGCCCTTCCGCGAGAAGCCGCTCCACCAACAGCAGATAGCCCCCGATAGACTCGAGCACATGCTGCCACGGCCGCACTGCAAGAGGATTGCGGATGATCACCTTGCGGTCCTGCGCAAAAGCCTCGAGAATGTCCGGTACAAGCCTGTCGGCTGCCCAGTCTCCACCCCCGATCACATTTCCCGCACGCGCAGTCGCCATCGCCACGCCATGATCGGCGTGCCGGGCGGGGCTGAAATAGGAAGAGCGGAAGGCCGACGAAACGAGTTCAGCGCAGCCCTTGCTGCTGCTGTACGGATCATATCCTCCCATCGGGTCGTTTTCGCGATAGCCATAGACCCATTCCCGGTTCTCATAGCATTTGTCACTCGTGACCGAGAGGATCGCGCGCAGCCCGGGCGCCTCACGCGCGACATCGAGGACCGTCGCCGTCCCAACCACATTGACCGAATAGGTCTCGATCGGATCGCGGAACGACTCCCGCACCAGCGGCTGGGCAGCGAGATGCAGCAACACCTCCGGTCGCGCCTCGCGAACGACTTGCGCCAGGCGCTCCCGATCGCGGATGTCCCCAATCTCCGATCGCATTCCCTGCTCGATCCGAGCGATGCGGAACAGACTTGGCTCAGTCGGAACCTCCAGCGCATAGCCAGTGACTTCCGCGCCCATGGCCTGCAGCCACAGGCTCAACCAGCTGCCCTTGAAACCGGTGTGACCGGTGACGAGTACACGCCGCCCTCGCCAAAAGTCGGATCGACTCACCAGTTCCTCCACGGCGGCGTACCCGATTGCCACAGTTCCTCGAGCAGGATCTTGTCCCGCAGCGTATCCATTGGCTGCCAGAAGCCCGTGTGCGGAAAGGCAGCCAGCGAACCTTCCTGCGCAAGCCGTTCAAGCGGCCCGGCCTCCCAGACGCTATGGTCGCCCTCGATATAATCGAGCACCTCCGGAGACAGCACGAAGAAGCCTCCGTTGATCATGTTCCCGTCGCCGCGCGGCTTTTCCTTGAAGGTCCGCACCTTGCCTTCATGCAAATCCAGGCCGCCAAACCGCCCCGGCGGATAGACCGCCGTAAGCGTGGCCTTAGTCCCGGCAGCGCGATGGAAAGCGATCGAAGCCGTGACATCGATATCGGCCACGCCGTCACCATAGGTCAGGCAGAACAGCTCCTCTCCGGCAAGGTGCTGCGCGACGCGCTTCAGCCTGCCGCCGGTCATCGTATTCTCGCCAGTGTCGACCAGCGTTACACGCCAAGGTTCGGCATAGCTCTGATGAAATTCGATATGATTATTCCTGATGTCTACTGTCACATCAGATGAATGCACCATGTAGTTGGCAAAATATTCCTTGATCAGCCAACCCTTGTATCCGCAGCAGACTATGAAGTCATTTATGCCATGGCTGGCATAGATCTTCATGATATGCCAGATGATCGGACGGCCGCCGACTTCCACCATGGGCTTGGGACGAACCGAGGTTTCTTCGGCCAAGCGCGTCCCCAGGCCCCCAGCCAGTATCACCGCTTTCATGGAATCCCCTAGTCTCAAAGTACCAACAGGTTTGATCATATCTGCGAGGACAGGCCCGAAGGCCCGCATCGCAAACTGCGTCAGAGCACAACGGCCCTTATCTTCTCAGGCAATTCCTTCAAGGGGAAGGATACGTCCGGAGAAGGGCGCTCACCGCCGGTATCGAGGAAGTAACCGATCCCATCGTGATGCCCATTCTTTATCGCGACAAAGGCTACAGCGTCACCAATTCCGGTGCGCTCCTCGTTGCCGACCAGATAGCGCATGTCCTTCTTGATCTCGTGCCGGTAGGACAAGGTGACAAACAGGCTGGAACCGCGGTTGTCGACCTCGAACATCGACTGCCTGTCCAGATCGCATACCATGCCCAGGCGCTGAGCCGCCGACAAAGCCTGCTCCGCGTCGCGACATTCGACCAGGAAATCGCGCGACATGCGCGGCTCGATGCTGGTGAAGGGCACGCCGACTTCCCGGAGGAACGCCTCATGGTCCTTGAGGCGCCAATAGAAGCTGGTCTCGGGATAGGGCACTTGGTGCAAGCCGGTCGCTATCATAATGCGATACCCGGGGAATTCGCGACATATCGAGGCCAGTATGTGATCATACAGTTCATAAACGTCGTAAACGGGATCCTCCCCAGGCCGGACATACCAGTCGGGGTTCCTGAGATTCCCCTGATATGCGGACGACGAGAACATGTAGTGATGCTGGATATGCGCCGCACTGTTGAGGAACAGCGATGCGAAGTCGGGACGCCGCCGCTTGACAAGCTTGACGAACAAATCGGCAAGTACGAGGTCAAGGACCAGCGCACGGTTCCACGTCTTCGCCCGCGATCCGGCGGCATATTTCAAATATCGCCCATAGTTCTGCAGCCGCGCGCAATAGGCGAGACCCAACCCCAAATCACCCAGCGACTTGCCGACACCACCCCCCTCGGCGTTCTGGTTCACCATCCGCGCCGCCACCCGATAGAAGCGCTGAACGATCCCCGGCGCCACCATGGGCGCCTTGGTCCAAGGATCCGGGAGGAAAAAAGCGGGCGCGCGCATCCGTTGCCGGGCGTTCATGGGACTGATCGCGCCCACGTTCAGCCCTTTCTGCTCGAGATCGTCCCAGATCTGAGGCAAATCATGCTCGACGATGTCGCCGAGCCGGAAGATGCCGTGTTCGCCATAATCTAATCCGGTGTGCGCCGTGACCCACTGGATCCACGGTTCAAGATTATCATAATCCTGCTCAGACGTGGTCCGCTGAAATCCATGCTCACCCAAGAGCCGTTCAAAAGTCGGCAGGCGCCCCTGCGCTATATATTTTTCAATATACTCGAAATTCAGCTCATTTAATTCCAGAAGAAGGAGCTTTGACTTCATTTCACAATCCGCCACCTGGAATGTCATCAAAATCACACATTTCATGCGTGATTGCGCCCCACCCCCCCTAGACGGGTTGATCTGGTCAGGCAAGGATGCTGGCCGCAAAGTGCGGTGGCACTGCGTGGCCGGCACTGCTACACGCCGCCGCCGGGAAGAGTGGCACCTGGTCGCGATTCCTCATGTCGGATGCGCCTAGAATCGAGATAGATCCATGTCTGCAGTGGCAGTGCTCATGTCCCTATATGAACGCGACGATCCCCACCTGCTCGATACCGCCTTGCGCTCCATTTTTGATCAGGAACTTCCCGAAGAGACGGAGGTTCGCCTGTACCTGGGAATTGACGGCCCGGTCGGCCCTGCCTTGCTGGAAGTAGTGGAACGACATCGCGAGCGGATCCATTTTCTACATCACAAGAAGGAGAATGCCGGCCTCGCTCCGATGTTGAATGACCTGATCGGTCTCACCGCGGACGAGGAATATCTGTTTCGCATGGATGCGGACGATCGCTCGCTTCCGCAACGGTTCATCCGCCAGATCGAGCATCTCGACTTGAACCCGGACATAGGGATCCTCGGGACCGCCATCATTGAGCATGATCTGGCCGCGGGCAGCAAACGCGTCATACGGTTCGCCCAGAACCCTGCCTCAGCCAGGCGCGACGTGGCAAGGCGATCGCCCCTGGCACATCCCACCGCTTGCTTCCGACGCAGCGTGTTTGAAACCGTCGGCCGCTATCCGGTGGTGCCGTTCAGCGAGGACATCGCGCTTTGGTTCAAATGCCTGGAAGCAGGCGTCAAATTCGATAACCTGCCGGAGCCGCTGTACGAATTCACCATCAACGCGAATTTCTGGAAGCGGCGCGGCTTCAAGAAGGCCTGGAACGAGTATCTCACTTGGAGCCGAGGCGTACACCGCCTCGAAGGCCCTACTTGGCGACAAATCTATCCTCTTGCCCGGCTGCTAATGCGCATCGGCCCCAATAGGATACAGAAGGTGCTCTACGGGAACGTCCTCCGCCGGCAAGCGGAGTTCAGCGCCCCATAGGGGTCACACGCCCGCCCTCGCCGGGAGTATCTGCGCGAATTCACAGCCTCCCGGGTCGCGGTCGGGGGAACATACCGATGCCCATTTGCGATACCGGACTAGTGGGGTTTGCGGCCGCCCGGGTCCGCCGATGATATTGAAATCGCAGAATTCTGCGGCTTGGCGGTGGTGGAGCTGAGGGGAATCGAACCCCTGACCTCTGCAGTGCGATTGCAGCGCTCTCCCATCTGAGCTACAGCCC
>JAQQZU010020602.1:0-15447 GCA_030068025.1 Parauchenoglanis punctatus | reverse complement strand
GTAGCTGGAGAGAGAGAGAGAGAGAGAGAGAGAGAGAGAGATAGAGAGAGAGAGAGAGAGAGAGGAACACAGATTGTTAGGCATGTTGGTTGGCTTTTTCCCGCAACAGCTTTTTGTTCTCAGCAAAGCTAGCTGCTCTTTATTGTCTACTGATTTTGTGATTTGTTTCAATAAAATTATCTGTTTTTATACTTGCACACACATTTCTCTGGGTGAGATATCCAGTGTGGCATAGTGAACTTGTTTTATTCTCTAATTGCTAACCGACTAGGTCCAACCTCACACTACACACAGGGGAAGATGCAAGACACACTTTTAGATGGCTAAAGGAGTTGACATTACTGATTTTACTGTGTTTTTTCAAAGACAAGCTGCATTTTTCTCAGAATGACTTATTTTTTTAAACTGTTAATGCTTTTGTACCCTCTTGTCCCCCCTATGAAAAAAAATATCATATATTGGTCAATATCACCACGGGGTGCCTTTCAACATTCACAATAATCAAATCTTAAATTCCTAATACTCAAGTCTTAAATTCCAATTCCCTTTAATTTCTTATTCCCTTTATTATTTATCATAAATAGTAGTCACTTAAATTGTAGGAATATATATTAGCTGAGTCCCCACACATATTCTCCGATAATTATGGGCCAATATTCCAAGATAAAAGAAAAATATTGCGAGATGCAGTAATCAGTAATAAACTAAACAAAGTCAATATTTGGTGTGATGATCATTTGCCTTTTTTTTTTTTGCCAAGTTTTATTGAGCATCTTGGTGAATCTGCCACAGATTTTCTGGAGACTGTTCTTGCTTGCTTGCATGCTTGCTTCTTGCTACTGTTGCTCCTTTTTTGCCACAAAACCCAGGTTCTGAAAAGTGTTGCACTGGAAAAGGAACACTGACTGAAACATCCACATTCCATGACTGAGGCTATTTTTTCAATACTATATGCATACTGTCAACATTGTAAAAAAAAAAAAGAAAGAAAAAAAGAAAGAAAGAAAGAAAGAAAGAAAGAAAAATTAAAGAAAATAAACAATTAAATACATGAACAGCTATTCATAACAATATTGGCAGTACAGTGCTCAGAACTCATGTGGCACAGCAGAACCAGAGTAAAAGCACATGCAAGGTTTTTATCTGGCCTCGTGGTCATTGTCGTTCTCATGATAGTCAGTCAGCCATGATTTTTTTCTCCTCAAAACAAAACCATTGGCACTTTCCAGCTCACTCACCACTTCATGACTGACTCTTGTTTTGCTCTGTTCACAGCCAAACACAAACTCACACCACTGCTTAGAGATAGAGAAAGATTCATATAAACATACTCAGGTATGTCAGGTTCATTATTACCACTCTATCTTAACCCCATACAGACCCACACTAAATGCCACCATGACCTAAACCAATATGGGTGGTTTTCAAAGTTTTTATATATTACTTTTATTTGAATATTTTTCTGGAATGCCTTTTCTTATATTTTATTGATGTAAAGAACTGTGTGCCACCTGGCTTGAAAAGTGCTATACAAATAAAGGTGTCAATAATAATAATAATAATAATATTATTATTATTATTGTGCAAGAAAACCCTGCAGAAACATCACTTATTGTGCATGAGGGTTAATATGCATAGGGTACCCATAGGGTTTATGCCTGTCAAAATCGGCAGGCATAAGGGTAATCCAAAAACATGCACAGGGTCAGTCGATTGGCAAACAGTACATCAAAGATAATTCAAAAAGCAGACAACAGAAACAGAGGGCAGAGTCCCAAACACAGAAAAGAAATCACGGGTATAAAGCTCGGCAATAGCGTCCGTCGGCTAAACTAATGCTCCGCAAATCCGAAGTACAACTGAGTCCCTTTTAAACAAGGCGTGATTGTCTCTGGGTTGGATGCAGATGCATCCAATTTCGGGTCACATGATTAGGCTGGGAGTGTGTGTTTGTGGGGGCTGTAGTCTTCCGTCGCTCGCGCCAAAATGCGGGAGTGCGCCCTTCCGCGCTGCGCGCGACAGAGAGTTCAAAAGCGCTACGCGAGCGGCCGAGTTCATCGATGAGGAGCAGGTCCTGACAGTACCCATTGTTTCACAATATAATTTTTAAATTTTCCACTTGTTAGCATACATTGACAGCGTGTCTGACTTGAAACAAAAACAATGGCCACAAATTCAATTCGTGTCATTTGGCAGACGCCCTTATCCAGGGTGACTTACACATAACTGATTTTATACAATTGAGCAGTTGAGGATTAAGGGCCTTGCTCGGTCATTTTAAGAGATTAAGTCTCTCAGATTTAAAATGGGTTGGATGCTACCACCTGTTAGAATCATAAATTGTCTCGGGAAAAAAACTCATGAGGCCCTGTAGTCCAAGTACTATTTATTACTATGTACAGACTGTATAATTTATTACTATTTACAGACTGTACTGTACTATTTAGTACTATTTATTTACTATTTACAGACTGCACTTCTGCAGACATCATAGCCAAGTGGCTTCGGTTTTATACTTTTGTAGGGTGGCACAAAATTTTCAGCAATTCAAAAACCCATACAAAAACAAAAACCTAAAATATATTTTAAAGTGTTAAAAATAAATGTGGAATATAATGTAAATACACTGCAGATGTTTGCACAAACCTTCTAATTTAATGGTTGTCTTTATTTTTATTACTTAGAAGATACATGTCTAAAAGTAATGATGGATTGCTATTTCTATTTACTTCCTTGAGCAATTCTTGACATAATATAGATTACTGCAGTTGCAAATAGTGCTATTTTCTTTATACCATACTATTTATGCACTACCTCAGAACAACACAATTAATGGTCTCAAATGCATTAATAAGGCAAAAAAAATTCCACTAATTAATATTTTAAAAGGCACACTTGTTAATTGAAAAGCATTCCAGGCGACTACCTCTTGAAGCTAGTAAAGATATTGGCAATAGTGTGTAAAGCTGTCATCAGAGTAAATGGTGGACACTTTGAAGAATCTGAAATATGAAACACACTTATTATATATAAACTCTTTTTTTAACACTGGCTAGAAAATAGTCCTTCCGTCAATTGACAGAAACTTCCCACTTTCCCACTAGAAAATAGTCAAGATAAGGATAATTTATGAATGAGTTGGTGTGTCCAGACTTTTGACTAGTATTGTATGTACAGTGCAGAATATCTCAGTCACTCCTCTGGGATGGATATACAACATAATTGATTAGGTGCTTGTCCGGCCAAATTGGGTGACGGATTATTCGTTAATTTTGTCAAGGCAGCTTTGACAACAGTCTGCACCCTATTCATTGCCACTGCTGTGCTGTGCTGTGCTCCTGCTTTCCCCTCAAACATCAGACTGCTTCAGTGGCAAGCTACCCCTGAGGTGGACCTCAAGTTCAGGAAATGAGGTGAAGCCACTAATAGTATATTAGTATTTACTTCTGTAGGTGAGATTGAGCTACTTTGAGCTCTGTATTTCACTGTGTGTTTACATTCCACTAACAGACTATGCCAGCTCCTCTAATCTGCATTTCAATGTTTTAAAAGTACTCACTCTTCTCTTTCTTTGGGACTGATGAGTCAAGTTTTCTGCCCATTTTTCTTCCTGTCAGTGCAATAAAGGAACTTATCTTTTTCTTCCCAGTGGGTTTTCAGCTATATTTGCTGCTCTCTTCATTGCTTGCTTTCCAGAGGAAAGCGATGAATAGCCAACATTCTTTCCGTAGCCTGTGAGTTGCTGGTTACTAATGGCATTATGCTGCAGATGTTCAGAGGGCAACTAAGCAACCAGGGGCACAAAATGTGTTTATTTTTGTTGCAGCATCTTTCTAGATAAACTGACATAAAAATATAAAATAACCTTGAATTATTTACATTTTGTGCATGTGGAATTCCTTTTTCAATTCAGACAACAAGGTTTCATGTGGATTTAAATCCAGAGACTGAGATGGCAATTGCAAAATCTAGTTTTGTGTTTCTTTAATAATTTCTGTCTTGATTTGGAAGCATGGTTGGCTTCTCATATTGTAGAAATCTTTATCTCTGGAAAAATGTCAACGTCCTAGCCATAGGACTTCCTCTGTGCTCACTAGAGCTCCTGAAGCACCAACCATAAAACAGCACAAAAGCAATACTAATTCACTTGCCTATTTTACAGTGGCCATCAGGTGCTTTTCCTTGTATGAAATCAACTTTTATCACCAAACATGCTGATATGCTTCAATGTATCCTTCACTTTGCCTCTCAGTATGTTTAGG
Source organism: Parauchenoglanis punctatus (assembly GCA_030068025.1). NCBI lineage: Eukaryota > Metazoa > Chordata > Actinopteri > Siluriformes > Auchenoglanididae > Parauchenoglanis > Parauchenoglanis punctatus. Next base: position 11,185 of record JAQQZU010020602.1, on the reverse strand, counting down.
AAACCAGGTGAAACTTTTTGTTATAGACCTAATCGTGCTTATTGGCATTTTAATTGCTTTAGGATCTTATATCCACTATCTAAATTATGCAACAACTATCTGACACCTCTTGGCCTTTTGCCATTGTAATGAATGACAACAAAAATTTTACATTGTACTTATACCCAAGGGAAACAGGAAGTGCTTAATGTCACCATAGAGTTGCCTAAAGGTTATAGAAGTGGGTTTGGGACAGAAAGGTCGCTGGTTTAACCCCTGGACTGGCAGGAAGAATGTGTGGGTGGGGGGAGTGAATGAACAGTGCTCTCCCTTCCCAGCATCCAGAGTTCAAGTGCCCTTGAGCAAGGCATCTAACCCCCAACTGCAGCATGTGGCTGCCCACTGCTCTGGGTATGTGTGCTCACTTCTCACTTGTGTGTGTGTTCACTGCTTGGATGAGTTAAATGACGTGGAAGAATTTCCCCTTGGGAAGTAATACAGTATTTAAAAAATAATTCTGAATTTAATGCCAGCAAGATGTTCCAAAAAATTGTACTTTAGAAATTAGACTGTAGCCAGGCCAGTCTAGTGTCCACACTCTTTGACAATGAAGCCACACTGTTGTAACAAAAGCAGAATGTAGTGTGGCATTGTCTTGCTGGAATAAGCAGGGAAAAAGATGTCCCTGAAAAAGATGTTGTCTAGATGGCAGTATTTGTTGCTCCCAAACCTGTATGTACCATTCAGCATTAATGGTGCCTTCACAAATGTGCATGCTACCCATGCCATGGGCACTAACACTATCCCAGATGCTGGCTTCTGAATTTTGTGCTGGTAACAATATGGATGTTGATATATGGCTTTTTGCTTTGTATTTGCAGATGCAGTGACAAACTATGTTTACCAATAACGGTTTTCCAAAGTGTACCTGAGCCCATGTAATGAGTCCTTTATACAATCATGTCAGTTTTTAATGCAATGCCACCTGAGGGTTCAGAGGTTACTGGCATTCAATGTTGGCCCCTTCTGTGCAAAGATTTCTCCCGATTCTCAGAATCTTTTAATGATATTATGGATTGTAGATGATGAAATCCCTGAATTATTTTTATTGTGCTGGGCGGATAACACTAGGGCTATACAATGCTTCGCCAAGACGAAGCACAAAGGCAGTCCTTATAAACACAGCATAATTAGTTCATGGATGAGAGGCACCTGTCCTCCCTTGACAGTCCTCGTGACTGGGAGCAGGTGCTGATGGGAGCTGAAGTCCGTGTATTTCTCCGTCACTATGCGGAAGTGCGCGCTGAAGAGCATGCTGCGCACGTGGCCGAAATCTCATGGCTCGCAGAGCATGAATATGGAGCGATTCGTGACAGTATGTTGGTGAACCTCGCCCCATCCTTGCTTGCTTGTGAACGACAATGTACCTTTCATACCCGATCATGATACTATCACCTGCTACCAATTAACCTGTTTACCTGTCAAATGTTCCTGGTGTTTTTGAGCATTCCACAATTTCTCCAGTCATTTGTTGTCCTTGCTGAACATTTTTTGGAATATGTTGCAGGCATCAAATTCAGAATCAGCATATATTTACAAAAAATAATGAAGTTTCAATTTGAACAGTAAATATTTTGTCTTTGTATTGTGTTCAATTGAATATAGGTCAAAAGGACTTGCAAATCAATGCGTTCTGTTTTTATTTTTTTTTATATAGCGTGTTAACTTTTTATTGGAATCAGAGCTGTACTGGCTATACTTATTGATGATACTGATGATTTTGATTAACTGCAAGTCAAGCTTTTTAGGGTTCTTTAAACATTGTGTCCTAATTTTCACACAATATGACCAGGATGATCACACAGATACTCCAAAGATAAAACTGATAAAAACTCAGGTATTTTATTAATGCTTATTTTACAATCAGTAAACTTTGATCAATAAGGGCCACTGACTAAATGTCCTAAAGGAGAATTATCAATAACAGACACAAGGAATTTTAATAACAGTTAAAGGAATTTTCCTCAAATTGTTTCAGACACATACACTGGGACACAGAAGTGGTGGAAGAAAATAGTGTTCTTTATTTAGAAATTATTTAAATATAGATATTTGAAAGATTTATTCATTTATTTAGAAAATTGGAAAGTCAGTGCATGTCATCAGTATGAGGAGTCAGGTGGCTGTGCTGGGGACACTGTTAGTAGACATCTTGAGGTGCTGGGCTGCCAGAGGGCAACAGGGTGGGTGCTGCAGAATCTGGCTGATGACAGCTGGCCTTCTTTTCCACTGGAGTCTAGTGGCAGATGGAGAAAACACATTAGATTCAATGTTGTGGACGTGACTCACCATGTGCTGACAGCATCACCCTTTTATATTCTCCTAGCACCTTATGGAGGGTAGATTAACCTGCCTCTCATGCCACTCCAGCTGTGCAGAGTTTGGCAGCCCCATCCCCACGCTGTGTGATCACCGCTTTCCTCGAGTGGCTGTGCATACCCATAGCATGCTCTGGAGTGTGGGAGCTGTTTATTCAGTACCACTGCAGCAGCATAGTGAAGAGCGCTTGCTGGGAGATGCAGTGGGGCTGCAGCTCCATTGTCATCACAGTAGCCCTTCCTCAGCTCCAAACCCCCTACTGGCAGGGCCTGGGTCCAGAGTGCATACTGTCAGAAGAGGGCCATGCCATGCCTCCACTTGGTGTTGAAGCCCTGCAGGAAGTGAGGGGTCAGTTACTGGCTGATGTAAACCCCTTAGTCAAGTCAATATGAATCTTGCCCTCTCCAGACACTTGATGAGTTCATCCATCCATAGGGCATCAGCTAGCCATCAAACCTCAAAACTTCATTAAGCTTTATGAAATCATTACATAGCAGCAGGGACCCTCTGGGCTTGGGCACAAGGATGATGGGGTTGGACCTGGGGCTAGTAGATGCCTCAATAAATACATTGCACAGCAATTGTACCACTTCTGTCTCAAGAGCCTGACACGGACTTCTGGAACTAGAAGTACCACTACTCCAGCTGGCGTTTTAATGTCATACTGAATGAGGTGGGTCAGCCCAGGAACTCTAGTGAACACCTCCCCATGCTGATCCTCCAGCTTTTTGAGTTCCTGAAATTTTGCCAGTGTCAGCTTGTCTCCCTTGTGGACACACTCCTTTTTGGGGCTTCCTGTGGGGAGAACAGAGGAGGCTGTTACACTTGGTCCAGGGGATACCAAGTGTAGCATATAAAGGTGTTCCATGCTGGACTCTCTCACCCCCTCCCAAAAGACAACCATAACCAGGCCACTGCAATCACTAGGGTGTGTTTATTCCAATCCCAGGGTACGTACAGACATCAGGGTGAGCACAGCCAAAACAATAAACAAAACAAGCTCATTTGAAACCTTTACCAGGAAGGCTACCTGAATCCACCAGTCATTACATCATACCCCAAGCTCGTCCATGTGTATGCACTCCCCTCCCATGACATCATCAGGAGGTGCCATTTTAAAGGGTCCGCCATTCTCCACGGTTCAATCAGCAACTTGTACTCATGCACACACAAACACACAGCACCATCTACAAGCAAATAAGAGCAAGGTCAAGCACACAACACTCGTATGCTGGGACATAACATGAGCTCTCCCTGGCTATGCTTTTTGAGTTGGCCTTATGGAGGGAGGTGGCCTCTGGATAATGGGTGGCATAGTCCATAATGACCAGGATGTATTTGTGGCCCTTGGTGGACCTTGGTATGATGAGCAAGAGGATGAGAGGTACTGGGGCCAGCTTGTACAGAGACATCTGCTGACACTGGGGGCACCGCTGACAGAAGTTATGGATCTTGGCCATCATCCCAGGCCAGTGAAAGCAGTTCCAGATATTTTTCAATGTGTTACAGGACTTTAGGTGACCTCCCAGTGGGTGAACATGAGCCAGGTGCATGGTGGTATCAGGCTTTGACCTAGGGACAATAAGGATGTCACACTGCTCCCCACAGTGGTCACAATGGTAGTACAACCTGGGGTCTGTGGTAGCTCAGTGGTTAAGCCATTGGACTAGTGGTCGGAAGGTTGTGAGTTCAAATCCCAGCACCGCCAAACTGCCACTGCTGGGCCCTTGAGCAAGGCCCTTAACCTTCACTGCTCACCTGTATAAAAATGTATGGATGTAAGTCGCTCTGGATAAGGGCGTCTGCCAAATGACTTAAATGTAAATGTACAACAACCCATTTCTCACTGGGAAGGGCACACAGAAATCTATAAGTAATGACCCTTTTGATGACTTCAGATGCTGTGAGCTGTTCCAGCTGAAGCTATCTTCGGGTGATGTACAGGAGCTCATCCATTTGGGCCCGTGGCTCCCAGCCAGGCTGGTAGACCCAATGGTGGAACTTGGCGGGTATTCTCCTGGGGGATAGGCTCCAGCTGGCTAGGATCTCTTCCCTCAGCATCTGGTAATTTCCATGGATCTTTGGCTGGGAGGGCATAGTAAGCTCTATGTGCTTCTCTTGTGAGGAAGGGGACCAGGATGTTGACTCACTCTCTTCGAGGCCACTGTTCCCAGGCACCTACACTCTCAACCAGACAGCAAGACCCATTATTCTCTCTTGGACATCCCATCACAGATGACCATTGCATTGTCAAGATAAAAATCTTGCAATACCCCAACAGAAGAGTGAACAATTTAGTGTTGGCTTACTCTACTGAATAGAAAATATGAAGGAATGATACCAAGTTCCAGCACAATGTATTCTATAATTTAGGAATAGGAAAAGCAGTGTTTGCTTTCAGTGTATAATCAATTTCATTCTTCACTTAAAAGTGAACACTGAACATCAATTACAAGTTTTTCATTTGCATAATTCATGCCTCCGCAATTCTACAGAGTATAAACAAAAAGATGTAGCTGCATGATTAAGTGGTATCTTTATTATCATAAAATTTCCATTTCTAAAGCAAAAAGGGGGGGAGGGGGCTAGTATTTCTAAGTAAATTTATCAGTTATTCAGTTACTTTTGTTCTTCCTGGTAAAAATATAAATTCCTTAGTGATTTGTTGACATCTGCTGTCTTTCAAGACTTCTTTTTCAATCTTGTTCTAACATGTGCTGCAATGGAACCTACTGTACCATTTTATGCTGGTCACGGTTTGTGCACTATTTCTAGTTTATCTAAAGTGTGAATCATTTAATCACAGTGTTCAATATGAAATCATATGTGATTAATGTATTTTCAGCACATTCTCATCTTTCCAACTTCTTTCTAAATAGGAGAAAGATGAGTTCCCTTTTGCAATTCTTTTGCAGTTTTAAATTCATTAAGCTTATGGACAATCTGAAGTGCTAGAAATTCATCCAAGACTCTAGCAGAATAAAAATTCTGATGCTGTTTATTACATCACTAGTAGAAACTGTAGAATATGTACTGCCACACTGTCTTGGGCAGGTGCTTGGATCTTTTGACGCATATGTAAATATGCCTCAAATATTTCAAAATATACCTCTTTTGTTAAACAAACAAACAAATGAATGAATGAATGAATAAATAAGTAAATAAATAAAATACATTAAAAAACATACAATATAAGCTACAGTTAAATAACTTTCACTGTTAGGCATAGTTTATGCAACAAACCAAGAACATAACCAAGCATATGCAAATAATTACACAATTCCTGACCTGAATTTGTCTTTCATATCTACAATAATCTTTCATATCTGACATTTCAATAAAGTGTAAATTAAACAAACAGGAAGTAGGATTTGAAAGGTGTTTTTTTGTTTTGTTTTGTATCCTTTTTTGGATATTTTTTTCTCCCTAATTTATTGTTGGCCAATTCCCACCCACCAGCAAGCTCACATGACAGCTACCAAACTGGGTGGGTGAAGTTTAACATTCAACAGTCCTGATCCTGTGTATTTTAAATTGAGGTTTTTGTTTGTTTGTTTTTTTGTTTCAGTTATTATTTTAAGGCATGTTGGGTTTTCTTTTTAAAAAATGTATATAGGTCTAAATATTTGAGCATCACTGTTGTCAAAAAGAAAAGCTAAAAATGGCTCTTCCAGAATAGGTATCTGAATTTAACAAGCAATTCAAGGTGTAGTTAACAGGTATTTAATCCGTAAATCTATCAATCCATCTCTCATCTCTGTCTAAGAACCCTAAGAACAGCTTTTTAGGCTCTACTTACAATTTGCTTTACCTACATCACAGACTTTTAAAGAATCTGAAAAATCAGATCTCATCTGATAAATAAATGAATGCTCTGCTTCTGCTCAACTCAAATTCTGTAAATGCTGAGAAATGAAATAGCCCCTAAAGAAATTTTGGTGAGTTCACCATTTAGGGTCATTGTGCAAATAATAATTAAAAAATAAAATAATATAAATAATAAAAAAAAAAACTTATTATAATAAAAATTAAAATTAATAATTTGTGAAACCATGGAAAACACAGGAGGTGAACACAGGAAGAAGTTAATTTCATGGGAGGCAACTTTCTTATTGAAAACATGGCTGTAATTGCAAGTTGATCTTGCAAGGCATAAACAGTGAAGTGTTATCACACAACATGCAGCATTAGTAATAGAATGAGATGCAGTAGCCTTCGCTTCCAGTCTCCCAGACACTTTTATTTCTGGTAATGTATAAACTGTTACATGGAGCTTTATGGAACACTGCACCTTAATTAGACCACTATTTAGCATTCATGGATTTAAGTTTTCTTGAAAGAATAAACAGTGTGAAAAGAGAATGGCCTGCAAGGGTTCACTGAAACACTCATACCACTCTATGGTAAAATGTGCTTTTCAGTTTACTAGACACATGGACAAAGGACAAATAAAACTCTACGCTTACAGTGTCAATAGGGATGCCTCTGCCTATTACTCTGCCTTGACAGTAATGTCAAATGTCTTTCTTCTTGTTTGACATATGTTTTAAGAGCATTTCAGACATAGTAATAAGAAGTACTAGGCATGTAATAACATGCCTAGTACTTCTTATTACTATGTCTGAAATGCCCTTAAAATATACTGTATGTATTAATGTATTTGACATTGTGATCTTGACCCTGTTTAGATTGATTCCAAACTGTAATCAGTTTATCTCTCGATGATGTCAACATCCACATGTTGACGTTCCACTGCCTCATGAAATCTTTGTACTACTAGTATGTTACTGTTTACATTTTTAAAGTCTTGCCACAACCCACTACAATTTTGCACCTTATTTACACCAGGACTGTGTACTGGTTGGTGCTGCACTGTCTTTCTGTTTCACTGTTATTGCACTGCCTTGTAATGTTTGAACATGTTTGCACACTTTGTAGTCTCATGTAGTCCTGTATTTTATGTGGCACGTATGTGTGTGCATATGCGTGATAAGGAAGGTGTGAAACACTTTTTCGCTTCTCGGGGTTAAGCAGGATAGTGTCCCACATGATTGTTATATTATAATTGTTATTATAATTGTAACAATACATAATTGATAATTATAATTGATATATAATCAAATATAATTGATAATTGTTCATGCACAATTCATGAAGTCCTTCAGATTTGTAGCGACTGAAAAAAGGTCCATAAGAAGACTGCTGAGTTAAGAGCATGAATTGCAGATCGTTTCTTGAGTCAGAGATTTTCATAGAACTTGCTGAGTCTCTGGTTTTCAAAAGAGTTCAAAGTAAGTTTAAGTTAGTTTAAACTCTGGTCTGTTAATTATCTGCCAGGTGGCTGTTAAAACAACAATCCAATTCAATTCAATTTTTTTTGTATAGGGTTTAACAACAGGCATTGTCACAGACTTATATAAATTCTGAATATAAACTTATGAATCTATACATATATTCCAAATAAATAAGCAAGCCTGAGGCAATAGTAGCAAGGAAAAACTCCCTGAGACAACAAGAGGAGTAAACCTTAAGAGGAACCAGACTCAAAAGGGAACCCATCCTCATCTGGATGACACTGGATAGTGCTATTACAACTAATACACTTCTGAAACTGTTATATGGTCAAAAAGTACAGTTCATAATTCAATATAAATAAAGTCTGTTCTGTCTCAGTTGAGTCACTGATGGAGATTTGAGTGCAAGACTGTTCATGGTCATTTAAGTCCTGTGCCATTGTAGCAGAACTGCTCATGTCAACAGCAGTCCATTGCCATCTTCACAGTTCTAGGTGTATGTTGAGGCAGTTCATATGGTGCCAAGTGGTTTTCAAGTGACAACTCCAACCAGAAGTAGGACATCCAGATGGATCAGGTAGGTCAGGAAAGAAGGGGGTCAGGATCACTGGTATCTCAGGAGTAGCATGTGCAGCTCAACAAACAGAGAAAGAGAGAGAGAAGAGAAAAGAGAAAAGCAGATTTTTAGGTAGTCTCATTGTCACATAACAGTTAAGGAACAGTGTATATCATGTGATGAGTGCAAGCAGGAACTCTGGCAAGGCTAGCTATGAAAGCATATCTAAAAGGGAGAGCCAGAAGGTAACACAGGGATGAGGGGACATAAGGTGGCCAGCCACTTCACCATCAACAAACCTGAGTGAACGCATGAGAGTGGGGGGTGACAGCATCCAAACATCCCAGTTTACCAGAAAATTCTATGCCTGAGAACCCTCCAGATCTGCTCCTATACCTAATAGAAGGCTATTAACAAAAGGCTTGGCTAGACAAATATGTTTTCAGCCCAGATTTAAATACAGAGACTGTGTCTGATTCCTGAACACTAATTGGAAGGCTGTTCCATAACTAAGGGCTTTCTAAGAGAAGCTCTGCCCCCTGCTGTAGCCTTCACTAGCCGAGGTACCAATAAATAGCCTGCCCTTTTGATGTAAGCAGGCGTGGGGGGTCATAAAGGACCAGAAGTTTGCTCAGATTCTGAAGTGCAAAACCATTCAGTGCTTTATAGGTCAACAATATGATTTTATAATCAGTGTGAAATTTAATTGGGAACCATTGCAGTGTAGATAAGATAGGGGTGATGTGCCCATATTTTCTTGTTCTAGTAAACACCTCCTTTGATCTGAACAAGGGGCTTTGTTCACGTTATCTGTAAGTGTAGAGCACTTCCAAGTATGTGATAAAGAAAGGAAATTTTGTTCTCCTTTTAAGCTGACCTCATGAGAAGTCATTGGTAAAAGTAATAATATGCATGGCTACACCATGCCTGAGTGTCACTCTGGGCTCTGGCACCAGTAGCCATAACCTGTTGGCGCCATGCGTACATTTTTAAATGATATTGTTTATTTTGTAACATTCTATCTTAAAAATAAAATTCTGCCAACCGTAGATCATATCTTTGGATTTTTAATTTTTTTTTTATTTTATTTTACTTTATTTTAATGTGCTTGAGAATAAAATGCATTCTTTTCGCTACCTTCACTTTCTCCACTCACAACGTTTAGATTCAAATACATTTGAAAGCCGATGATTGTTGTTAATGTCACTGGATATAAGTCACTACATTAACAACATTTCTGGTGAGTGATCTTGATGTTGGCAGTGTTGGATTTACCTGGGTTTAGCTCATATTGTCTGTTAGCAAGCCAATAACTAACCTAAAATGAGCAAAAGAAAACAACAGCAAATTTTTCAATCTTTTAAAATTAGAAAGTGAACTATTAAAATCAGTGAAGATTCTGTCAAGAGCAGTATGAGCACCAAGTCTGCTAATGGTGCAGATTGAACTTCAAATAGGTAGGAATCCTTTTATTGTCTCATCTGGCTTTTCCATTGTTTATTGTAGCAGGTGGGTTTTGCAGTTACATATTGTATCTTTATGCCTAACTGTTCTTAAGATGATGGTACTACATGAGAGTCTGGGAGTCTGTTGTTTGCTTTGCTGACTTTTACTACATATTTCTCTGAGGTATAAAACCATTAAAAACCATTAAACCATTAAACCATGTGATTGTGGCAATATATATGTGTATAGGCAATATACAGTAGTATGGCATAAGTAGAAGCTTATAATTTAACTGGCTGCTGTTGTTTTTTCCGGCCTGTTGGCTGGTCTGTGAAATGCATGTGCTAGGGTAATCACAGTTTTATTGTGGTGTTGTATCGGGATGAAAAAAAAAGAAAAAAGAGAAATAAAAACTGAATCAATCACTCTCTCTTGCTCATTCACTTGCTGTGTTGTCTTATGCACACATGCTGGAAGTCAGATATTAAATGGTAGCCTGGAAGCTGGTGGGAGGTATTTGTGCGTACTGTGAAATATAATTCTGCCAACAGCACTGATTCTGGGCAGATGGATATGATCATAACCATCATGACCAATAACCTGTGAAGTCTGAGCCACATCAAGCTATTCATGGAGAATTTATGATGCATACCTGTTTGCATGTATAGACATATAAATTCATCACTTCACATTTCAACTACAAGATATCAAAAATCCCTTTTGCAATTTAAAATTGCAACGTAAAACACCTTGACATCAGGTATACCAAATTTGACAATCAGATGACCATCTAGGAGGAGTATAGCCAAGATGCAGATATAAGAGGGTGTTACTCTGGGAATGAGGTATATCATCATAAGCATCATAACCAATGACCTGTGAACTTTGAGCCGTATCAAGCAATGCATGGATCAGAAGTATAAATTGGCCTTTAATCTGCAGTTTCTCACGCATGTGCAGAGAGGGTGTGGCTAACAGAACACTTGTTTGATGAAGTCAGCGCATCAGAGTGAGGCTATTCACATATTTAATTATAAAGGCACACCACCAAAATTTAAAGGCATATCCCAGAACTCAGCATGTTTTATCCTAAAGGGGTTTCATACCATTCAAAAATGGTACGAGAAAAAGGAACTATGTTGGGTTTTTTTTTTAACTTGCATACTTTAAAAAACGCATAATAGCAAGTTTAAAGCACAATGTGGGTTAACATAACATGCTAATCCTTCCTTGCAATAAATTTGCATAAGCTTTAATGTTCATCCATTCTGAAATGTCACATGACTTCTGATGTATCTGCTGCCTCCCCTTCATCCCAGTACAAAGCCATTCCTTTCTCACAAGCACATCAGTGGGAAATAAGTCAGTCTCAGGTTTGAACATTTACTTGAATTATTGCATTTAGGAAAGGTGCAGTGATTGCAAGCTGTATTTGCTGGCATTGTTCACTATTCATAACACTGGGTTACAAAAAAAATTTTTTGTGAGTTGTCTAATATATTTCTGCTGATTTAACATATTTCTGGCCCAC
>JAQQZU010020592.1:0-15447 GCA_030068025.1 Parauchenoglanis punctatus | reverse complement strand
GGACACGTCGGTAGATGGATGGGTGTGTCCGGGTGGGACCGGTCGGTAGCTGGGTGGGTGTGTCCGGGTGGGACACGGGGGTGGGTGGGTGGGTGTGTCCGGGTGGGAGGGGTGGGTAGGTGGGGGTGTCTGAGTGGGACACTTTTTTGGGGGGGGAGTTAAAACCATGGGGCATCTTATTATGTTTTCGAAGATGTATGCAGTTCTTCTACTTATAAGAAGGGATATTTTTCTGTTCATTCTAGAAAACAGGTTATTCCTGAGTTATCTTTGTAAACTTTGTTTTTGTATTTGGGTTTGGGTGATCTTTAAAAATTTCTTTCGGGAAATAAATATGTAGAAGTTTTAGTTACGAGACTAACATTTAATCATAAAGCCTTCAATTGTTTTCTTTTTTTCCAGAGTGTCTTGGACACAGCTCTGACGACGAGCCTCTGAGTAAAATGATCAAATCAAAGGGGACCAAACGCTCAAGTAAAGAGCAAGAGACTGGTGAGATCACAACAGTTCATTAACCTTTTTATTTATATATATTTTATTTGTTAGTAGCTCAGAATGATCAGTGGAGATAACAGATACAGACCCTTCTAGTGAGGTCACTTTAAATCAAAATAATACATGACCATAACATAATGATCATCTTTTCAGTTGTTATTCTTCCTGGGAAAACCTGTGTGTAGTGGAAGTATTTAGGTCAAGTGTGGCTTCGAGTCAGAACATGATACAACCCAGATAAATAGATCAGGACAGTTGGATCGGCATGAGTTTGAGTGGAGCAGATACATAGTTGGGCATGTCTGAGTGGGATGGATGGATAGATCGGATAGATGGATGGATAGGTTTTTGACTGGTACTTATCGACCTGTCTTTGAGTGAGACAGATGGATAGAAGGGTATGTTCCTTTGAGTCAAAATATTAAACCAGACAGATGGATCAAGACAGATAGATAGATTGACATGTCTATGAGTGGGAAAGATGGATAGATGGGCGTGTCTTTGTGTGGGACAGGTGGGCGTGTCTTTGTGTGGGACAGGTGGGGGCGCGTCTTTGAGTGGGACAGGTGGGGGCGTGTCTTTGAGTGGGACAGGTGGGGGCGTGTCTTTGAGTGGGACAGGTGGGGGCGTCTTTGAGTGGGACAGATATTGTAATGTTCCATATGTTCTCCATCTAAGATCATTTATGAATTTGTTTTTAGATCTTATGAGGTTAGCTACATGGTTAACATTATCAGTGATCATTTTGAACGTTTATTATGAGAGATGTCCTGTCATGTTAGCTCGTGTTAGCTAACTGGCTAGTGAAGTCTGTGAAAAATAGTTGCAGACAGTTCTGCTTTAGTTCTTCCATATATGGATTCACAGACATGGCAGAGAGACATGACTAAACGCACGCACGCACACACACACACACACACACACACACACACTCTCTCAACCCAAAACAGCAGTTGGAGTCTATCCTAATACTCTAGGAGCACTCGTATGACTGGAATATATCAGAACATGATGTGAATGACAGAGGGGGGGATCTGACACTCTAATCAAATGTTAAGCTCCTAAAGAAAATAAAAGACACAAGGTTAGGGTGTTTTAGGAATTATACCTTTGTGGTACATTAAAAAGTAAATGCTAAAATATGTTTCCTCATTCATGTCAGGAAGACAGGTATAAATAACCCATTTGAACACCCCTACAATGGGCTGTACCATTTCCGCTGTGGTGCCACTGCCTCAGACTGAAGAGAAAAACAAACGAAAAGCCTGCCAGGGAATATAACTGAAACTGCCTTTAGTGAAAGGTGGAATAAAAGTATGTTTTTATAAAACATCCTTTTGATCATTTCCCAGACATCATATCTTAACAGACACTTTTTGAACATTTTTTTTACGTGTGGTGATGAAAGAAAATCACACACTAAATGTCATGTTAGTTTAATGATTGCACGGCAGGGTGCTCAAACCTTTGCATGCCTCTATATATATTTTTTTTAACATTAGCTGCAGGGAAGCTGTCGGATTCTGAAGACGATCAGCCACTGACGATGATCATCAAAAAGAAGAAGAAGCAGAAAGCTGACTCGGAGGAGCCTGAAGGTGTGTGTTCCTGCCTTAATGTAGGTGGAACGTACTGCTGTCTGTTCCTGTAATTTGATGAAGTTAGAGTACCTCATGGACTCACTCATTCACTCAATCACAGACTCACTCATTCACTCAATCACAGACTCACTCATTCACTCAATCACAGACTCACTCATTCACTTAGCAACTTGTACTCTTTCATAAATTGACTCGCTCATTTACTCACCCTCTGACTCATTTGCCGACTCACTCAGTGACTGAATCACTCATTCACTCACCCCCCGACTCATTTGCTGACTCACTTAGTGACTGAATCACTCATTCACTCACTCTCCGACTCATTTGCTGACTCACTCAGTGACTGAATCACTCATTGACTCAACCACTGCCTCACTCAACCACTGAATCACTTATTCACTTACTGCATTGCTTTGTATCACCTTTACTCTTTCATGTATATAAAAAAAGATCTGTGAGAAATAGAATTGCTTCTGGGTTTATAGATGGCAAGAAGACCAGAAGCCCAAAAAAGCGTAAAGCTGTGACGAAGGCCTCGAAGCTCAGAGAGTCGTCACCGTCACCATCGGCGTCACCAGTGAAGGTTACACAGAGAAGAGGACGAAAAGGTAGCAATCACGAGCTCTACACCGTCACGGCGGAGTCGTTTGCAGTCAGGTTGCAGTTTTGAACATACGCTCGTGAAGGAAACATCCACGGTGTGTGTGTGTGTGTGTGTGTGAGCTAAATTAGAATTACTTTACCAATATGCTACAGGTCTGGAACCAAGAAAAAGTAAGCGGGTTTCCATTAACCTACTAAATAATGAGTAATGGAAACACATGAATTTAGAAAAACTCTTAAATATCACAAATCAGTTTAAATGCTCTAATGACATGGTTTTTAAGACAATCCGACCAAGCAGAATTTCTCAATATTGACGGGGGAATCACATTTTTCGCATTTAAGTCACATGACATGACACGGTGGCGGTGGATGCAACCGACATCACCGTGTCGGCACGTGTCGGATCTTGGAGATCCATCACCACGTTTAATTGGAATGACTAGAACGAGAGGAGAAAACCCAGCTTTAATCGCATGACATCACTCAGTGGAAACGCAAACCATTCATAATTGTGTTTCTTTTTTTAAATGCTTCTATTTTGAGCAAACAGCAGCAATAGAAAAATCCAGGGCTTGGGAGGTGGCGTCATGACTTTCTGACAACTTGAGCATCTCCGTAATGTTTATGACAACCTTCAACTAGCGTCAAACTCTGAAAATAGTCAACAAAAGAGGTATTTTTCTCTGCGCTGTGTATAGATGCTGAAACATTGGATGTTAAAGATTTGGATTGCAAATTGGCCGGTATTAAAAGCGGCTGCCGGTTCAGTGAACAAGCCCAACCCCCTGTTAGTGGACGCATTTACAAAACCTTATTAATAATTGGTAAGGAAAATCATCCATTTGTTTTGGACTTCATCCTTCCAGTGCAGCGACCAACACATTTGGAGAAAAATTCTATCTACCCTCTTCCACATACACGAGATCCCATGATTGACAGGAGAGAGAGAGAGAGAGAGAGAGAGTAATGCTCGTCTTAGCTCCCGGCTGCAGCGTTGTCGGGATCTGAACTCACGATCTCCACATGATCAGGCGAACACTTTCCTGTTAAAGCGGAATAAAAAAAATGCTTGCACGTAATTGCGTCATTCAAGGTTGCTTAAATATCCAGTCCAGGCTCTGTTAAAGGAGCCGACGGGTATAAACCTGCTGTTTCTACCAGATGATCAGTTACTAATAATAATAATACCTAATAACGCCGTGGCATTAGATAGATTTACATTACATCTGTAAAGAGCAACATTCATTAACTCTGAGTTTATTAACATCAGCTACGCTTGTACTTTCACTCCGGGTAAACTTACCTTATTGGGACATTTTGTGAGCGCAAATACTGAACTCATCTGCTGTTTTTCTCGTAGCTAAGGACGACTCGAAGAAGAAAGCGTCGGCACATTCGCCTGCTCTGAACGCGACGCCTAAAAGGAGAGGACGTGCAAAGAAAGAAGGAAAAGGTACACGGCTGTTTTCAGTCCCAGGTTTTAACGGGAACGAGACACAAGCAGAAGTCAAACGTAAAAGGACGAGGGTTTATTATTAAACCGTTTTGTTCCAAGCCATGATTCCATGCACTTTCGTTTGTTTTAAGCTAGCTGTGTAGTTATTTGGGATTTATGCGCACATCCTATCTTCTTTTAAAGTTGGCTAAAACTATCGAGATGTGGAATTCATACTCTGCGTAGCTTATGATGTTTTGGAGTAGTTTATGAACCAAGAGGTAAATATGAAAGCGCACGTTTTCCTTCCCATCCGTGCGCAGCTCGGTGCGGTGACAGCTCGGACGACGAGCCCCCGAGCGAGCCGGCGAGGAAGACGAGCGAGCCGGAGCTGAAGCAGGCGGTGGTGCTGTTAGAGAGGATGTCCGAGCGAGACGTCATGGACGCAGTGGCACGGGGACGCACGCACAGCCAAGAGCAGGAAAGTACAGCCAGAGCAGGTAATGACAGGCTGGGAATAAATAAAAAAAGTCACTACGTAGCACCTAAACACTTCCGTACTGATGTCATGTTTTGCTTGGATCATTTCTGGTGCGTTTCGATTGACCTCTTTGTGTGTTCTGTCTTCAGTGCACTGAGAGAAAGTATTCCAGAGACACGCCGCACAAATAATGAAACTGATAGACCTAATCATAAAACGTGTTCTGACGTGAGCGCAGCGTATCCACACGATACCGCTTTATTTATCTGGCGTGGGTTTTTTCCAGCTCCCTGTATGTGACGAATAAAACTATTAACAGTAGAAATAAACAAAAGTGAAACAGTGGAAAGGGAGTTAAAAAGAAAAAAAGCGACCCCGTTTCCTGTTTGGTTCTGAAATAAGTTTAATGCGTTGTGGTGAACGGGCGTGCCGAGTGCTTTACAAAGTGCTGAGCATTTTGAGGCCCAGGCTGGAATAGTTCTGAGGAACGCACCGCTGTGGGAATCGGCCTCCGAGCTGACGGTAAGCAGAGTGTAGTGTTCCAGTAATCACCCTGTCTCTCTCTCCTCTTTTCTCTGGGCTTCTCTCGCCTGCACGGCGTCCAGCGAGCGCGGCGGAGAGCTCTGACGAGGAACCTCTGAGTCAGAAGATGAAGAGACTGAAAGATCAGAGCAAGGCTGCGAGGGGCAGGAGACCAGCGGCAGGTAACACTTCCTTGGCATGATGCACAGATAAGTACGAGGTAATGGGCAAAAATCTGAGGCAAAGCCAATATCGCAAAACGTTAAGCTTTTAATTGTGTCGACAAAAATCATGAGCAAGAAGGAAACAAATAGATAAAGTAAATCGGTGTCGGACGGCTTTTCCCTCGATTTCCTTTAAAAGTCTTGTGGGTGAACCTGCAGACGGCTTTTTACAGAAAGAAGAGTCCATGTTGTTCCACTCGATGTTAAAGTCTTCAAACAGAAGAGATTTTGGAAAATTTTGACCCCCCCCAGACAAGTTAGTTTCAGTTTTATATCATTTAAACATTTCAAAACAAAGTCAAGGTTTCAGGAGTGCCTTTTTTTTTTTTTTCTTTTTTTTTTTTTTACATCCTGTTCAATTTCTGCCCGGTGATTTTTGTTGAGACCATTAAAAGCTTAACGTTTTGCTATATTGGCTTTGCCTCATTCATTTTGCCCAGGAGTGTACATTATAGTGAAATAAACCCGGGACCCTGACGCGAAGCGGAGAGATCTCAAGAGATTTATTTTGCAATAATGACCGTCACACGGCTACTTACTAGCGGAGTCGATAATTTGTTCCAAAATATTGATCTCAAAATGATTTTATTGTTTCCAGCAAAAGAATAGGCCGTTTGATTCTCCAGTTGGAACTGCGTCCATAGCAACGAAGATTAGCCTGTTAGCATTATAAAGCACATAAAGGTGAACATGAAAATTAATATTAGAAAAATCTTCCGTGGTGTTTGTTGTTGTTTTTTTTCATTCGCCGTAGCGAACGAGCTGACGACGTTAATTTGATTAATAAAGCAACAAAATTTACCGGACTTCTTTCTGCAGACTGATCTGATTGGACGTGGTCCTCCAGGGTCTGTGATCAGAACTGTGTCCTTAGCAACGGTCTGTTATTCATAGCTGCGCAACAGAAATAACAGGCCGTAGAATTTAACCAATCAGAGTCGAGTATCCAGCAAAGCCGTGCAATAAGTAAGGAATTAAACATGTGCCGTTATAGGAAACTAATCAGTGACGTTGTTACCATAGCAGCACATCCTGCAGTGTTTACCTGTTACGTACGCCACAGCAATGCTAACCACTTTTCTATTCATTAAAAGCGCCATGGCGTACTTCTTATCCGTTTATAGTTACATTAAATGCTGTTGAACGTCCATGAGGTCCTGTTATCACTCAAATCATAGCAGCTACTGTATAAACACTCGGTCCTTCTCACGCCTTGCTATTTTGCTTCTCGGACTCGCCGACACACGAGACTCCTTCCGTAAATGTTTACGGAACGCCTCGACAGTTTTTCTTTGCTACGTAACTACGCGCTTTTTGAAAATCTGTTTATTATTAGGGCCAGATTATGCAGCGCGTCCGCCATGCAGGTCCCTGCGGACGAGAGGTTGCTATGGAAACGATAACCTATCAGAAAGCTCGCAATAGGCGTGAACACGTGACCAATCAGAGTCGAGTATCCAGCAAAGCCGTGCAATAAGTAAGGAATTAAACATGTGCCGTTATAGGAAACTAATCAGTGACGTTGTTACCATAGCAGCACATCCTGCAGTGTTTACCTGTTACGTACGCCACAGCAATGCTAACCACTTTTCTATTCATTAAAAGCGCCATGGCGTACTTCTTATCCGTTTATAGTTACATTAAATGCTGTTGAACGTCCATGAGGTCCTGTTATCACTCAAATCATAGCAGCTACTGTATAAACACTCGGTCCTTCTCACGCCTTGCTATTTTGCTTCTCGGACTCGCCGACACACGAGACTCCTTCCGTAAATGTTTACGGAACGCCTCGACAGTTTTTCTTTGCTACGTAACTACGCGCTTTTTGAAAATCTGTTTATTATTAGGGCCAGATTATGCAGCGCGTCCGCCATGCAGGTCCCTGCGGACGAGAGGTTGCTATGGAAACGATAACCTATCAGAAAGCTCGCAATAGGCGTGAACACGTGACCAATCAGATTCGAGGATTCGACAACGCATTAACCAAGGGGAACGGCTAAAGAGGCGACGCTGGATCGCACGTCTAACGATCGCCGCTTGCTCTTTGTTTATTCAGAGAAACTATGTTAAATTTCGGCACATGCCTGTTTCACGCAGATGCCAGTTCAGACGACGAGCCTCTGGTGAGGAAAGTGAAAACAGCGAAGGGGAAGGAAAAGTTTCGAAAGAGAGCCAATGGAGAAGAGGACACGGTCAAACAAGGTGAGTCTCCGTTAGCGTCCAGCAGGGACAGAGTGTTGACATCACTGCAGTGACCATGAGGACGATCCCGGCGTTATGGATGTGACATTCGCACTCACGTCAGCTAAGAACACGTCTCACAGCAGCGACACGTTTAGGATCAGTGAGTCCGAGCGTGTGTGGTCATTTCACGTCTTGAGGAAAATGCCGACAAATAAAAACCCTCCTGCGTCGGTGTACATGTTCGAATTCATCAGCGTGGATGTCACATAGATAAACTTTTATGGGAGACTGAACATTTTCTACAAACGCTTTTCACTTTTAACGACCATCGCAGAACCCGTCATATATGGAACGTGATGGAGAAACAGAACTGGATTCCTGTTTTAGGAATACATCTGTAGTACTGCAGGCAGGAGACAGGCGAATCCTTGTGCCGCAATTTGAACCAAAAGATAGCAAAGAGTCCAAACTAGTTTGTGTCCTCGCTTCCAAGTTCCAGCGTTCCCACAGCTCATGGAATTTCTGGAATGTCCTGGATTCCAGACCTGGAAAAATCAGGAAATTTGATCATTTTTTGGGGCCGAATCATGGAATATCAGGGGATTTTGTCCGTAGCAAATGAACATATTTGACATGCAGTATTTTTTCTTTATCGGATTACGTTTAAGCAGCGAAAAAAGTCTGTACTGAAAACGTCAGAACTAGTAAATAAATGCGCCGATGGAACGCAGCACGCCTCTATATCCTGATTCGTGTAAAGCTGCTTCCTGACGATTGTCGAGCGTTTAAAGCACTGGACGACGGTCGAATCGATTTTTACCGCACTCTCTCCATTTCCCTTCCTGCAGATAAAGAGCTGAGCGAGGAGGACGAGCATCCACACTGAGAGCCTGGCACACGGCACATCTCGCACGGGAGTGAGTGTCGCACGTCTACCGCGCCGCCGCCTCTCAGCCTGTTTCTCCTACACACTTTCTCTGTATGACTAATGGAGAGCTTAACTGTCCCTCTGTGTGTTTTCTCTTCCAGGATGAGAAGAGGACTCGCTTGTTTCACCCTTCTGTGATCAGTAGTTCTGTGCTTCATCCCCTTATTTATTTATAGTAACATCACATTCTTTTGAACTCCGAAACCCCCCGAAATGTGAATCCCTTTCACACTATGACGCATCGAAAAGCTTGAAATAGTTCCTTTTATATCGTTTTAGCATTTTATATTTTGTATGGTCTTCACCAGGCTCCAGCCTTACCATTGTGTACGCTGATGTTTTGATTTGTAATTAAAGAGAACAGTCACCGAGTGTCATTTACCTAGTTTCTAGTAAGGAACCTAACATGAAGTCTGTTTTTGATGATAATATTGACATGTACACAAGTGTGAACCGCAGCGTTGCGAGAGAGAAATGTGCAGAACGCTGTATAGTAGATTTTATTTATGTTTTTTTTTTTTTTTTTTTTTATTAATGGCAGTCGTCTTACTTTCTTGTGATTTAATGTGATTTTACCAGATCGGATTGTTGGAATTGACAACATATGAAAGATTCCTGTCAGTACAATCAAAAAGGCTTTAAAAAATATTAAATCTGTGACTTTGTAATGAAAATTAGACCATTTTCTGTAGTTATTCCTTCTCGATGCTTTTTTATTTACTGATCCACAACAGCTCGTCCCTCAGCTCTAATACAAATGCCAAGCTTTAGCAGAAAAAGCAGCATAAGACTGATCTTTGTTATTGATCAACCGATGAGCATTATTACATTGGCCTATTGGGTACCTCAGAGCTCCAGACTCCCCGGTTCGATCCTGAGCTCAGGTTACGGTCTAGGTGGAGCTCTGCATGCTCTCGTGGTTTTCCTCCAGGTTCTCTGGTTTCCTCTGACCTTCCTGAAATCTAAAAATATGCCCATCGTTGGATCGACTACTCAAATTGCACCTAGGTGCGAATGATTGTGTGAATATGTGTATGCCTGGTGCCCTGAGGTGTACTAATGTCCCACCTGGGGTCCATCCCCAGCTCACACTAGGCTCCAGTTCCAGGATAAAGTGGTTACTAGAAATACATGATTGAATTATGATTAGCATTAGTATTATATCACACTCAGAAATTGCTCATACACTGGAGGTCAGGTTTGTTGCAATAGAAATTCAGACTCACTGAGCAGCTAAAGCTGCTTTCTTTTTCTAAACATACTTTTTTTATAATCGCTTGTTCAAGCGGTTACATCACTTAACACTTAAGTAAAATATCCTTCTTGCATATTTAACCAAAAGCAACACAAAAGTCTGTTAAATTATATAATAATAGTTCACTGGTAGATTTTTAGGTGTTTTTTTTACTTATGGGTAGCATAATATACTTAGGGAATTCATAAGTATGTTTTCATTAGTGTTTAATTACCAGGAAGAAGAGGAATCAGTGTTTGCTGATGCTGGCTAAAAAGTTTGAAAACCCAAATTTTGAAAAATGGAGGATTATGCTTATTATTTAGCAGAGAAAAAGCACTTGGAAGTACGCTTCGGGCACCTGAAGGCCACAGAACGTTCTAATACACGTTGGAAAGGGAGGGTAAGAGAGGGGCATTCAGGTGCTGAGGTCGTACATAGTGGACCTTTAAAGATAGTGTTAAAGTAGCAGAATGTAATGGAATATGACAAAAGCCGACCCCATCCTTTCTTCGTTATATCTGTCAATATCTTGACAATGAAACTTGAGCAGTGTGTTATATCACAAGTCTCAACTAATGGTATAATATGAATGTTGAAACTATCACACACACACACACACTTGGAAAGACAGGTTCCTTGCATTCATGATTTGTAATTTAGGCATATATATCCCGCAAGTCTGTGTTTTCTCTGGATACCGAACATGAGAAACAAAAAAGCTTGGTTTCTCCTCTAAAGGTATTTTTTGGGGAAAAGGATGCACTTTGTCCACCTTCTTTACAGATGGCCCAATATGTCACCTGCGCTTTTACCATTGCTTCTGATTTTGCATTACAGATGTTTTAGCGAAGCAGGCTGAAGATGATCGGCCCAAATAGAGATCACAATGACAATCACTGAAAGGCCGCGTGAAACTACAGTCTGGGCTAGAAAGAAATCAGCCCCTGCCTTGCGTTGCCGTACCATTCTCTGTTTTTCTTTTGACTGTTGGCAGTGATGTTGCATTTAGTTCAGAAAAAATGAAATCCCAAAAGAACGAATAATCTGACGTAGAAATCAGAACATTACACCATATATTGATATATTTTAATTTTTGAAATATGGGAGTGAGACTGGATGGATGGATAGATAGATAGATAGATACTTTATTTATCATGAGCGAAACTGCAGTGTTACAGTAGTTGACAATAAAAGTAAAATAAAACAAGAAGTATAGTGAATAAACAACAGCAAAACAATAACCTAGCCATACTAACACAGGTACACCATCCGTACATGTTCAAAACATAAACAATATAATATCTATCCTTTTTTAACCGATGGACAGGGTAGAGGGGGACTTGACAAACAGAATTACAGTCAGTAATTTTACATCTATTGTATGCCTTATAAGTGAGCAATAAGACCGATAAGTGGAATTGAAGTAGCTGCGCATTTTGTGCGCAGAGATGATTATCAGAAACGCACTCCGTCAGCGAAAGTTGGTTAAAAGGCTATTTTGTCCTACGTCGCAATCCGTAGCTGAGAGAGCTGCAAACTTTATGCGCAGGCAGAGCGCTGGAGGAAGTTGTTCATCTCTAGTTTTGGGTTCATTTGCTTAACTTTCTGGTCTAGTTTAACGAAGTAGGAAAGCCAGCAGAATAATCGTGTGCTCTGCTGTAAGTGTGCGCCTTGACATCTTGTTCTAGCTCGAGTTTTATTATTATTAATATTATTGTTATTATTATTATTATTATTATTATTATTATTATTTTGGTCCAGTCGTCCTTTCAGTTGTTCGGCATCGGATACAGTGAAGAAGAGGAATGAAGGAGGTGCAGGAGCTGCTGGGGTGAAGAATAACAGCCGGTGAGTTTTACACTCATCATCCTGACTGTCCAGCAATCAGCAGGTCTCATTTATCACACACAGCTGTAGTGGAGGATTTAGTTTTTCTTTTCCTTTTTTCTTTCTTTTTGCAGACATGGCTAACACACAGCTAGCTTGCGTTCACTTCGGGTGAAAAATGAACAGTTTTTCATTTTAATGGTGTGTAAACATTCCAACATGAAATTTTCATGTGCTCGCCTCATGTTCAACAATAAACATGCAAAAAAAAAACACATTTACATTTTTGCTATGTTTCATAATGACTGAAAAAAAGTGGAGGTATATCAATAGACACCTGCTATGTCCTTTTAACAATCTGTATACGGATTTAAACCCGTGGGCGTGGCCTAAACCGGAAGTCACCCCCACCTTGAAAGAAGCCCTCCACTGTGCCCCCAGAAACACCGGAAAAGCTAATGCCGGTGTCAGATTATCAAGCCTGAATACGAGCAGACGGGCCTTGTAGTGTGACATGATCGAAGAGCAGAGATGTGGCGTCTGGGACGGCCCGGGATACCCAGACGAAAAGTCTAGCATGTCAGAAAGTTTTATTTTCTTGCCTAGTTTGACAGCTCCTATGACGTGTTCCTTGACGGTCCTTCTGTAGCCATGGTCGCCGGTTTCTTGACCTTCCTCCCCAACGACATGCAGGGACGCGAACGCTGACTGGCCCGGGTCAAAGTTGTAGCGTTGCCAGTCTCCTGACCAAGACACGGCAAAATGATTCTAACCATCACGATGGCCATCAAGTCAGATGATTTATCCGTCTGTGGGGGGAGCGTGGAGTCCGCAGCTTTACGATCAACAAAAATCAACCGCGTCGTATCTCGTAATACGTGTTTCCTTTTCGTCGACCAACGAAACACCTTCCTGGCGCGTCTCCTCTCGTCCGTGCTGCCGGACAGACAAAGCCGTGAATGTCTTCAGTCGCAGAACATGAACTCGGGGTTTAAATTAAGAAAACGACTCTGCGTGTCGTTTATCCTGCCTACTCCTGCCTACTTTTTTTGCATAGCGAGCGAAATGTTGCATTATGACGTCCGATATCTAAACCATACGGAATACTGACGTCACATCACGTACTGATTTCCTGTTTCCTGTAAAGCTATAGGCGATATCCAGTATACTGGCGTGATTGTGAGTGCGATGCTGCTTTCATACAACGGTTCTACAAACGAGAAATGAAAGGGGCCGGCTCAGCTTTCCCAGAATCCTCTGCAGCAAAAACGACCTGCAACCATTCTGCACCATAGGGCTCAAAATATTACATGAAATTGAAGAAATTCTGTCGAAGTATGTCTATTTTAAATTCTTTGTACTGATTTACTGTCGCTTCAGTCAGCCTGAATGAACTTTATCATCTAGTCAACTTGAACCAATCTGCAGAACGTGCGTGTTTTTATATCTAATTAATAAGTAGTGTTTGCTGACTGATGTACTCGCAGTCCAGACGCTGCACATGCACTCACTGGCTGTTTAACCTCTCTGTAGGTGTTCATGACTGACTGTAGCCCACGTGTCGCTGCGTGCACTTTGTCAGCACGACGTCACCCCCGTTCCGGAGAGAAATGACAGAAGTGCGATGCAGGAAACCGGGCGAGAAGGACGAGGCGGCGGCGGCTGAAGTGGCGTCTCCCCGACAGCAGCATGAGGAAGGTGACAATAACATCAGAAATGAATGATCATCTGTGTTCACGTGGCTGGTTTTACGCCGTGGTGTCACGTGATCGTGTGTATTGTGCGATGTGTTAAAGGTGTCATGAGGGATGAGGACGGCCGCAGCGGGATGGGAACAGACTCGGGCCCGGCTGTAAGCGAAGGCTTGGAGAACGGAGCAGCCAAGGAGACGTGCGCAGACGCAGACGATGCTGGCCCAGACGCAGGCCAGACGGAGTCTCCTCCTGCCGCTGCAGAGGAGGAGGAGGAGAAGAAGGACGAGCAGGACTCCAACTCCAGCACTACTTCAGCCAAGACACCGCAGAAGAGCAGCAGATGTGAGGATTATTTTCCGAGCTTAGCGTTGCTTTGTTTTATTTATGTTTGTCATCTGACCTGCGTGTTCATCATCCGCTCTGATTTGTTTGGTTTTGTTTTAGGATTTAAAGTCTAAGCCTTAGCTGCTTTGTCCTGATCATCTGATATCCTTTGTACACTTTCCTGGCTGCGAGCTTCAGGATCTTGCAGATGGCAGTCTGATCTGTGTCGCACGTTTTACACGGCATTCCGGACGTAGATTTTTACATGCACGTGTCTGTGGCTTGTCCACGTGAGGCAAAAGTCAGGAATCAGAGTGACAAATGTTCCTACATTGTGTCTGCAAACCTGACCGAAATCTAGCTCAATCGTCATAACAGCTGTAAAAACCCCGGAGTTACATGTACAGATGGGATTCTTTGAACTATTTTCAGCCCAGTGGTTATGATCTTGCTCAGAAACCCATCTCCGTGATCCTGAAGCTCGTGGCCAGAGAAGTGTACGAAGCGTACCAGCTGTTCCGGTGTAGGACGGAGCACGAAGGAGCCGATAAGATTGCAGCAGTAACGATGCTGAAGCTTGTGGCCAGAAAAGTGAGGCATGAGGGCGGAGCATCTGAGGCGGAGACTAGAATTAAATTACACGCATAAAAGGTTTGAAAACTGGTAAATAGTGAGTAATAGCTAGCCTTACTTGGTGATTTCACAAGAACAATGTTTTTGACACCTGACTAAGGGACAGAAAGGTCTTTGTCATGAAGTCCGCATGGTGTGAATACGCACGTTAGACACGCCCCCAACGCGACACGCTCCGCCTCCTTCCTGTGGGAAGCGGTAAGCTTTTACACGCACTCCTGTCACGTGCAGAAGCTGCAAATAATAATGCTAGAAAAGTGTTCATCGCTGGAAGCGGTGTTCCAGTGAAATAACAGTGTAAAAGAGAGCCGCTACTTTCACCCCGTCCCGTCCCGTCCCACTCTCTGAAGAATGCCTCCCGTCCTGCGTTCAAAATAAAGAGAAGGTTTATTCATATTAAACTGCATATTTATGTATAAAACCCGAGCTGTTGTTGCTATGGTTCCCGTCCCGCTCACGGGGACTTTTTGTCCCTGTTGCGTCCCAGTCACGTGATGAATAGTGAAAGCAAGTCCACAGGTCAGGGTTACATTTACATTTTTTTTTTACATTTGTCATTTGGCAGACGCCCTTATCCAGAGCGACTTACATGCATCTTATTTTATACAAGTGAGCAGTGAAGGGCCCTTGCTCAAGGGCCCGGCAGTGGCAGCTGGGATTTGAACTCACGACCTTCTGATCACTAGTCCAACGTCTTAACCATTGAGCTACCACAGACCCACAGGGTTAGGGTTATCCCACAGGAATCCCGAAAAAATGTCAGCCTCTGTTAATATACACACAGCAAACGCACAGTTCTTTAACTCCGTTAGGACCGAGATCTTTATATTCAGCAAAACACAAAAAGCTTAATAAAATTTCACTTCATATCCAAAAAAATAGGGTTTTTATTTTATTTCACTGCATTAAAGTGGATAAAACAACAAATTTTATCAACTGTACCAAAAAACCCCCAAAACCCATCTGTGACCTGCTTATGGTTTGATTCTCTCTTTCTCTCTCTCTCTCTCGCTCTCTCTCTCTCGCTCTCTCTCTCCATCTGTGTTTCTGTCTGTCTCCAACCTGCTTTCTCTCTTTCTTTCTTTCTCTCTCTCTCTCTCTCTGTGCGCATGCGTGGAGTGAGTGTGCTGAGCGGTGTGTGAGAGCGGTGTTGTGAGTGGGCGATTTCTTTCAAGCTTATTATTGGTGTTTATATAGTAAGTGTGTGAATAAGGGGGTGTTTGGGGGGGTGTTGTGTGTAGTGTTTGCAGTCGGCC
>JAQQZU010020521.1:0-15452 GCA_030068025.1 Parauchenoglanis punctatus | reverse complement strand
GCGAGCGTGTGTGGCTGTTTGTCTGTGTTGGCCCTGTGGTGGACTGGCGACCTGCCCAGGGTGTACCCCGCCTCTCGGATTGGCTCCAGCTTCCCCGCGACCCAGATGGATAAAGCGGTATAGATAATGGATGGAATGTCTTATGGAGCAAACAACTGCAGATTCCAAGATCATCAGTTTAAACAATTGTACATAAGTGCAATTATTGGTAGGTGTAGGTTAATGTCTGGAAGAAGACCCAAAATGTCACCCTCAGCTGAAAGGTAACTGCTAATGATGGTCAGGAACAACCCAGGAACCATCAAGGCACAGGTCTGCAATGAAAGTCAAGCAGGTTTTACATCACCATGGACTGAGAGGCTGCCATCCAAGAAAGAATCTCCTGCTCCAAAATCCACAACTTCAAGCCCTTCTAAAGTTTGCAGCTGATCATATGGAGAAAAAAAAAGCCTTCTTGAGAAAAGTTTTATTGTCAGATGAGACAAAGATTGAGTTGTTTGGCTACAATGACCAGAGGTACAGAAGAATTCTCTACCAATTGTTAAGCATGGTGGTGGTAAGAGCATGCTCTGGGGTCTCAGAATTCTTCAGCATAACATCAAACTATGAACTAGATGGTTAAACTTGGACATAATTGGGTGTTCCAACAGGACAATGCCTCCAAACACATCAAAACTGATTGTGGAATAGATAAAAAAGGTCAACATTAAGCTTTTGAACTGAACCTTATCAAAAATATGTAGACTGTGCTTAAAATTCAGGTATATGCCAGGAAACACATCCATCCATTTTTATGCCACTTATCCATTGCAGGTCATGGTGGAAACTGTAGCCAATCCCAGCTAACTGCAGGCAAGAGCCTGGGCACACCTTAAGGCGACAATGCTCACCACTGCACCACCGTGCCACCCCGTGTCAGCGAACCAAAAATATCCAACCAGAATTAAAGGGACATTTAACCAAATATTAGGTGTGCTCTAAGTATATTTTTGACCCTGTGTTGATTTCAGAAAACCCTAAATAAAATAACTTGAAGCAGACATGGAAACATCATGTTGGGGAAAAAAACTGACAAATGCATCCTGGACGGTTTATTTGAATTGAACAAAGGCAAATATCTCAACTCTTTTTTAAGCATATAATATTGTGTAAAGCTTCAATTAGATCAGTGTTTGATAAAGGAGGTGTGGTACTTAGGCCAGCAGATACTACTAAATACAGTTTGCACCCTTGCAGTGTAGTGAAATTCTTTTTACCATTCAATTCATAACTATACACACATTAGGTAAAAACAAGAAATATTTCAAATATACTTATTTTATGAATTATCATTTAAAGAAAATTTAAAGTAGTGGTAAAGGGAATGATAAGGCATAATTATTCAGTTGATATTCAACAATATTAGCTGCCACAGGCTAATGGCAAAGCAATGATATCCATTATATATAATAAGTGATAGATTTATTTATGAGGTGCAATGTGGCACTATGAAATAGGAAATAGTCCATCTATCATTTATGCACTTCAGTACTGGTGCTTGTAACACTTCAAGCAAGATTATTTTGTTATGCAAGGAATTCAACACTTGGGGGTGCCATTATAAGAAAAGGATCAATGACTAGGTGGTGCAATGTTTTCAGATTTAAAAATTCAAAAGCACTGTGTTAGAACATGATGGATCGGGTACCCATGTTGAAGTGCAAATAATTTTCATAGGTGTAATTTCAGTATACTTCCTAAATATGTTAACTTACTGCTTATTCTGTATGTATGCTGCAGTTTCATTATTCCAGACACAAGAACAGTTAAGAAGCTAGATAGGAAGGGGTCAGACAAACAACAAATGAGCTTTGTTTCCAAGTCTACGTCTCTATTCACATTTTTTCATGGTGTGCCAAGAACAGTTTAATAGCAGGGTGGTGCCTGCATGCTGAGCATTTTGATGTTCACAAGAAGTCTAGCCAAGAAACACAAGCACCACACCCACTCACACCATTTATCAGTACTTCCACTGCTTCCCACTGAAATATGGTCATTTTGGGTTGCTGAAGCTCCCCCCCCCCAAGCAAACTCACCAGACACATAGGAATGGCACTCAAAGAAATTTCATTCTTTAATCACACATGCACTTAATTCATCCCATTTTATTTGGCAGCATAAAAAAAATGGATCTTCAACTTCATGATCAACAAAAATGGGTGCTGTAGTTTACTGATCACTTCCGCACAACGCCAGCAGGATCTTCTCGTAGTCACCCTTGGTGTCGTCCTGAAAATAACAGGGTGCGTGATATCAGGCCAATGAAAAAAAAAAAAAAACTCAGCATAGTGTACAACGTCTATGCAGCTACACGGTTTCTAATATTAAGTGAATTTCATCAAAAAAAAAAAAAAAAAAAAAAAAACCATGCAAAGTGGAAATTACTTGTTTAGATATTGGTCTGGTCCTAAACCTCATATCCATATTAAAATATACACACACAGTATAGTGTATTAACACCAGGCTCTGGTTTGTAGTAGTGCCTCCTCATGGCATGTTTTCTTAAACTGGCTCCTCCCCATTTTCTTGTTTCCTTTTTAGAGCAATTTTGAGAAACTATAACTATAACCATGTTCCATTCCAAAGCTAGTGGCCTTTGTGGCCACATCCTCCAGAGCCACCCCTCTGAACAAGCCGATTTTAACATTAAAAGAACCTGGCAGGTATCACAGGAATAACATTTTACGCTGCTCTCTAATCGTCGAACACATCTAGAGAACTGTCTGCTGTATGACATAGCTAGCTAACTAGCATGTTGTAGTTGCATAAGCTAGCTACATCAGCGGTTGCTAGTTCCTTTTAACTTCTGCCAATCTAGGAACACAAATATGACTATTAATCAAAACTTTAAAGTACTGTTGCTAAGTACAAGACACACAAATGTAAACTTGGCCATGTCTGTCAAAATGGATGTTCATGGTTGGCCTGGAGAACAGGGAGAAGGAAACATATTGCTGCCTTCAAATTAGGTAATATAAGGTACCTTGGAAGACGTGTGCCTTCCAAATTTAGCTCAAAACCTCACAAAAAGCTGCCCAAAATTTGTTGTGGAGCTACAAAAGCGTCAGAAATACGGCGACTGTTTTGTAAGCCAGTATGCAGGCTTCTTTAACCATTAGGCCATTACGGTTCGGCAGCTCTTCTATTTATTTGCCTTGTGGCAATTTGAGACCTTTAGCTAGACATGCAGATGGAAAAACTTAGCAACACTTGAATTTTCAGCTATTACTTTATCGGAACCTACCAGAATGTCCTTGTACAGAGTCTTGCCGTATTTCTTCTTGTATTCATTCTTGATCTGCGCCATGTCCATCTCCGAACGGCTAACCATGATGCGGGTCAGGATCTTCCCTCTGTAGCCAGAGCCCTAAATGCAGGTAATACAAAGCACATACATTTAGCTCTGCTATCGCTCATTAGCGTATGGACTGCACAACCCATGCTCAGGTGCCTGGAGTAGATACAGTACAAGACCTAAAACGCATTTACCTTCATTGCCAGGTTGAGTTTTTCAGCAAAGTAAGCAGGCTTGCTTCCAGCACATTTCACTAGCAGAGACACAAAAGCAGAAATGATTCAGTCAAAATGTAGGCTGCTCTTTACAAAGCATAGGCATGTTCATCTAGAACAGCTTTTCCCTAACAAATATGAATTTATGAACAAAGTAAT
This sequence comes from Parauchenoglanis punctatus, assembly GCA_030068025.1. Lineage (NCBI taxonomy): Eukaryota > Metazoa > Chordata > Actinopteri > Siluriformes > Auchenoglanididae > Parauchenoglanis > Parauchenoglanis punctatus. The sequence goes on along the minus strand of JAQQZU010020521.1, from coordinate 11,744 downwards.
CAACAATTCATATCTACAAGAATATTCTAGACTGCAAATGAATCCCTGATTTGCAGGACATTTCTTATTTCTTCTTCATGAGGAACAGACTGATGTATGGAAGACACATGTTGATCTTCAATCTTCAGTGGTATTTAATCAACTAGATTTTTTTTTGTGCTGATGTGTAACGAACACATTACAGCTAATTGCACATTGCAGCACACATTGATTCTTGCCATATTTTTATATATTTTATATAAAGCGTGTCAGGGAGTGGCAAACAAAGGATGGAAAAGGGAAACAAAACATGTTCTATGGACACTTTTGTCCAAACTTGCAGCTACCTTATTCAACCAGCTGGGACTGAACTCTTGGCCTCATCCTTCAGAGTTTATGTATTATTTCTCTACAATCCAACGTTCAGTATTACCCAGAATTCACTAGAGAATGATAGAAGTAGGGTGGTCATCTTACCAACGGCAATCAAAAGGCTCTCGATGTCTCCCTTCAGCTCCAGGTCAATTGCTTTGGCCACATCCACTTTGCTGTACTTGGCATAGCATTCAAACACTGGAAAGCAGACAAGGGAGATACACAAATTGAGAAACTTTTAGATAAAAACAAAGCTTCGTCCTAGACTGAAGGACTCAAATCAGTAGTTCAGGTTAATGTTGCTTTTGTAACTGGAGTTCAAATTCCAAGCCTGCGAGCCACTTTTATGTAAATTAAGCATTTATATTGCAATCAAATTTCAAAGATTCATTATGCTACAATACTTTTAGATTCCACTGAAATGAAACAAACGCCAGATACATTTGAACAAGAATGAGGTACGACCTGACAAAGTGACAAACCCAAACCATTAGAATGATTCCTTGGACCTATAACTATGGCACGTTGTCCTTCATTTCGTCAGTTCCTCACTCACACTTTAGCTCCTACCTGCATTTACTTCCCATTTGCTGTTTGTCTTTTGTAAAATTGGAAGAAAAACTCTTGTCATATACATGTGTATAGAGACATTACAAAGAAAAACAAAACATGGGAAGTAGCAGAGATCCTTGGTGCCTCTGGTGCGTGTATGTAGCTAGTACAGTTAGCTAGTTTTGCTAATCTGCCAACAACTAGTACGTGTAATATGTACACATATGATGTAATATGTACGTTCCACCAAGGATGGTACCTTTTCTGAGATGAGCAGTGCTCCTGCTGGTCAGGATGTTGATGAACATGGCGCAATCAGTGCCTTTTCTCTTCTCTCCGGCCTCATAGAGGTCCTAAAGAAACACATACATCCTACGCAACCAAGCCAATATAAAAGCATAAACACAAAGTACCAGAACACCTGCACACATCCTCTTACCCTGGCGTCTTTGTCTGCCAGATCCGCTTGCACGGTGCTGTCCTCACTTCTGTTAGCCTGTAGAATGATCAAAAACAGTATAGAGACTCCGTTCTTTACACAAACCCTTACACTATTCCTATTCGCCTAAAAATTGAGTTTAGAAATACACCCACCTTGCAGAGAGCCAGTAGACAATCCCTGAAGTGTCCGCTCGTGTCAGACTTGATGTCGGCCTCCAGCTCCTTCTTGAATACTATAGGAAATAGCATTTGGGTTGCTCATTCCTATTATAAATTAGATAGTCCATGACTTGAGTAAGCCACTGTAGCAAGCACTGATAGCTAGCTTAACATTTAGCAAAGAAACAAATGATAGTTTCATAGATTTGGGGTTTTGGATAACTTTGGGTTAGTCCTTTACAGATTATTAACTGACTCAAAGATGATTCATCAGCTTCACTTAAGATTGACATATTTACTGGTGCGTTATGGAAGAAACTTTATCCATCAAGAATGGGTTTGGTGTGGTTCTTGCACTGTTACCCAACAAACCTATATGAATTGCAGTCTCGAGTTTGAATTAGAGCCTGATTAATATCTAGACATTATTTAGGAGCCTCAATGTCGTCAGAGGAGAAGATTAAACTATCAATATTATATTGTCATTTTTCCATAAATAAAAAAAGTCATGTTTACACTCCTTGTAGGCAGTTTTGAGGTCTCTGATCTCCTTATTGGATCTGGAAGCAAGAATCTCAATCAAGGTCTCCTCATCTGTGCCCAAGCCCTAGAAAGTAAGCAAGATTAAAACATCCTCATACCTGCAGCAGTAATTCAGAAATTGCAGGAATACAGGATAGTTACATTTAATACAGTTCGGCTGAAGCAGTTCTGCAGTGCCTGGACACAGCACAGTACACACCATGCGCTTATACAATACTCAACACATCAAGTCATGAGGGAGAAGAATAACATTCATCACTTATGTCAGATGAATGGTTACTTGTAGCACAAAGGGTATAATGTACTCAGGGATTGGGCTACAATGTTTTCATGCAGTCAACGATTGGTCAGCTCACATTACTGAAATCACACCACAGTGGTTTCTAGTTGGTGTTCCTGTCCTGAGTTACTATTAGTTGGCATGTTTTCTCTGGGCTAGAGCAGTATAGCCATACAAAAGTAGATACATACAGAAGGAATTTGAAAAGCACCCATTTGACCCCTAATCAGATGTCAGAAGTCCTATTAAGCAAACGAGATGGCTTGACTACTTTTGACCAAAAATGTAATGTATTCTACAGCTCACATCTTCATTTATTTTCCTTCTTGCGAAATATGATCTGCAAACATCTGCACAGCAAACATCACTGGATGAAACAATGGATGTATTGACTGTACTAGAATAACACATCAGGTGTACTGGGTGCGGAACTGGGAAACTACACAACTGAGACTCAGAACACCTATGAAACATTCATGGTAGGGATTCAGTGTATTACCTTCATGGCCAGTTTGAGCTGCTCGGCATCATACTGAGCAGGAGTCCTGAGCAAACCCAGAACCACGTCCTCCAGCTCACCTTTCAATGCTGCCTTCAGAGCTACATCGAGGGCCTGCACACAAATGGGACAATGCTTTTCAAAAGTTTTTGGCATTTCTAAAAAGGTAGGTTTATACACCCTAGGTATGTCGTTGTTTATTTAAAAAAGTTACCCTTTATTATGTTCTTGCTATCAGTAAGTTGATGTTTGTGTCTACTTCATACACTTGACCTATATCTGATCCTCCAAGACACTGGATCTCAAGGGTTTAATTTTTTTTTTTTTTTTTTTTTTTTTTTTGGGGGGACATTTAGGGGTCCAAGAACCAAAATTAACCCAGACCTAATTCTGTCCATCAAGAATGGAAAGCTTTATGGCTTCAGAAAATACAATTTGAAAAATCTAAATAAATCCATACTGAGGTGGTGTGTGGATTTTTTATACATTATTTAACAGGTTAAATAGGTCTCTGGATACAGACGGTTTTCTAACCGATTAGGTGTGGTTTGACAGCAAGTGAAAGTAAGCCACAGCATGGGTGTGGGAGAGCTTTCTGCCTTTACGGAGTCAACAACTGAATATCTTGGATTAAACAATAAGGAAGTGAGTCTTGTGGATTTATTCGTCCGAGTTAGCACACATCTTTTTCAGCGGTCAGGTATGATTTGAAAAACCAGCTTGTGAAAACTCTTCAAGTGTGGACTTATTATCCCACTCACAAGTAAAGGTCTAGCATTTTTAAGGTCTGTTTATCTTTAAAAGTGGGGGGGGGGGGGAAGAAACATCAAGATTTCTTTCCAAATAGACTAAAACACACCAACACGTTAATTGTTCAAAACAAACTGCTATTTTGGATTTAATTCCCATTTCAACTTTTCACATTTGTGCCAGAAGTCAGCTGCAGCGACATTTGATATGTTTTTTTTTTTTTTTATTACCCCAGAAATCGACATCCAATTTTCTCAAGTCATGGTGCCTGGTTACACAAATCATTAAAACTTTTTTTTTATTGCTTCAGCACCTGTGAAAGTACTCATGTGTAAAAGTGTTTTCCTGAACAGGTAAGTTTTCACCTTGCTATTGGCCTTCTGATACGCAGCTTTGATCTGCTGCCTCTGATCATTGGACCTCTTCACAAGAACTTCGATGATGGTGTCTTCATCTACGCCTGAAAGCAACAAAGTACAGGTCAAAAGACTTCAGAAAAAGAACAGCATTAACAATGTAGCCTGCATGATCAATATAGGATACATTATTCATCTAGAGCATTCTGGCAGAGGATACAAAAGGAACACATTTTAGTGCACACACACTATCTACAGTTTATTTATTTTATGAGTCAGTGCATTGGGTTTATGATTCAGTGCAAATAAAATAATGTTTGTTACACATGTCTGTGTGAACAGGAGTTTGTGTGTAAAGAGTGCGTTACCCTTCGTCTTGATGGCTTTGTCCAGAACAGCCGCATCTCCAGCTGCGTTAAACTGAGGGAACGGGGTCACGGTCCCCTGACCACTCTACACAAACACACACGATTTATTAAAAACTACTACACACAACAGCCATATTCTTAAAGAGATATTTAAATGCTTGTCAAACTTTCATTTCATCTGCCAAGACGTGTTGGCATGTTTAATGTAGAAGCTTCAATGCATGTAGGCTTCATGTCTAAATAATAACACACTTAAAAATCACATATTTGGATCACATCTAATATCCAAATTAATGTTACAAAATCAGTATGAAATACGTGCTGAGGAAAAGTGAAGTGATTCAGAAGATCCAGCTTCGAGGCGGAACCTTTGTCCTTTTTTTTTTTAGTAGACAACCACAACATGCACTGCTTTAGTCATGCTAAACTGGAAGCCATAAGCTTCCATCACTTATTAACAACGTTACTTTGGAACACCAGTGTAAACTTAAGGATGCAAATCAAACACGTCTTGACTGTTCGATTACATTTTTAGTAAGGAGGAAACTGAAAAGATGTCATGATTTACCAAACTATGCCTTTAACAAATCTGCAAACACCAAAAGTTATTGTCCACAATGGCTTCAGAGACATGGAACACACCCAGGTAAACTAACACACACCTTTAGCCATGTCAAGCAAAATAAATCTACAGCATCGTATTAGTTATACAGCTCCAGAATGAGTGACCAAAGCACAGAAACAGTTAAACTCTTGCAAAAGAGGCGATTTAATCCAGTGGGCAGAAAAGACATGCCCACATCTGACTCATACACTCCTCTCCCTGCCTCTTTTCCTTCCCTTTCCCCCCCTCCTCTCTCGCTCTCTCTCATGGTAAGTTTTTCCATCTGATGAAGAAAAAAAAAGGGTGTTGGTTTTTCACTCGTTCCTTCACAAATTGGAAACTTACAAGACCTTCAGGCACACCCATATACATGGTCTGCTTAAGAAACTCGCTGATGAACGCCATGCTGGATGGATCTGCAAGAAATAACATTCTGATTAAGTGCCAGGGCTTTAAATCTTACTATGAAAAAAAACAAAAGTGGACAAAAGTGAGTGAAATGACAGTCATGCAGTGCAGTGTGATACAGATGACTCACTGCTTATGCATGCACATAAAGCTTAAAGAAACTTTTTTTTTGCCTAATCAGGAAATAAGAAAAACATTCGGTGCATAAATATAATACATGAGTAGCCTAGTTTTGACTGTATTATGCCTCAGGATATAAGCTATATTGCTGTATTATATATGTAAATCTTTTAAAATCACTGTTAATCATTTAGCTGCATGCACTGGGGAAAAATTTCCAAACACTTTTCCAGCATCTCTCCTATACTCCATGGATTAGGAAGTAAAAATAAAAAGTCTTTTTTTAAAAAAAACAAAAAACTTACCGAGATGTTTGCTCTGACAAACGGTGGAGACGCAGAAAGCGCCGCACAGACGCCCATGCTTTATATACACGCTCTGACGTAACAGGTGTGGCGAGTTTTTAGGTTGCCTGGATTTTTGTGTCCTTGGGGGCGTGGCTATCTGCCGCGTGCAACAGCAATCCAGGAAGTGAAATAAATATTTATATAAAATCCGCACCACCACACCCTGTACTGCATTCATTCACCCGTTAGCACTTTTCAAGATATAAAGCATATAAACAGCCCAGCAAACCCCGTAAACACGTTTTTTTTCTTTATTAAACATTTTAGCTAGTTATCTACCTAGATGTAGTGCATATTGAGCTGTTTAGTTGACATTAATGCACATAATTATTAACCAAATAATCTTTAACATTTTCATGTTTTCCTACGTACATTTTAATTTGGTTTGGGATCAATTAGTGGCCATTTTAAATGTTTGTGATGACAAAAAAGGAAGAAATACAAATGATTTAAGTGTCCTTTATAGCTACAGTAATGTTGCGGAGGTCTATGAGACAAGTTCCTGTTATCACTTGTCACCTCATCAGCCTGTCTTTTTTTCTCTCTCTCTAGACATTAATAAGATGAAAAACACAAACAAACAAAAAAAAAACCTTGTCATGCTACTGAGAAAAGTGCAAACTCATCTGAAAACTTGACTGTTACAAAGCGCTGACACTGGAGACTCCTTATAGGAAATTTCACAATAACAGCAATTTCTTTAGTAAATAACACATTAAATATGTTTATAATTAGGCTTAGATTATGTCTAGTGTCTGCCATACAGGCACCTCTGAATTAGCTATTACTATATCCTGTGCTTTGCTAAAGTTGGAATGCATCCCTATCATTATATGAGTAAACATAATGTACAGGTTTGGCCCTAAACCTTTTTTTCACACCTCACAACAGTGGTCTTCCGGTTACTTCTTAGTCAGACGTGGTCCCTAGGTCACAATCAGTTGAAAACCCCTGCACTACACATTTAGCCAAGATCTAAAAACAAATGCTTAAACCTGTAAAAAGACTTGCTACTATTATGCATATACATATGTTGGATTATCTTCACCACAGATCACTGCAGATTATAAAACACTTTGTAACTATTAAGCACATATCCATGAAATCTGCAAACACATTTATGCAGTTACTTCAACATCCTGTTTTCCTGTTTGAATATCTGTGTATATATATATTTTTTCCACATTTTCCTCGGCAACACATACCAATGATGCTTGGAATTCTGGTCACTAGTACATGCACATGCATGTACTAGTTGTTTTTTAAAGATGTGCCACACCGTATTTCTTTAATATGCTTCATATTATTCACATAATTACTTCTATGCCTCCCTTGATTACCTTAAACTGTCTGTTTAAAACAGGGGGAAAAACAGCATTGCTAAAACATTTGAACTTTTAAAAGGGTTTTCAACATAAGTTTAGGTTTTAGGTGTGTTTGCGTGTAAGAATCAACAGTTATCCTACCTGTTTCAGAAAGGTTCTACAGGTTTGACGGCCCTTAGCCGTAGCTCACACTCTCATTTTCTGACAAAATTAGGCTCTGCACAAATCATATTTCTCCCACTCGCTCACACTTAATCATTATTTCATGAGTCATTTAAGATGTCAGATTTAAATAGTGTAGAAATGTCACTTTAATAGTTTGCATATCAATATTATCTAATAATATTCATTCCATAATTTTGCCTTATGCTGACTTCTTGATACATCCATGATATTTATATAAATCAGATTCCTGGACTGTAGACTGTCAAGTTGTCCGTGTGTCTGCATGAGTTTACTCCCTCTGAATGTGTGTAAGTGAGATACATTTTCCTTTTGTAATAATAGTGTTTATATAATTCCTGCAAACAGATCATGTTTGTAACAGTAAGCTGCTCAGAGCACACAGCAGACTTATGATAAGAATGCACATGAACATTTATTTATTTATTAACACCAATGCTTGATAATTGCTTCTTTATTCTTCATTTTCTCATGCACTTTCCATAACACACCTAGTTGGAATGTACAGAAAAATATTTTTAAAATGTATTTCTGGAAAGCCTGACATTGGTAACACATTTTTTACAGTCATCTTTCATAAACACTAGGGGCAGTTCATTAAAGGTGAAAGAGAAAGAAGCATTTAGTCTCTGGAAGAGAAAACTGCAAGCTTAATAGTATTATGCAGGATGTCACATAAATGCCTCTGGCTGGATGTTGGGAATGCAAAGTGGTTTTGAATGTCAAAGGGCAAGCAACCTTTACATAAAGAGCCATTAAAAAAATAACCAAAAAGAGGGGACGCTTTTAAATAAAAGCTGACAACAGAACAAGGTGCAAACCAAATGCTAAAGGTAGCGCACAATGTATTATGGGCGTATGGACCAGTACACAAGTCTAATGGGGAGAAAGTGCCGTATGTAATAGGTTAGGTATGTTTGGTATGTTTGGGGTGTCAGTCCAGACTCTGGGTATTGATGAGTCTGATGACTTGGGGAAAGAAACTCTTACACAGTTTGGCTGTGGGGGCCAGAATGCTTCTGTATGTTTCTGTACCTTGGTTGCTCTATTCCCTCCTGAAGTCAACAACCATCTCTTTTTTTTTGTCCACATTCAGAGTCAGATTGTTGCACCAGTCTTTTAGCCGATGCTCCTAGTCACTGTATGCTGACTTGTCCGTTTTGCTGATGAAACCCATAATGGTCATGTCATCGGCAAACTTGATGATGTGATTCGCGCTGTGCATTGATGCACAATTGTGAGTGAGCAAAGTGAACAGCACTGGACTGGAGCACACAGGCCTGGGGGCCCAGTACTTAGTGTAGTGGTGTTGAAGATGCTGCTCCCGATCCAGCCTGACTGAGGTCTCCCAGTCTGGAGGTCCAGGATCCAGTTGCAGGGGGGAGGTGTTCAGGCCCAGCAGGCTCAGCTTTCCAATCAGTTGCTGAGACATTGTTCTGTTGTGTAAAGTATATGAACACCATTCAAATGTATATGTAATTTCGTCCATGTGGGTGAGGAAAAGATAAGGTGTTAGTGATGGCATCATCTGTTGAGAGGTGGAGACAACACGTGAACTGCAGGGGGTCCAGTGAGAGGTGCAGCAGGGTCTTGATGTGCCTCATAACAAGCCTCTTGAAGCACTTCATTGCAGTGAGTCCAACAAGATGGTCATCATTGAAGCAGGACACTGAAGACTTCTTTGCCATGAGAGGAATGGTGGTAGCTTTAAAGCATACTGGGAAAATGGTGCTGCACAGGGAGATGTTGAAGCGGTCAGGGAGAACATCTTAGAGCTGGTCTGCACATCCTCTGAGCACCTTGCCAGGAACAGTGTCTGGTCCAGAAGCCTTCTGTGGCTTGACTTTGCATAGATTCTTCCTCAAATCTAGCTGTGGATTTTTTGGGTGTGTGCATGCTTTGATGCCTGGGACATTTTAGCCCTCTCTGTTCTTAGCTCTGAAGCCAGACTCTCAGGTCCTCACTAGCGCACACACCTTCGCAAGTCATACATCCTACTTCAGAACCGGTTTGAAGAGTCTGACGAGCAGTTTGTATGCTGGGATTAGCTTAACAGTGATATGGTCTAAGTAGCTGAACCAGCAATGACTAGAAACTAGCACCATATTCTTGCACCATTCCATGTTAATATAAACCCACAAGCTGCCACCACGAGCCTTACCACACAGAGCTGCATTTCTGTTCTCACGAAACTAGACGAGCCCGTCTACCTGAATTTGGCAAACTACCTGCATTTACTGGTGCAATCATGACAAACTCTGCTACATGTCATGTGGGAGATTCAAGTTAATCAAGGTTTCATCTCAGTTGTTGAATGTGCGAGTGAGAAGAGTGGTTAGGTGTGGCAGCATTGCACCACTGCTCCTTTGTTATCAGGGCTGGTTCTGCAGCAGACCTGGGACTTGAACTCATGATCTTTTGTTAGCACAGAACCTTAACTGTCACCACTGCCCCAATGGGTACTATTCCCAGTCCTTAGATTTTACTGTACAGTACCTTTTTTTGCACCTTTTCAGCCCTAATAGACCTGTATCAAGCCCTTGAGCAGTTCAAAAACAACTGATGAGCATTTCTGTTGTATGTTTTATTAATAAAGTTTCAAAAAAGCTACAGTCCAGTCCCTTTAACCCTAACTAGATCTTTTCATCTTCCAAATTTGAAACTGTGGAAGGCGATTTTATTAACAAATAATGTGTCCGCAACAGGTCCAAAGCCAATATATGGTTTACTTTTTTGCAGAATGATGTGCAAACATGATGTGTAAATGCATTTCCTTGTGATCTCTTCAGCACTTGGCATCAATCAGACATAGTAGCCATGGTATTAGAATGGGAAATTTTCGAAAGTCGTAAAATTTTAATGTTCTTGGAAAAAATGCTGTTGTATAAATGAGATAAAACACTACAGGGTGTGCCCTTATTGGGCCATATCACACCACTTCATTGCAGATAATTGTTCTGTAACAGCATACACCTTCAATATTTTATTTCTTAATCAGTATCATTATTAATATTATCATTGTCTCACATGTTGACAATTTCTCTCCTTGTTGTTAGCTGTTTGTAAAGTTCCTGTACATGAATTACATCTTTAACTCTCCATTTGGGGCAAAAATCTGCATTAAATATTTATTAAAATTTATTCATAAAAGTGGTCAATGACCTGAGTGTGTGACAGGAGAGAGAGAGAAATATCTATGCATCTGGTTACAATCTGTATCACACACATGAGAAACTTGATGACAGTATTCTGTGATGGTCAAGCAGGCAAACTAACACCAACTGAAACCTCATCCTTCTGCTTTAATATTTTACAAGTCAGGAGAATTTAGCGTCTCTCTGAAACAAGCAGCTTCTCCACTTCTTCTCTCACATTTTGGCCTACCAGGCTTGAAGACGATCTACATTTTGCTAAAAGGTAATTCATCTTTGAATTTTTCAGTTCATTTCATATTAACAGAAGCCATGTTACCAGACAGGCTGGCTGTTTTTGATGTACTGATTTGTGTAGTAACAATTAAAGACTCTATCTATCTATCTGTCTATCTATCTATCTATCTATCTATCTATCTGTCTGTCTGTCTGTCTGTCTGTCTGATTCTTTTTCTTTATTATTTACTTTATACTCTGTTCTCTTTTTCATTTTTTTCTGTTAGTGTACAGTATATTTTATGCAATATGTAATCATCATTCATCACAATCAATCATCTATAATTAGCTTCTAATTAGTTTATACCTTGTAAGTCAGCTATTCCATCCATTTCAAGCATAGGATATTATTTCAAATGTAATGCTTGTGGTTTCTGTGTTTATGTCTGCAGCCCAGTACACACACACAAACACAGTTCAATATGCATTTAAACTCCAGAGCAGAGAACGTCACACTGTCTCTGAACTTCATGGGGAGGAAGTTACGAAATCACACAGTGGCTCCAGCTGCTAAGCAACGTAAGTTTTGTGCACATAAATGCCCCTTGTGTCATCAGACAAATACAAAGACTTTTAAGTAGGAGGTCTTGAGTCAGAATTTCAGGTATTGGGTAACCATTAGGAATGTGAGTTTCTACAAGATACTACTTCTCCTATGTGAAGTAAAACACATTTAACTCATTTATTCTGATCAGGGTGGGTCTGTATATATGTCAGGCTATGTCATTTCTCAACCAACACAACCAAAATAATTTTTATATTTGCACCTGGATTAAAAGTCAAGGGCTGACAAGCAGAACAAGGTCAAAACCAGAAATGCAGGAAGCATGGATTATCAACGCTGTAGTAAAAATGCTGTGGTATGAAACAAACAAGAGCTCCAGGTATAAGAATTGAAACTAATAAGGGAATCATGTGTTTGACCCTAAACATGACCCTAGTATTAAAGGGTGTTAATTGTAATTGCACTATACAGTGTGACCCAAATGAGGATGGGTTCCCTTTTGAGTCTGGTTCCTCTCAAGGT
>JAQQZU010020431.1:17795-38393 GCA_030068025.1 Parauchenoglanis punctatus | reverse complement strand
TATATATGTGTGTGTGTGTGTGTGTGTGTGTGTTTGAATGGGGTGGATAGATAACTGCCTCTCCTTTTCATATTCTGTGTGAGCATTTGACAGTTAAAGAAGCCTCTCACCTCATATCATGAGAGACAGTGTGGTAAACAAAAACAGAGTTCCATTTATTTTTTGAATTACTTTAATCAGCCTGGATTTATGCCACTGCCTCTAAGTCACTAGCTCAAGAACGAGTGCTTGAATATTTGTAGGATTTATATGGAGTTATCACTGAAAACAGTACTGAACTGATTAGATTTTGGAATTGATCCAAAACAGGGTCAAGGTCACTGCAAAGTCAAATACTTTAAAAAAGTTTCGATAGTCTTCCTGTTTGAAAAATATTTTAAGGGTATTTGAGGGATACAAATTAATAAGAAAAAGGATTAAACTGGCAGAGGAAGCGTCCAGGTTCTGATTGTTTGGTTTGTCATGGATTTCCTCTTGCACTGAACGTTACTCATAGTGCTTTATGAAGTGCTTCTGGGTTCACTGTACTGCATGTCATGAAGCACTTCACTTCCCAGGCTTTGTCGTGGTCCTATGTAGGTGAATCCCTGATGATTCTTGGCGGCAATACATTACAGCTGATTATGGCTTGTTTACCTTGGACTATATAAGGCCCTCTATGGTGTGGGTTATTCTCATATTTTAGTTTACTATTTTCATCATAAGATGCTGCTATGTTTTATATGTTTTTTGTTTAGCTCATGTTGCCTTGGCAGTTCTCTGTCAGTTCTGTATACTCATGGGTTTTTCAGGTGTCTGAGCCAGTGCATGTTTTAGTTTTGGTTTTGTTATGTGCATCCTGCCTCAACCACACAATCATGACAGAAAGGGCACAGCTAGAAAGCGTTGGCCCTATAAAAGAATACAGTATTGGGACCACCCCCAAAAAAATACAAATTTTCACCACTGGGTGTCAGTATTTACAGTATGATTAATCTGTCATCTAGTTAACAAACCTAGTTTACCATGCCTATTTTAACTTATGAACATATACACACATCCGCACATCTGATACAGCCTCACACACACACACACACACACACACACACACACACACACACACACACACACACACACACACTTTAAAGATTATTCACACTTGCAGAACCAAACAGGTGCACACACATGTAGACAGACATGAAAGTTTGCTAATCCTGAAGCTGCAGCTGTGCATGGAAACAGACCTTACATGGGTGCTAGTTAGCAAGCTTTAAATATAGAATACATACATTCACTGAGCTCTTAATTGGTTCATGCAATCTCATGTTCGGTTGCTATAAAGTTACCCTACCGAAGTTTCTGTGAAATGACACAATATTAATGTTGGCTCATTATCTATAAGTTAAATGGATACTGAACTACATTCTGTGAACACATATATACCTTCTATGAAAAAAAACTGTTGCCGAGCTGTGACAGAATAATGGTTGAGTGGAAAGGGAGGGTGATTTTAATTTGTGGAAATAAGTAGCTTAAAGGTGGCTAGATTTTAGGCTATGCATTTGAAAATGAATAAACATAAAATAAATCAGCAAGGAGCCCCATCAGTTCTGTGCCCCTACAATTGATCTAATTCCTAGTGCCCTCCACAGGCTGAGAAGGAGGCCTGCACTCCTGAGATACCTCCAGAGGGTGAAAGGGAGGGATTCACTCCAGAGCTCCCTCCAGAGTTTGAAAGGTAGACCTTCATTTCAGAACCTCCTCCAGAGGCCAAGAAGCAGGCAACCTCTCCAAAGCTCCCTAGACTGGTCGACAGGATGGCCAATGTTCCAGAGCCCTCTCCAGTGGCCAGAAAGGAGGTGACTGCTCGCTGAAGATGATGGGATAGCATTTGTTTCTGGACTCACCCCACCAATTGACTTCGCTGATGCTCCAGTCTTCAAGGATGACATCATCTCCCCTCCGATACGGTTTGAGGACGATGTTATCTCCCCACACCCAGGTTTAAAGATAACATTGTCCCCACCTCCTGGCTTTGAGGATGACTTTGTTGCACTGCATCCTGGCCTCTGCAAAGGTGATATAGTTACCCTGTCCCCTGGCCTCAAAGATAATGCCAGCACTCTGTTTCTTGATATGCCAGAGTTCCTGCCTGCATCCATGCCTGAACCAGAGCCCATACCTGAGTATATGCCCATGCTCATGTCCATGCCTAAGCCTCTGTTTTATTAAATGCCGATGTTTGTGCCCATGCTCATGCCCATGCTAAAGTCAATGTACATGCCTAAGTTTACTCTAATGCCTATGCCTAATTCCATGTTTATGGCTGAGTTTGAGTCCATGCCTTTACCAGAATCCAAATGCATGTCTCTATCTGTACCCATGACCATGCCCATGCCTGTGCCCAAGTCCAAGCCTGTTCCTGATCCAGTCAAAGAGACTGTTCTAGTTCCAGTCTCAAAGCCTGCCACACTCTCAGAGCTCATTCCAGCTCCAGTCTTCATGCCCGTTTCAGCTCAAGACTCCACACCAGTTTCAGTCTCCATGCCTGTGCCAACAACGACGTTCATGTTCACACCTCTGCCCAAAGCCATACCCATGTCCTCGCTTTGACTTTGGCCAAAAGTCAGTGGGGTGAGCTTCAGTACTAAGCCAGAGCACACAGATCCAGGACCTATATGGGAGGACTCTTATGGGGTGCTCTAGAGTAATGCCTTTAAATGGGGTACTGTCATGGATTTCCCCTCGTATCGAGCACTACTCACAGCACACTCATGGTGCGCTTCCAGGATTGCTGTACTTCGGGTTGGCAAGGACTTCAGTTCCCAGGCTACCCTGCAGTCCTATTTAGGCGCATGCCTGACAACTCTCAACTGCACTGCATTAGAGCTGATTATAGCTTGTTTACCTTGAGCTATATAAGGACTCCATGCACCCTCTATGGCACAGGTTATTGTCACATTTTAGTTTACTATTTTTATTATAAGAAGTTGCTATGACTTGGAATGTCCTCACCTGTGAATGCATCCTGCCTCAACCTCACACTAATGACAGTGTTGGTCTTCAATTTAAAAACAGAAGTGTTTAATAAATGTATGCAATTGCATTATCAATGACAGTTTGGTCTTGATATTAGATCAGAGTATGGCAATATTAGCATGGTAATGCATAATATCATGTGGTCTTATATATAGCAGAAAAGAATGATGTGAGAGAAACTATTACACACACACACACACACACACACACACACACACACACTTAAAGACAGATAGGAAGCTACATTAGGTTTTCACTTTTTTGTGCATTCCAAAATTGCTCTACTGGGCTCCAAATAGCAAGCACTAATCTTATGGTTCTGTCATCTGTTCTGTTGTGTAAATTATACTTTGATTGGACAGTGTGTGTTTATTTACTTACCTACTATTTTCGCCTCCAAGGGCATTTTAAGGAATAAAGGATGAAAAAAACAATACAACTCATTCAAATTCATTACACCTGCAACTATATTTAACATATACCTTCTCAGTCACTGTTGATGCCATGTTACAGATATTTCAGTGAAGTAGTCTGAGAAATATTAGCCTAAATGGAGATCAGATATAGAGGAAACTTTACTTTGTTTAATCACCTGACATGACTAATAAGTTGCATGAATCTACACTATAGGCAAGAAAGTAGTCAGCCCAGCATCGCTTCTTCATACCCTTACATTTTTTTTCTTAAAACCATTGGCGGTTCTGTTGTGCCTCATTTTATAAAAGTCCAAAATAATCCAGACATTTGGTAACAGCAAATAATCAGATATAGATGCCTCCACATCGATGATCCTCTTAGATCCTTTTTGTCTTTATTTTTATTATCAAAGGGCACCAACAAGAACATTTGTCCTGTGTATTACTCCCAGAAAGAAGGTGTGTACATGGTTTTCTATTGTTTATTTGCCTAGAGGTATGTCAAGATCCCTTAACGGTGCTTTATTTAGTGAGAGAGAGACATTAAAACCTTTGATCCCTGCTACCTCTTGTAATTCTACAGTGTAATAATTCATTGAGATAAATAGAACAGACAGAATGCGAAGAAGAAGAGCAGACAGAATAGGAAGAGAAGAAAGAGATGGACATGAAAGAATGCACACATATGAATATATGTACTAGTTATGAGGGTGTTGAGGGGTGTAGGGTGCTTGATTGCACTGGTGGTGTGATTCCACTGAAAGCCAGCATCTTTGAACAGATGGACTTTTTTGCCAAGGCTCATGCACTCGAGTCACAAGTCACACACACTCAAGAGAACTAATCTCACCCAGAGTGCTCTTAAACAGGGAGTGTGGCCAGGAATACCAATCACCCAATCCCCCCCCCCCCTTTCCGGTTCACTTCTCTGTACCGCTCTCTTTATATCTATCTTTTTGCTTTTATTCACTCTCTCTGTCTCTCTGTCTGTCTGCACACGTTTGCAATCACGGACATGCAATCTCATCTTGTGAACTTCTTCCCTCAATCCTTCTGTGTCTGTCTTTCTCTGCACTCACAATCACATGCAATTTCTCTGTCTCCCTCTCCCTCTCTCTATCCTTCAAACATATGCTGATTGCTTTTAAACCCATGTTTCTCGAGAGTAGCCTCTCCTGTTGGCAGCTGTGGGCAGCAGCCAACAAATTGAGCTTTTGATGAGTTTCATAAAAAGGCTGAGTCACCTCTAAACACAAGGTTTTGTTTCATGCTCAGTATTTTTTTTAAACTTTATTTTTTCATGTCCTTGAAAGCACATTTCTAATGCTATTATAGTATTGCCTCCATAACATGAGTGAACTCAGTTGTGATGTAACATGCAACTATAGTTTAAAGACAGCAGGCTCATATTATCACAAACATGGTTTCACAAATTCAAATTCCTAAGAATTGCAATGTCATGAGATTAGTAGTTATAAGTGGTCATGACTACTGTTAGATGTTGGTTTACTAAAAAGCTTTATTTATGTTCTCATTCTAGGGATATTCTTGGAATAATAAGGTTTAAAAAAAAAATTGTTGTTGGTGAAATGTGTTATTCATATGTATGTATCAGTGGTTCTCAAACTGTAGTCTGTCTGTTCAGGATCCCAAGTGATCCATAAGTTCACCTGCTTGGTTGAATAAAAAAATGATAACTAAATAAATAAA
Organism: Parauchenoglanis punctatus; assembly: GCA_030068025.1. Lineage (NCBI taxonomy): Eukaryota > Metazoa > Chordata > Actinopteri > Siluriformes > Auchenoglanididae > Parauchenoglanis > Parauchenoglanis punctatus. Next base: position 33,249 of record JAQQZU010020431.1, on the reverse strand, counting down.
AAACTGTAGTTAAGAAATATCTCACCATTCCAGTATTCACTGCCCAATTAGTCAAGTCTTATGAATAAATCAACTGATTGTGTTACCAATATTCTCTGAGAATGTGTTACTCTTGTCTAACTTCAACAATGTGGAATGAGTTTCACTGCTCAAGTAGTTTGCCACCAGATAAAGTTAAAGAACAACAGATTTACATGAAACTTAATATGTAGGATATATATTTGACAACAAAATTTTACTTAAAATTAGTTGTTGTTGTTGTTGAAAGTTGTATGGCTCAATATATTATAATCACGAACTCTCTTCAGCCTAATAATAATCTACATACTCACTGACCCACTTAATTAGCTACTACTTTGTTCTAATTCCCTGATCTTCTAAACACAACCACCTTTTCCTAGTTATCATTCCCCACAAATAACCTGTGCTTTCAGTGAATCATGGCAATATATGTTATACCAAACTTAGGATTCAAAGGAGTGCTCAAGTAAAAACACTTACTATGCTACTTGCAAGTGAACAGTGTATGCTGTACATTATTAATGTAACACTTAAGTAATGAAGACAATATGCAGATTTAAGTGGATGGAAACTGGAGTAAGGTCTTATAGATTCCTACAAATAAAGGGGTAAAAAGCAGAGAACTAAACTGAAGAGGGTCTGAAAAAGTAAATCGCTTCCCTATGAGAAGTAGTGAACCTGTGACAGTGGTGTGGGCACAGGCTATAAGGGACTGGCAGGAAAGGTGGTAAAGTGTACATAAATTAGGTGGCAGGACATTTACAGTATATGTAGGTGGTGGGAGCTTGGTGGGAACTAACTGTCAGGGTTGGGAGGGTAAGTAATGTAACTGATTACTTTGTTACTTTTAGATTACCTCAATACCAAATATGTGGATGATGACAGCATTTTGTCAGCTGGAAGGCAAAACTTGAACTGTACTGTGATGTTGTTCCCTTTTTCTGATTTTAAGGCAAAATAATGGTGAAATTTTCACCCAGTGAATGCTTTTTTTCACTAAAGGCCATTATAATGAATTGGTGAATGTAAGAATAGATATGATTTCACTCGAGACCAGAGTGGTGTTGTGAGACTCGTGAAGTGTTTTATGTTAGTATATCAGTCTTATTTAAGGCTGCAACTACAGATTATTTTGATTATTTTAAACATTTTTTATTTGATTATTTTTAGCTGTCATGGATCTGCCCCTTGCTACCAGCACAGTATGTTCTGGGTGAACTCCAATTCCCATGAGCACTTGAATTCAGTCAAGATGGCCAGCAGACTCCCGGCTGTCCTGTCACATGACTGTTGATTGGATGCAGGTGCATCCAATCTACACACACACACACACACACACACACACACACACTATATAATTACTCTCAGTGTCACAGTACTTTGCGAAGCATTAATTTAGCCTCCATGCCTGCAATTGCTAAGCCTTGTGGTTTTGTTTGTTGTTCTGCTTTTGACTCAGGCAGGTCTTTCAATGTTTGGATTTTTGTCTTTTTGCCTGCCCTACGTTGTTCTGTTTTCTGATTACCCAACCTTGCTCCTGTTTTTGGATTTAGAGTTTGCCTCATGTTTTAGTACCTGTGCCTTAAATAAACATGTTTCTTTTACTGCCCCCCCTCCCCATGTGACATTAGCATGTTAATTAGATAATCCTTCTGTTCAATTGGATTCCTTATATTATAAACAAAAGATATTAGCTTAAAATATTTATTTGCAGCATTTTAATCAGCACTACTACAGAACTTTTTCATAACTAGGGTTAATTAAATAGCAGCTCACTAATTACAACATTAATAACATTTGTCAAATGATCTGTCACAGTATGACAATATTAAGTGCTCATGTCAACCAAATTAATGGTAATACTCATTCAGTATAAACATTATAATGGTACTGAATATACACTCAGACTAACTCAAGGTAACAGTATGTAGCCTACATCATATATTATCACTTTTTATCACTTTCCATACGAATCAGTTTCAGTGTGTGGAATGGACTCCAAGGATTTGCAATTGACTCTTAGTTTTCAATGTCAAATATTAGTGAATCAGTTCTTTTTGGGATTGATATTTGAAGCAAAAGCAGGATCAGAAAAATAGGCAAGTTTAACTTTTTTAAGCTAATTGATTCAAAAAGCTTCGCTAGATGCTACTTAACAAAACATAAAGTGTCCTGGGTGGTTCAAACATGAACATTACATGTCTCCTCACATTCTCACAAAAGAATGATAATATTACTCACATTAAAACACAAGTTATGTGATGAGCCCAGCAGGGTAGTGTCCTGTAAAGAGTTTCAGAGAAAGTCCTACTGATGTTGTTTCTGCTCTAAAATTTCACAATTTCTTTTTTATTATTTTTTTTTTTTATGATGTGACAGCATGTGTGCAGTATATTTCATAATGTAGTTCAACTAAAAATAAAATTATTTACAATTGTTTTTATTAGCGATTTTTATTTATTTTGTTGATTAGCTGTTGCAGCCCTTATGCATTTTAAAATTCATTTATTCCAGTATTTATTCATTTAATCCAGTAAATAATCCCCGTTCTTACTAAATGTCTCGGAAATCTGATTACAGCTTTTTTTCTGTAACTATAATGGAATACAGTTACCTTTTTTGTATCCTAATTACATAACATTGTTCCATGTATTCTGCTACTCCCCAAGTCTGCTAACTGGATAGAAGAAATGTTCATTACTAGGTTTAATGAATTAATAAAATTAATGAGGAAATATCCAATAGGAAATTGCTACCACAGTCCAGTAACTAAATCAATTAAATAATAGCAAAAATGTAATGTAGAGAAAAGAGCACAGACAGCTCAAGTTAGAAAGTATCATTATTAACAGCTGAAGGAAGAAATATAATGATTATTTTTAAGAAAACATTATTATATAATAGAATATGAGAACAACCCTTGAAAAAGGAAAGTGGACTTAAGTATACTTTTGAGAGTACATATTTTAAAATGGCTAGCATATGCACTATCTAGACAATAAATTCAGACACCAGAGTGGCCAAAGTGATAAAAGTGCTGACGGCATTGGCCATGGTCCTCCGGCATTGTAGACGGTCTCCACGAGATGAGCAGCAGTATAAAGCCCCGCAGGCGAGTATACACACATATACCTATATATATATATATATATAAAGTTTGCCCGAATAACTGAACAACGGGAAAATCCAACATACCAACAAAACGGCCAACACGCTCTACCAATTCTTCCTTTTTCTTGCTTAGCGCCACTTCTTTTATGTTTTTTTTGGAGGTGCTGAGGGTTGAGGGTGCCCCTAGCACCTCTTTAGGGGTACCTCCCTTGTAAGACTGCTTCATATGTGTGGTGTTGTTACGTTCCTTTTTAAGAATGTCATATATCTTTGGAAAAAAAAAGAGTAACCCACTCAGCAGCCACTGGATGACAGGAGAAATAAATGCAGAAAAGAGGATTAGGGAAAATAAAACTTTACCACATCTGTGGAATTCTTTACATACTTGAGGAGTGTAATAGTTTACAGCCATTTTTACAACCAATAATACAAACCGTATGATAGTAACAACTGAGAGAAAAAGAAAAAAAAAACAAATAGATAACAAACAGTTGACACCTGGACCTTCAAAAGGGACGAACATGATTTTCCCTATTTCAGATGTAGTGGACATGGACTGTGCCAAAGAAAATAAATAAATAAATAAATAAACAAAACTGATATCCTACCTATCACGACATCTACCTACAACAAAAGTACAAAGGGTGGCACATGTCTCTAACCTAGTGTGTCTATACAGGGAAACTCTTCTATCTGAGTTATGTACAGGCGTGCCCTGAGTACCTGTCCACACATCGAAGGGAAAACATTAGACAAAGTTAAAATCAGTAATACACAAAATAGTTACACTTAGGAGATAAGCTAAGTTAAGACACCTTATCATACCAACTCTACACTAGGGAAACTAACATAGGTAACAATATGTTTGAATTAACAGTGGTTTGGTAAACCCTCTATCCAAAATACACAAACAACATTCTCCCGATTAGCGAGTCTCTATGTCAACTTCATGTGCAAGTGCAATACAAACTAACACAAAACTCCCCCTTCTTCCCTCTTCACCGGCTCGCATTTATACAGCCAGTTCTGCCTCACATCTGGGAATAGGCCTCTGATTGGTGAATCAGAACAGGAACGAAGTGTCACACAGGTCAGTAATTGGTGTAGGCATCACCTGTGAGCCAATAAGAGAGATAGGGAGGAGAGAACAGCCAAGAGAAGGAGGGGAAAACAAAAGAAAATCGACAAATCTCCTGCACGTAACAGGTGTCACAACCTAAATTCACATTTCATTAGATTTAATTCACCATCTTAGACTGTTAGGCTTTAAGCTGCACCAGTTCACTGAAAATTTGATTGATTTTTACTCTCTATTTAGTGACAACTAAAATTCTGCTGTAGAATACAGAGCACACATTTTAGTGACTTATTTTGCTTTTAGGTAATACATTTCAAAGTCATATGATGCTAGATAGAACATAAAAGTCTCAAATAGACAGTTACATCAATAATTCAATAAACAATAAAATGTATAACAAGAATTTAATAAATGTTTATTTCAACAATTACTCATTTTTATGTAATGTCAAGTTATGCAGCAAAAAAAAATGTTGAATAAAGACTAATACACAGTGAATAAACCTTTTGCAAGTGTTTAATTTGAGCTTTATTAAGCAAATAACAGGACATTGGTTAACCCCATTTGTTTATTTATTTATTTATTTATTTGTTTTATTTATATATTTATTTATTATAAAGTGTTACTGATATATTTTAAATGCATATAACTTTGTTTCTGAGTGTACTTTCGCTACATCTAGTCTTACTTTCCTGTAGTATATGGAAGTATAATTTAAAAGGTACTGTGTTATAATTTTTTGAGAAACAAAAGCTAATAATTGAAGTGTATTTCCAGAAAGTACAAGAAATAAAAATGTACTTTAAACTTCTATATACTTTACATGCTTGAAATGCACAGTACTATTTATGCACTTAAGTATACCTTATCACCAGTGAAGATGAGGAAATCCGATCTATACTTCACCCCAGTAGGTGCCACTTAAACACTTTACCCAACTGGCATGAAGACGTGTTAATACAATGGCCTGGATGTAAAGAGAAAGAATAATCTTTGCAACGTCTTGTTCCTAGTTGTCTACTAATGATGGTCTGAGCCTTTTGTTTCTGTACACACTTTTCCACTATTGATACTGATTGTTTTGTATGTTTTGAATCATGCCTAGCCTAGTTAAAGTTGAGATGTGAAGTGAGAAGAAGACTGTGAATGTCAACCAACTGTGTCTAGACTAAACATGTATGCATATTGTTCTTTGTCCATGAAATTGATTAGAACATTAGGCTACTATTGACTTTATATAGCCAATGTTATGGCTTGAAGAGATTGATGGGACTAAAGAGATGCCAGAGCTGTTGGTTACTGCAAACTATTTCTAGGGTATTATTCAGACATTCTTGAGAAGTAGTCACTGAGAAGAGAAGAGAAGATTAAAGAGCAATAAAGAACAGTAGTTCCTTTGTGATTATAGGTCTAAACAGAGATCACTGAAAAAGCTACATTAACACATACAGTTGCAGTCAGAAGTTTACATTCACGGACATGCATGTCATAATGGACATGAAATTCATGGCAATACTGGGCTTTAAATGACTTCTTGGAACTGTTATTTTTTAATCACATAGTGAGGATCACATAGTACAATGGGAAAGTCCAAGGTGCTCAGTGCAGATCTGAAAAAGAAATATCAAGATGGTTTTTTGAGCAATTTATAAACAACTGCAGATTCCGAAAATTATCATTTCAAACAATTGTATATACAAACAAGTTATTGTGAGGTGTAGTCACATTGTCAAGTCACTTTGCAGGAAGGTGACCAAAACTGTTACCCTCAGCTGAGAGGAATTGGTTTGGATGGTCAGGAACAAGCCAGGAACCATCAAGACACAGGCCTGCCATGAACGGCTTGCTGGAACACTGTCTACAGTCGAGCAAGATTTACATTGCCATGAGAAGCTGACGTCCAAGAAGGAAGCCTCTGCTCCAAAATCAACACATTCAATATCAACTACAGTTTGCAGCTGAACACATGGGCAAAGAAAAAGCCTGGAGGAAAGTTTATGGTTAAATGAGACAAGGATTGAATTGTTTGGCTGCAATGACCAGAGGTTCAGAGGATCACTATACCAACTTTTAAGCATGGTGGTGGTAGCATCATGCTCTGAGGCCATTTTTCTGCCTGTGGAACTGGTGCATTGCACAAAGTGTATGGAATAATGAAAAACCTCAGAATTATTTAGCATAACCGCAAACCATCAGCTACGCAGTTGAAACTTGGACACAGTTGGGTGTTCCAACAGGACGCTGACCCCAATCACAACTAAAGCAGGCTAGCATTCAGCTTAAAACAAGTTGTTAACCCTATGGCAAATATATCACCTGTGCTTAAAAGTTGAGTCCATGCCAAGAAACACACTAATTTAACCAGATATACAAATTTAACAAATATCTAACCAGAATTATTTTTTTAAAGGTTTATGTTGTGCAATGTTTTTTCCAAGAAATCACTGAAAGCTCAATATTGCCATGACATTCTTCTCCATGATGAGTGTATGTAAACTGACTGCAACTGTATTATTCATTATTAAATGATTGGTACAGCCTATAACACTATTATGAATATTAAAATCATCAACTGACAAGTACATGTGAGCAAGAGCATAACCAGGATGATGAAAACAATACTGGTTTAAACCAGAATTGTCAGCATTTGTCTTTTAGGATTATGTGGTTTGGTTTACATGGGAAAATATTTTGGCAAAAGGACCTATGTGTTATGAAGGCCTTAAGGTATTTACTATTCTTATCATCCTGCCAGGCTCATGATGGAAGAAGAATGACTTCAAGTACATCTGAAGCAAACACAATTTAAATAATATGAAGTTAAAAATAATAATAATAATACAGGTCTGTCATAAGGTGATCTCAAATACTGATCCTTCAGCTAGGGCTTGTAGTACTTTTGATAATTTGTGCACATCACTGCAACATCAAAAGAAAGAAAACCTTTTTTTTTCAGGAAAGAATAAAATAAAGAATTAAAACACGGTTGCAAAAGCATAGCAAACGTAATTATGCCTTATCTCAGTGACCCCTGGGGTCTGCAGAGTAGTGTGAAAAAATGGAACATGGTTTATTTAGCATGCCAATTTTACAATAAAGGACAAATGCACACTTTCACACATATACACATAGGACAAGTCATTAGCAAATAGAGGAAGACCTCATTAACATCTTATCCATGTGCCCTTTACAGGTAAAATAGAAAGGTATTTTATATTTCATTTGAGTGTTGAAGTCGCAGGTCCTGTTTGAGAGCTGTGTCTGTTTGTGAATGTGTGTGTCTGACAGCAGTGTCATAGCCTCTTCTCACAGGCAGGGCACTAAATGAGTTTGACCCACTGCTCTAAGTCCCTGACTATTGCCTAGTGGCCATGTCTGTTTGAGCTCCCATCTATTCAATTACGCTACGCTTGGATGCTGCTGCCTCTCTCAGTCTGCTCCTCCAGCTTTTATTTTTGTTTCTGGCACTCACCTGTTTCCTTTCACATACCCCTTAGCCTTTCTATTCTCTCATTCTTTTGTCTCTTGTTTGCACCCATAATTTTTGTCTCTGTATTTGTTTGATTGCTCTCCTCATCTTTTCTTTTGCCCTCTTAATTTCCTCTCTAAACGTATCAGACCTCTCCTCTATCACCTTCATCTCACATGGGCAACAGAATTAGGGAAGTCAAATGGCTGATGCTTGGTGAGTCGATTCGCTTCAGTGATTCTGGTGCCTTGAGGCTTCAGATTCATCTCTCTCTGTCATTCACTTTCACTGTTTATGTGTCATTGGTGTGTGTGTGTGTGTATGTGTGTGTGTGTGTGGACAGATGAACCTCTGGTATCATATTATGCTGTATGATGCTGCAGCATTAATCATATTAAATGTTTATAAGTTTTGTTTAAATGCAAAACAAATGTTGGTGGACGGTACAGCTCAATGGTAACAGCATAAATAAAACTCAACAAACAATGCATGGATAAAACTCTACAAATAATGTTTTGATTAAAGTGATATTTAATTTTTGATTTATAAGCAACCAGCTGAGTGTGTAATCTTAATGTATATGTCATTGCTGCCACCTGCTCCATGCACTCTGTTTCCTAGCATACTCAGCAGCCTCCAAACTTGGCCGCAGAGGACTGCAATTCCCAGCACTCACCATGCCAGTTAATCACCGCCCACATTATTAAAGGAAATCAATTTATTTTATTTTATTTGTTCCATTCTTTGCGTTAGTGTGTTCACATGCTCTTGCCTTTCTGCATTTATTTGTTTTGTTTTGTTTTGTTTTTCCTTGAAGTCCAATCTCTGTTTGGACTTTGACCTTGCCACAGCCATAGACTTTGATACACCTGTTTGCTGAGTGTTTTGACCTTTGCCTGGTTTTTGACCTTGCCTTACATGTTTGAACATTTTCCTGCCTGCTAAATAAAACTTTCCTGCTTTAACATCCTCTACCTGCCAGCTTACCTGACAATATACAATTACTACACAATTAATAGAAGTGCATATTCAGTCTGCAGTCCATTAGCATCCATTATCTTTATTAATCTGTTCATAATAATAAACAACTGAAGAAATTTCACTGAAGATGTTTACTTAGATATTTCTGGCAAAGGCTTGTAGAAGTTGGGTCTGATCATTGGTACAGTTTAAAAGTTGGTCTTTCCAATTTTACATGAATGGGAAATAAACAAATCTAACAACGTATTTGCCAAAATAGGGATACAAAATAATCAATATATTAAAAAGAAAGAAAATTATGATAGCTTACATATGGAAAGAAAATAATAAATGGGAATGGCGCACACTGTGCTTTTATAACTGAACAACCTGTTTGTTGCAAATTACTTATTTCTCATACAAAGAACAAAATGTTTTTGTATAGAATTAACCATTTCAGATTCTCACACTCAGACCCTGCCAGACATTTTTGGTAGCATGTAGACTAACTGTTAATAACTGGATCAACAATATGCTGGTTCTGGCATCTGCGATTTTGGGGAGAATGTAGAGGTAACTCTACATCTATGAAGGATGTGTGTCAAGCAACATTAAACAAAACAAATATCAAGATAAGTATCTAATGTGACCAATAATTACCACCTCCTATTTTTTTGTTTGCTGACATGAGGTTTGAGAATGAGGTTTATGTATTCCCAGGTCAAAGTTCAGCTTAATAAAGTTGGTGCAAAGCAAAAGTACCTTGAAATAATTTTCACATCCAGCCTGCTTTCCTTTCAGTGAATTGGCTTTTCCACCATGTGAATTTTGTTTACATTTGATCTGACATTTGATCATAGCAAGGGGTCAAAAAAATGCTACAGCTAAGCAGTAAATGTTGGCACCTCTGTTATAGTCAATTTACAGAAAATGCTCTAAATGTTAAAATATCTTTCATGCTGAATTGGGAAAGCTATAAATGGACAGATCACAGAGAAATATATGAGAGCTCTTGCCTGCAGTATGCAGCATGGAGCTTAGAGACAGCAGGGGTTGGAACTAATCCGAGTGGGACTATAGGGAGGTGTTCAACTCTATATGTTAGGGCAAAAAAGCCAAAAAGCTAATCCAGTATAGCAAGACTTCAGAGGAACCATGGGGCAAGTAGTATTAGTGCAGACAGGGAAGTATTTGATCTTCTACAGAAGGTTCTCTCTGAGTTTCTCTGTATTGTTACCAGATTGTCCCCCCTTTTTTCCTTTCTTTTTAATAATTGCAACAGAAACACATTTTTAGATTTTTTTTCCCTCTGGGTATCATCTGCTAAGAACACATGTCATGCCATTTAGGAAATTATTATTTATTTTTTAATGACTGAAAACACTGAATATATGGAATGAAACCTGAGAATATTGAATGAAAGTCTGAATATATGGAATGAATCTTCAATATATTCAATGAAATTGAGAATACTGTATCCTTATTTTATTTTGTACTGATGCAAGACTGTGTCGCTATGAATGAGTCAGCATGAAACCTAGTAGCAGCAACCCTAATTAATGAAGATAATTAACACCCTGGTGAATCCATGTAGACCTACAGGTCAAAATAATACTGCTAAACATTTAATAATGATAAACAAATCATTAGATGCTCAGAATTTTACATTTTGATAAAAGACACTTTATGTAGCTGCTCAAGTGTATATGTTATGAAAGTAACCATATAGTATAATATAAAAGTGGCTCAACCCCACCACTGCTATTCTGAATAGATAACAAAGTAAATAAGCAAGCAAACAAACAATTATTAAATTACTAAAATATTATTTAGTTTTATTAACTGGCATTGCTACTCACTTTTGTGACTCTTTGATTTAAACATTTGATTCACTTGATCCCTATTGTAGGTGCTCCAAAGCACTGAGCAGGCTAACATAATTATGAGCAAAAATACAAAACTATCAGTTCAATAAATAATAATAATAATAATGGATGTTCCCAATTGATGTCACTCTGGTTACACGCTAGCACCACCAGTAACCCAGTATCCATCGACCTGTGATTCTGCATAGAGTTTTATGACTGGAGGATCTGAGGAAGGGTTGTTTTTTTTTCTTTTTTTAACTTTTACCAGAAATTCCAAAGTAGGACAAATTACAGTATTCTATGTATGAAGTTATGTAAGCATGAACCTGAATGTCAGCATCTTTCAAACTAATCAAGGGTCAAAGTCGGGCAATGTTGTGGAACTGATAAAAAGTGATTTTCATGAGTAATGAAACAGTGGAAGCTAAGACTGTGTTTGCAATTAAGGTCAAAAAAGAAAAATATACAATTCATTTCCAAGTTTAATTTCTTATATTACATGCTTTGTGACCACACATCTGTCACAGGAAAAAGAACTTTACATGTGAAGCATGACTAAGTAAAAAAAAGTCACATAATACAAATTAAAAGAGGAAATTTCAGCATTCTACCTCCTTTCATTTACTCTTACCAAACATATGTTGTTTTTGGCCAACCATTTACAAAATGAATGCTAATGATGCTGTTGGGCTTTTATATTACCACAACAATACACACTGCATTTACAGCAAGCTTTCAATTTACCATGACCAAGAATTTATGAATTGTTCGGAATTACAGTATTTATGCAGCTTCTCAAGACGACATTGTGAAAAGTCACAATTAGAATATACAAAGCAACTTTGACATATGATCAGTTGTACTGTACAATCATTCATCTTCAGTAAACCTATGGTTAGGGTTATAAAAGCTATTAAACAATAGAAGTAACTGTTAATGTAACTGACAATGTGTGAAATATGTAAAAAGGAAACACAAACATTGTAATGTGGCTATCAGTTAGTATACAGTGTGTATAATGTAGGTATAATGTAGTATAATGTGGCTAAATCACTGTTCTGCCCTACTAGTTTCCATTCTTTGTTACCTGTGTTAAAAATTATGCATGAAACAAAGGCCAAATGAAGATTAGACAGCTGTCTTATTCCTGAAGCTATCATAACAGTGAGACTAATGTTCCACTATCCAAATACTTGTGATGTGACACTTCTCTGTGTGTTTAGATAACCAAGATTAGACAACCTCAAGAGACAGATCACCACCTCTGGCTGTCTCAAAAGTACACCAAGTTGGGTATTTATGTGTGTACACACCATTTCATACTCTTGCAGTAAAGAGTCTTGCCTTCACAAACTCAAATCAAAGAGGATTTGCTTTGCTCTCCTTCTGGCACTTTAAAAACCTTGCAAATATCAGCGCTGTCAGCCTTTTGCCTCAGGAAGCTAAAAAGACAGCAAAGTAATATGAAGGTTTGGGAAATGCTTTGCAAGAGATTACATTGCTTGATCTCATTGATTTGAAGGAGATTACATGTTTTGCTTGCTTTTTGGAACAATTTTTAGACTGCTTGATCTCCCTGCACTATTAAACTGGCATTAGCAGTCAGGTTATAATATATGTGAGACTGTTGTACACAGGTCAGAGATTAGAGCTGCTTATTCAATGGAAACCACTAGGTTCCAATGTGTTCAGTTCTGAAATAAATAAAAGTTGGTTCAAGTCAATACTTTGTCATTCTTATCAACACAAAATTTATATGACTTTTAATAATTTGATTTCATGTAAAAGTAAGAATCACTACTGTACAACTCCTAACCCACCTAAACACCTGAACATTTGTATTGGTTTGTGCAAACTTGCATTTGCAATCATGAATTTGCAATAAGTAATAATGGCAATCTGTTCCCTACCAGTTATTGCGATTTGTTATTTTAGTTTAATGACCCTTAATAATCTTAATAATTAATGACTCTTAGAAACTCTTAATAATTAGCTTATTTCAAGACATTTTGTTGTTATTTTGCACTACAATGCAGTATAACATTTATTTTAGTGAAAGTCTCATTATTTCAAGTAATGACACTATTGTGGTAATTTACATTGTTATTAAGAATCATCTTAAGAAAGAAATAAAAAGAAAGTTTATTGCTGACCCAGATGATTGCTAATTCACTTGCTTTCAGATATTATTTTAACTCCACTTAAACTTACAAAACTACATAATGGTCATTGCATTTATTTTGACATGATTGCTGCTCCACCAACATACAACTTTGCAAGGGCAATCATGTTTTTGATAAAATATCATATGATCCTTGGAAAAAACTCTAAAGCCAATCTGATGCAAGATTTGTTCCAGTTCAAGAGAGTTACAATGAAATTGTTGTCAGAACCCAACCTTTACCCTAACTCTAATAATTTCCAACATATGAGCTGGTTTGTGAAACTGTGAAACTTTTTTGAAAATGATGAATCAACATGATCACAAAAGTTTATGGATGTGATGAGGAAACTGGGTGGACCTCCATCACCTTTGGTATTTGAGAGGCAACAATATACAGAAATTTGAAGACATGTAAACCATTCCTACAGTCTTGATAAAATTAATTTTCCTACTTGATGTGATAATCCACACTGACAGATAACCCTTAATCTGCCAGTATTCATTTATAACATCACAAAATCTCACAGCTATGCTTCCACAATGATGTGCCTCCTTTCTTAACATGACCATTTGGTGCTACAGGATATCCTTGTTTAATCTCTGTGTGTATTTTTCACAACCACGCAAGTCTGTGTTTAATATTTCCTGTTGTTTCATGGTGTATGTTTGTACTGACATTAATTAGTCATTAACAACTTCCTCAGAAGATGGTTGTAGTCCAAAAAAAACTTTTATTTAATTGGCCTTTATCACACAGCAAGGTCCTAATATCATTGATGGTGGAAGAGTACACGGTGGCTCAAGCACCTCATGTCATGATTCTGTGTCACAGAAAGGATGTCTGCATTCACCAGGTTGATAATAACATCAAGAAAGGTACATAGCGAAACATCCAGCACTGAGGGAAGTAGAGGAGTGGCTGTATCAAGCTGTGATTATTGTGACAGTGAACCAGGGTAGGCTTGGACTAGGCTGCATTACTAAGCCAAGCAAACCAGAGGGAGTGCTGCATGGTGCAAAGACAGATCTGGATGATACAGCAGGGAAGCTAGACATGACGGAAAAAGGTTTAGGAGAGATTTCTGAACTGGCAGGAAGTATGGAGCATGGAAGAGCATAACCTCGTCAGATTGCAGCAGATTCTCTCTTCCTGTTTGATGGATGGGAAGTTTCAGTGATGACATGGTAAGTTGCTGGCCCAACTGGCTTTTGGGTTGGAACAAACCAGGAACAGGGATAAAAAAGCATTAAGTAAATGGACCAGGCTTTATCTATTTCCTAAGACTAGGTGAAACATTGGTTAAGGAGCCAGAGAGCACAGGGCAGGTGACTGGGAGATGCAGGTGGACATCAGAAGAAAGCTCAAATTCTCAGATGAATTTGTGGTCACAAACTTCTAACTACACATCATTCCCTGGTCAGAAGGCATGAAGCAAGTAATTATAATCAAGCAGAAAGTGCATTGGGAAGAGAGGATGAAAGAAGCAAGTAAGTGAAAATACCAGGTTTAATCCTCGAGGGCCGGCAGAGGGGGATGGAATTCCTGGAATCCCCCAGTTGAAGTTGGCTGCAGTGGTTTTCCAGGGCAGTCACCCTGGAGGGCATTAGGAGGATGAGGATTACAAGGACCAGCTCAGAAGCAGTTAATAGCTGGCATTAGTAAGCAGGTGGAAACCACAGTACATCCCCTTGACTGTGTTTGAAGAATAGAGAGCAGTGGCAAAATCAAGCCAACAGCAAGGAGACAGGGAAGAGCTGAACAGTGAAGTTACTGGCATGGTGAAAGGAGAAGTTACAGGATGCTGGTTTTGCCTGAGGTGTCTTGGGCTTAAATCACCAGAATGGTGACTGGAAGGGTGCCCTTTTGAAAATCCAAAGAGACAAGACTGAAGTGTAACATTCTGTGGATTGTAATGCCTCAAGAAAGAAAGCAGAATCACTTTGCTAACTGGCTGCAATGACCTCATCATGTTTTACATAGTTTATTATGCTAGTTTTCATTGCAAGATAAAATTGTCACTATTGATGGGGCTAAATCAAACATGTTGTAATACACATAATGTTTTCAGATGTCTGACTTGTTTTAATATGAGGTCTAGCTAGTTGGCTGTTGCCTAATGCACTAAAATGGCTGACTACGTGCATGCACATTAACATTGCTAATCAGATACTCAATCCAACAGATGACTGAGGTCTATCAGTTCTTCTATGAAGCAAAGCAATGGTGGATTCAAGAAATGATCAGCTCATTATGATTAAAAGAGGTATATGTTTATTGCAGTGGATTATTTTCTATAACAGCACACACTATTGTCTTTCATTCCTTACATGTACAGTGAATATAAACATTTGATCACTTTAGCTTGGTCAGGGAATCGCAAACCCTTTTCTAGGTGTACCTATAAAAGACATAGGCTATAGAAGCAATGAAACACTATAAAAGAATAGGAGAAACTGCTAATGTAGCTGACAATTTGTGGAATATTTAAAAAGTTAATACAAACCCAGTGAATTTAATTACAGTTTGTATACATTATGAAAAGTAACTGCTATTGTGGCTAACAAGCACTGTTTGCCTGAGCTACTAGGTTCCATGCTTTATTAGTTGTGTTAGAAATTATGGCTGAGACAAGGGTCAACTGAAGATTGGATAGCTGTTATGTTATAAAACGTAAATAAAAAGCAAATAGTAATCAAATAAATGGTTCTCTCTCTCTCTCTCTCTCTCTCTCTCTCTTTCTCTCTCTCCCTCTCTCTGCCAAAACTGATAAATATGCAATGAA
>JAQQZU010020329.1:0-14171 GCA_030068025.1 Parauchenoglanis punctatus | reverse complement strand
AAAAATGTTTTGGATTACATAAATATCAGAGGTTATTATTATTATTATTATTATTATTATTATTATTATTATTATTACTCAAACACAAAATACTCAGAAAGATTTATTTACCCCATTTCTTTTATAATTGAAAAACATCACCTGGCCTTTTTCAAATCTTCTACTGTCCACATTGGGTGATCTTGTCCCCAGTGTAGCCTCGGGTTCCTGTTCTTGGCTGACAGGAGTTGAACCTAATGCAGTTTTCTGCTGTTGTATCTCATCCACCTCAAAGTTCAGTAAACTGTACATTCTGACATGCTTTTCTGCTCACCACGATTGTAAAGAGTAGTTATAAAGAGAGGACTGCTTGAACCAGACTGCCCATTCATGTAATGCATCTGCATGATTGGATGATTGAATAATTGCATGTACATATGATGTTGCATATACATACTTTTATATATATAAATATATATATACATATTTTTCCAAGGGATATTATTTTTCATTTTTCAGGCATTCAAAAATCTTTTCCAATTTGCTGCAATAACATCTTTGTCCACTTGAGGTCACTGTTATCACATTAACCAATAATTTCTAGGCCCACATTGCTGATCATTAACATCTGGAATTTTTCATCTGTATCAGAAAACTGTAACTTTGTACATCCATTGCACTGAAGTTTTACTTGGAACAATTTAACTAAATGTCAAGCGTGTGTTTATACTCTAGTGAAGATTTATGACTTTGCACACAGATGTAAGTCGGTTAGTAGATAAGCTTTGACCATTGAGTTCATACAGATTTATACAAATACAAATACGAAAACTAAAATCCGCAATAGTTTCAGGAAAAAAAAAACGTACACAATGATTTCTACAGTCTTTCAAGTCGAGTTAAAATATCACCCTGCCACTCATACAGAATGATCAAGATGGTGTAACCAACCTATAATATTTATTTAATAACTCTAAAGCTCCAAGGTCCCTAATTTAATCCTTGTTTAACAATTACTTTTATTAATTGGCCTCCAGTTTTCAGTCTGTTGCAGAGCACCATGCATGCACACATTCAGACATGTGCAATATAGAGTAGCCAATACACCTAACACAAAAATTATTTTGAGGAGGTAGGAAGAAACCAGAGAACCTGGAAGCCCATGTGAACTATCATAGGTTGCCCTACATGTGAATGGGTGTGTGAATGTCTATGCATGGTACGATGCGATAGACGACACACAAGAAGTAAGACTATAAGGAAGAAAAAGATTAACAAAATTGTTAAAAAAAAGTGTTTTCAAAGTTGTAAGATAACTCTTGAAGCAGGACAGGAGCCCTCATGAAGGTCTCTTTGGAGTCCATGGGGGATTTAACAATGTAAGAACTGTAAGTTTAGTGTTTCTTGGTCTGAATCTGCATTAATGTTTGCCCCACACCATTCTGATTAAGGCGTTGTTGAGCCCTTGTAATATAATACATTGCTCAAGTTTAATAGTTTCATTTTCAAGCTAATTGATAGATATTAGATTTTAGCCTCCCATCTAATATCACAACCAGCCGCCACTGGTAGCCAGTGTTACTGCTGCAGTACGGGTGTACTCTGTGCTGAGGGCTTGGATCCTAACAGCTGAATTTTGAATGTGCCTCTTTCTGGAGTCTATTTAGAGTTTTACCACAAATGCCAAAAATCTGCCTAGTTATTTTCACTTTCTTACTTGAAGATGTTCAGGGAGTTGCAGTTAATATCTAAATCTAAAGCAGCTGCTCTTACACACACACACACACACACACACACACAGCTAAGCTAAGTTAAGTAAGCTTAGCTAAGTTCTTAGTTGAGTACTTTTTAAAAGGTTTTTTTTAAAGGTTTTAAAAGGCTGATTAGCAAGAGAGAGGTTCATGTAAAATTACAGGCATTATGTTGGTACAGCAGGTACTTGGTTCAATCCTGAGCTTGGGTTGTTGTCTGTGTGGAGTTTTGCATGTCTCCCCATATCTGTGTGAGTTTCCTCTGGGTTTTACAACTTCCTCCCTTCTCCATATAGTATAACAATAGGTGAACTAGCTAAACTAAATGGCCCCTAGGTGTGTGTGAGGGTGTAAATGTGTGTATGCATGGTGTACTATGACAGACCTGTGTTCGATCCAGGGTGTGTTCCCACATCACACCCAGTTTTCCCTGATCTTGTGCAAGCCTGAGCATAAAGTGGTTATTATAGATGGATGAATGAATGGTTATTCTCACTTTTCTTTATTTCAGGGGTTTCTAAAATTTTGGGGCAAATGATGACAAATTGACTATGAATTTTCTGTTACCCGAAAATTCCAATACCAGAATGATAATACAGGACAACTGTACTATTTGAACATTTTATTATGTCAGTAACATAAGTATATGCAAGGTAAGTGACTAAAAACTAAGCAGATCTTCCTTGTACTTACATACCAGTTTAGTGGCAAGTGTTGCGTTGTTCTAGGAAACAAGTACAGCCAGACCTACAGTAAAAGAACTTGGTCTATACTTGGCACTGTATGCATGTGCAGACACTCGCTACTTATTTTCTGTACATAGCACAGATTTAAAAATGACATTCACTAGAAAGAAAGCTAAATTATCCCTGTTTGTCAGGTTTCCAGGTCAAACTGTAAAATGTGTCATGATTTTTAAGCACAGTGATATTAAACACACTGAGTTCTGTCTGCTTTAATACTTTCCACTGTCGGTGTGATTGTTACCATGGGCTGCGTCTCAAATCAAACATTCTGACCATATACATTTAAAAGTGTCTACTAATCTAGAGAAATGCCAGAAGTCTGTTATGCAAAACAAACTTTGGGGGGTTTTGAAGGAAACAGGAAAGGTTTTTTAAATAACTGTAATAGGCTAACCGGTTAGTGTTATGCTGGGATCAGGCTACACAAATTCAGCCCAATTTTGACAAATTTTCAGCAACTGGACTGAATATGAACATCAGGAATGAGGAACGGGCCTTGCAGTGTAACATGATCGAAGAACAGCAATGTGGCATCTGAGACGGCTTGCCAACTCCCCAACAAAAAGTCTAGCATGTCAGAATTTTTTGTATCTCGCCCAGTTTGACAACTCCTAAAACATGTTCCTTGACGTTCCTTCTGTAGCCATGATTGACTATTTCTTGACCTTCCTCCCTGACAACACGCAAGGATGTGAACGATGATTGGTTGGAGTTAAACTTATAGTGTTGCCAGTCTGTCAACCAAGACATGGCAAGAATTTATGGCACTATCATTGCCTAATCTGATATGATAACCATCGTGAAAGACAAAAATATCATGTGGTCTGGTCCTGGTATTAGTACTCAACAATGGTCTAAAATAGTATACTGTAAGTATGTGATTTGAGACACAATGCTAGTTTGTTCAGCAGAGGTAGATGGATGGAGGAAATTTGTCCATGGTGGCTCAAAGATTAACGCACTGGGCTGCTGATCAGAAGGTTGGGGGTTCCACTGTTGGGCCCTGCCCTTGGGCAAGGTTCTTACCCCTACCTGCTCAATCATATCCACATCTACCCCACAAATAGGTGTGACAAAGATATAGATAACCACCCATTGCTGAACTACGCTAGTGCAGGGTCAGGATAGTAAAAGACTAAAATAACACACACCTTATTTGTTGATATGTAGCCCTTCTGAATGTGACACCCTGATATATTAAAGGCACAAATCTGTCTTCTATGTTGCTAATTTTAATTGGGAAAATAGATGAATGAAACAAAAGAGATTTCTCTTGTGACCCTATTTGTAAATCAAACTAGGTGACCCTTTGGGAAAAAAGCTTTATTTACTGTAGTGCCTGCAGTGTGTCTAACGAACAGTAGAGGGCTAATACAATAACTAGGTTAAAGCCAGGACCAAAACTCACTACAGTATTTCTGTTTTTTTAGCTCTTCTGTAGCTAAATTAGCTAAATATTAACAAATTAAAGCTAAAAATTAGCCTTAATGTATCATTTTAATAATAATAATAATAATAAAATAGTATTTTCTTGCACAGCGTGAACTGCATGAGTACTTTTTTAGAAGGGTTAAGTTGCCAGATGTCCATAAAACCCGATTTTTAAGATGTTCCTGCTCTTATTGTTGGTCAAGCAAAAAATGCGTTTTGGATTCGTGAATATTATTTGTAACCATCTGTTTTATTATTATTCCTTATTTATTACTTTTTACTGTCGCAATATACACTTTGCTAAGCCCAGTGACCTTCATTTAGAAGCCGAACGTATCTGGCAACCCATCCCAGTTTTTTTTTGCAGCTGTAGGTGGCGTTTCTCCGTTGTATGATCGGATGCGTGCTTTTTGCTCCCCCCTTTTATTTTTTTTTTAGACAGAGTCGGACCTCCGAGTTCTCACAAGTTTTTCGGGTCCGCAGAATAAAACAGGAAGCAGAAAAGCTGAAACGGATATCGCAATCCCGACCAGTTTGGGGAGCAAGAGTCGTCGTCGCGCGCGCGCACGCACGGTTGCGTTCAGTAAATGAGTGGGGCACGGAGAGGAGACACACCACCGCTTTTGCACTCAAGTGACTCAAGAACTTTGTCTCAGGCGGCTTGTGTTGAGAAATTCAGACTTTCTCAGTCCCTGGGCCGCCTGGAAAAAAATGGGGACGCGGACAGGAGCGCGAGAGTGTTGTGTTGTTCTCATCTTGGTACTCGGGTCGCATCTCATTAATGTAAGTGAACTGTTTCTGGCATGACTTAGTGGGCTGCTTTCATCCACTCACCTTGAACCTTGTGTGTGTATGCAGAACCACTCCTTTCAGGAGCTGACATGCTCATTTCTAAAGACAGTGCATGCACAGAACTACTGAACGACCCTTGCCTTTCTTTAGCTGGTGCATTCTCAGAAAAAAAGGGGTACTAAAATGTACCTTGTTACTTTTGTATCTATCGTCCACGCGTACCAAGTTAGCATACTTTTTGCATAAAAATGTACCTTTCCAGCTAAAATGCCCAAAAGATGTACCCTTCATGGTGCCACCCAAGTGACAAGAAGTCTCCTTGTTCCTGAGGGTGATGAAGATGTGACGTTCAATTGAACAATGAACTACACTGATCATACACTGATTGTTGCATGTGAGAGGAATCTCGTTTGCTCGAGTGTAGTTCTCCTGATCTAATCTTGTCCATAGGAACCGGCTATTCATAGACGTTGTGCATGCCTGTAAACTTTCTCAGCTTTATTTCCAGGCCCAGTCTTGAGCGTGAACACCTTGAGTGCCGAGTGCTGGTCGTAAACCTTATTTCCCCCCCCCGTCACTCTACACAGAAAGAAGCTTACACAATTTAACAGAAATGAAAGGGGACCTAATGTACACCCTTGTTGCACTTTAATATTTTACCTAGCCAGTTAATCAGTTAAGCAACGTTAGCAGCATAACCCTAATGCTACTCACTTAGATACATTAGCCAACATCATCACTGCAGAGTTTATAGAAACACAATTGTACCATTTATGCAAGAAAGCAAACAGCAAGCAATCGTGTACCACAGAGCTTTGCCAAACATGCCAATTTTTTATTTATTAACAAGAACAACAATACATTACATTTATAGATGAACATTTGGTATAGCATTTGTTGTTGTCTACAAAACAAGTTGGTTCCAGTTATCACTTGATGTTGCAGCAGTTTATGTCTGACTGGTAAGAAGTGCTGACACTGGAGACTCCTTCCATAAATGACGAATAGACTTTTCCTTATAGAAGGATGTGCTGTAATCATGCCATTATCATATTTATGCATTTTAAATCTGTTTATTGTTGGTCAGGTCAATAAACATGTAACGTATGTATCTCGACTGTATAAAAATGATGGCGTTCATATTTTGGTCTCGGTATTATAATGATTGTTTACCACTGTGGATGTTCCTTATATTATAATTGACACAATTACACACTTATTTTTTTTGCGATGTAATAAAACTTACATTACTCAAAAAGTCATTGGTCTTAGATTGAAGAGCTCTCAGTTTACATGTCAAGGCTATTTGGATTTTTTTTTAAATTCATGAATGCCTGACCCGTAGCTTCAGGAAAAAAACTTAATATTAGCTTTTGGAAGGTTGTGAGTTCAAATCCCAAAGCACTGCCAAGCTGTTACTGCAGGGCCCTTAACCTTCACTGCTCACATGTATAAAAAAAGATGTATGTAAGTCGCTCTGGATAAGGGCGTCTGCCAAATGATATAAATGTAAATGTGAATGTAATGTGCTTCAGGGTGGAGCGATGCATGAACTACTAGTTTCAAATCCCTCAACTTGCTTGGCCAAGGCTTGCTTGGCCAAGGCCAAGGTTTTTATTAGAGCAAAAATAAAATCCAGTGCAAACCTCCTAACTCTCGTGCAGTCACCTCAGCCCGAATTAATATTTTTTACATGAAGTGCAAAAACCAAACCCTAAAGCCGAAATGTTGGCCAACGCTTTTTAAGGTTGATGATTCAACTGCAGCATTCATTTCCTTAGGTACCACTTTTTAGCCTAGTCAACTAGGATTGCAGGCAACTACAACTTGGGGCTTGGTGGACTAACTAATATATTTACATGCAACTAGCTCATAGGTCATTTTATCAGCACTGAGATACTGCTATCATGTATAGACAAACAGGTGATTTGAGTCATGAATGTGTCTGAACTGCACAAAAGTGAATTGATTTTGGAGGTTTGGATGAAAAAAGCTGATATTCCTTCTGGTTATGGAGACCAATAGGACAGACATTGCATTATAATTGAATGAGAAATGAAAATTTCATGTCATATTAGTTATGTCTCAAGACCATCAGATATCTTGGAAATTTTGGGTAATTGAAAGTCAGTCCACTTCATATAACTGTTTCAAGTGATCTTGTGTATCTGGGCTGTTTTTTTCTTCCCCTTATGAAAATGTTATTGAATATGAAAATAGACCTCTGCTGGGAACAAAGTGCTGATTTCATTGTCTTTTTGACTCCAGTAATGTCCATATCCTTATTTTTACTGTTGGTTTTTCTTTTTTGTTCTCTCAGAATGCTATTTTTCACACAATGACCCTGTAATTGAATTATCCAGAGCTAGGGACATCTGTTTTTCCCATTGTAGCTCAACTTTACTACATATTGGATTGAATTGAGCTGGTTGCTGGAAGCAAACCTGGCTGTGCAGTTGGAATTTCAGGGCCGTAAGTATCAATCAGCTCTGATAAAACAGCCATAAACACTTTTTATTATCTTTTAGTTTACTAGCAAAACCAAGTGTTCCTCAGCTCTCTGTTAGCAATCAGTTGGTAATTGCTACTGGATGCTTTGCCGTAGCAATGATTTCTCTGTAGTGGCGCAGTAAAAAAGATCCTGATGGTGAGATGGGATGAATAAGCAAAGAACATAAACGTGCAGAACCAGCTGAACTCATGATTATGAAATTGTTTCTATAGAGTATAATATGCACATGCACATGCATAGCCAGTCAGATCACTTTAGATAAGGTGCCATTTTTTTCATGTTTAGCAACTTATCATTTAGCTATTAATGTAATGGCGTATAAGTGAACACTCTTAAGTGTAAATTTTATTTTCTATCCAAGTCATTGCTCTTGCTCTTTGTGGTTTAGTACAGTAACGTCTTGAGCTATGAAACTTTTATGTTTACGCTTGATCTGGTTATTGGGCTGTGAACTCTGAGCAAGGTTCACTTGAAGAAACGGCTCACCACTGGACGCAACACTTGATATTTATCCTTTAATGACTCAGATCAGCAGTTTATTAGCTGGTTGTTGACTCTGTTTAATGTCACATTTTGTTTATGCCAAGAATAAATAAGTAGCTTAGTTATGTTAGCTTGGTCAAGTATGGTAGCTCCCTTAAATAAATGGTGCATCCATGGTAGATTTGAATTGCAGTCTGGCTAAATCTGTATCTGTTTAGCACCCAGAAGATTTGCATCTCTGCTAAGTACAGTACGTATTTTCTGGCTAATGAGTTGAAGGACTTTTTCGTTCATTTGGTGCTTTCATATTTGGCTGAGATCAGTCTGTTTACCGAGACTGAGTCAGAGCCAAATTTATACTTTTGCACGTTGGTTTGATTTGGTTTGGTTTCACAGTGCACAGACTATGAAATGAACCAAAATGAAACTAAAGGATGTTCTAAAAGCACATATAGGTGTGATGGTCAGCTGTTCACAAACTTTTGGGCGTGTAGTGTATATAGCGATGACTGAAAAAATGTCAACAAACCTTGACCAAGTGTGGACAGAAACCTCAAAAATCGCCCAAGCTTGAAGAACATTGAGCCGACACTGGATAATTTAACGTTTCAGACCTAAACACACTTCCTGATTCACTTCTTGTAGTCGGAATGAGTCAGAAACTCACTCCAGTCAAAAAGCGCTAGAGCTCACTCGGAAATGGACCGAGACCATCTCGCTCAGATGGTTGTGATTGCAGAGCAGAAAGGAACCACACCGAGGAGGGAAAACAGCAGGGATCGATTCGAACAGACTAAACCATGCGTTTGGTGCGAGGGTTCCTGCTTCAGCAGAATCGCATTTGCCTTACCGACTATTTGAAGTGCAGGCAGTTTGTTGGTGTCTAGCATGCTCATTATGACCGTCAGCGACTATTTTGTTTTACGAAAGATCCTCTGCCCGGATATAGTACTTCAAGCGCTCGCTGACTTCGTTGGTGGAATCCTGCCTAGGTGGCCCGCTTGACCTGGAGTCCTGCACCCGTATCCAACTTAGTGCCAGGATGTTGTGAAGGATCATTTTCCATTTTATCACACATCACCTTGACTTACACACTTCCAGAGTGCCTACAATTTTAAAATCTTATGTAATGTCCGGATCCACCATCCTGGATACCACGGTTAGCCATGTGACCCTTGACGTGCACAATGCTTTCACGTTCAGTGTAGTGTAGGGATCGAGGAATTGGGACTTCTTCCAGACCGTGTGCATTTAAATCTGATTTGCGAGCTGCCTGTCAGCTTTGTGTGGTTTAGGGTTTCGCACTCGAGGCAAACAGTCGGGGATTAGAAGCTTCTAATCCTGACGGCTGATTTAAAAAAAAAAGATCCTGTATTCTTTACAGGCTCACAGGCTTGAAATTCTGCCCCATTCCCGACCAGCCATGACATTCCTAACACCATCCCCACCCCATCCCAACAGCATTCTTATCATAATCACCATATCTCCACAGGCCTAATCTCTGTGTTCCCTAGCACTTAGCACATACTCGCACTGAAAAGTCAATGACTTTAAGAACAATGCTTTAATTTGGTGGAAAACCCAAAAACGTCGCTTGAAAGTTTCAGCAAATGAGGCTATGATCTTAGCTCATCACGTAATGCTTTTAAACCTAGGTGTAATAGAGTTTGTTGATTTCCTGCATATCAGCGAACTGAAAAAAACGACTATGACCGTGCTATACGGAATGATAAACGTACTGAATTTTAAAGTTAGGAGTTATGACAGGACATTATTTGAATTTGTAGGTGTTGTGACTTTTGTAGTCAAATTAGCTGAAATTCAGGGTTTGTAAAATGTAGCAAATTCCAATTCTGTTCTTGGAGACTTTTTGTCTCAAATTCAGTTCTTCGAAATCAAAACACGGTTTCCAGTTGTTTTCAAAATAGGAATCGGAATTTGAAAACCTGAACTGGAAGTTTTCCGAATCTACACCTGATTAATATAAAAATGAACTTGAGACCTTGTACCCAATGGAATACAATTTCAGTTTGATTTAATTCAGCTACAATTACATTCTCATTTGTACATTTCTGGTTCAACTTTTTGTTTTCCTTTTGGGTATTTAAAGACGGAGTCCTCTATTCTGGAGAAAGACTGTTGATATTTGAACTCAACAGCCAAACAAATACCCACCTCCGTTCGGGGCTTCTTAAGAAGCTCCACCCCCCAAATTCATGAATAGACATTGCCAAGTCAACGACACGAACGACACCACCCTCATCTTCATCCTCTCCTTCCCCCTGTCCTGTGATTGGCTGGAATGCACCCTCTGTAGCTGATTGGCTGGAATAGTGTTGTATGGCTCGGTCCGAGTCACTTCCGTGGTTTCCCTGTTAACAAAGCTAGTGTTGTGTATGAGCACCAGATGTTTTTACAGAGCACAAACCGCTAACAGGCAGTGAGGAGGTGTTCACTGAATTTGACAAAAAGTGTATTGGATTAGAATCACAGACTGCACTTTTAAGACATGCAAACAACTAAATAAAAAGAAAAAAGATTTGTTCAAGATGGTCACCATTGACGTCAATGATGCTTGATGACACTCCATTTGATGGCTTTTAGGAGCAGTTCTAAAATGCTTAAATCATTAATATTTAGGTAAAGCATCAATACTGCGCATGTCTAATGTAAAGCAATATACTTCAGGGTAATAGCATAGAAATCTGAACAGGTGCCTTACACAATGACGAGCCTCGCGGTGGGGAATTATGTTTGTCATCGGCGATTAGAGTGAATTCTTTCCAGACATTTTTGTTTGTACTCGTTCCACTCAAACCGTAGACGTATGAGCGATCAAATGTCTGCCTTGAAGCGCTCCATTGTTCAAAGTGAGTGAGTTACTTGTGAGTAAAATAGATGTACGTTAAACCCTGGTTCAAATCTGAACATTGCACTGCTATTATGCTTGAAATTGATTGATTGATTTTTTTTTTTCTTTCTTTTTTTTCTCCAGACTACCACACAGTGCTGGAGTCCGAACAAACCATGACATGACACATATTTACTATTGTTTAAGTAAAGAATACAGCGATTGGGTGTGCAGACATGTTTTATTCCTCTCACTCAACAGAAGTTTGCCATTTTTATTCATTAATAGCGGCACGTCGTACTTCCATAATGTTAAACACGTCCTTACACCAAATTTCACCGTATCAACGATCGTAGGTTCTGCTTCATTAAATAAAACATGTCTTTAAAATCAGTTTATTATTGGGTTTAGATTATGTGAAGCTTCTGGCCAATAAGAATTGACTGTTTTTTTTTTGTTTTTTTTTTTAATCAGTATGTCAAAAAAAAAGTAAAACAAGTACTTTCATTTACTGTATTTGACAGATTGTTGCCGATCATTGATTTGGCTTATTTTTTATATTTCGTCATTTTCAGTCTTCATTGCTTGTACCAGACACGGGAGGAGGGTGCTGGAGTATTTTAGAATAAATGGAAACAAGTGCTAAGTGGCAGCATGCTGTATGTGTAAAAGGCTTGGCCCAAAGCAAACATGGCAGGCCACATGGGAAGCTGACAGCCCTGCATTTGTTTGCCCTGCATTGAGGTGTGACTGAGGATTTGATTGAGGTCAGCGAGGTTAACAACTTCAGACCTCACAGCTTGTGAGAATATTCATATACCATGATCAGCGTTTTTTTTTTTTTTAATTCATATGCAGCCAAACTATTTGTCCAAAGCTGAGATCCCACATCCCTGTCTGGTGTGAAGAAATCAGCCTGTGGCTAATCTGTGATGCATCGTTGTGGGATTCGGAGGCTTTCATCTGCATGCAGTTCACAGAGTTATGGGACAGACTGCAAACACAGCTGCATCTCAGCTGGTACGCCGCCTCTTGCAAGTGTGGACACGAGTTAGCGGTAGCTCGCAGCACCGCCTGATGCAAGAGAAGACCTCACACCATTGTCTCTCCTCCAACACACACAGTACAACGCCCCCTGCAGCAATTCCATGACCCAGCTGCTCTCAAACCCCATTATGTCGCACTGAACCATTCTGCCGTGGCATCAGATCACATAGTAAAGTCCAGTGTGACTGGAGGTCTCTGTGATTGAATCAGGGTGACTTGCAAAGACAAAACAGCCACCCAAGACTTAATTATGTGTGGCTACTAAATCTGAGCTACTTGATACAATGTGAACCTACAGTATGTCTGATGCTTGAAAGCCAAATACAACCCTTTGTCAAAAAAAAAAAACCTCTCTAGATTCCAGTGTTTCTTTGTAATTATTTTCCAATTCAGTTGACATGGAGTTGTGTGTCTTCTGTTCCATGAGATGTTCCAATTCCAGTATCTTCATGTCCAGAAACTTTTGACTGAGCACAAGGTCTTGGGTCAGAAAGCCATTAAATGGCTTTGCGTTAACGAAAGCTAAGCTATAAATCTGAAGCTGTAACACTCAAGAATAAAACTAATTAGCTCACTAGCATGGATCATTTTAATATTGTATCATGTCTACGATGAGGTTATTTCCTGTTAACGTTTACATCGATTATGTTCCGCTAACAGAAAAGTTACTTTTTTCCCCAACATTAAAAGTAACTATAAAATAAATCAAAATGATAGAATAAAAGTGCAATTAAAATAAACAGCAGTTGTAATCATTGGCATAGCGCTGTGGTGTAAGTGGAATAAAACAGTTTGGGATGTTTTACGACCACTTACATCATCACAGCTCTCAACAGTTGTTAAAAAATGTTACGTGGAAACCGGCAAGTGTAGAATGGTCTGTCCTGAAGACTTCCCCATGTTGGAAAACTTTACCTCCGACTATTGGGGGAACGGCTTTACAGTACACTTCACTGTTCAACACTGCAGCAGTTCTATCTTGAATGGTTACTGCTAATTCTGGCTGGGCTCAGGATCAAGCTAAACACCGCCTGCGTCAAGTACGTCTTGTAAAAGCCGTTTGCAAACTGAGCTGCCGGCACACTATTCTATTTCCTTTAATCAAAGGCAAGCCTTTACCTGTCCTGATATAAAAGGTGCTACTAATCTGGGGTTCTTGCAGCCTGGTTGGTTAAACCATTCTCCTGGAGTGTTAAATAATTATGATGCAGCTCATCACAGTTAAACCTCTGTGGGAAGGGAAAGGAATTCTGTAGCCAGAATATTTCGCAGCAAAGCAACCTGGGTAACGTAAATATTTAAGTATCATCACCACTGGTTACGGTTTCTTTTTCTCTCACACATGCAAGGTGTTTGAGTTGTCAAATACAGATGTACAGTAACGCAGTGGTTACAAGGTAAAAACAGGCTCCAGTCTTTCCTACCGTTTCATTTCAACCCCCGTCAGCCATAACAAACCGCATGTGAACGTTGTAATTTACTGGAGCGCTGGAGAACAGGATTCTTTTCAACCGATTTCCAGAACTGGTTGTGGTTTGTCTTGCGACTCTCCAATTCTCTCTTCCTGCTGAGACCCACTCAAGAGGCTTTAGATAAAGCGACAAAACAGTCCTGCAGTCTGGGGCCTACATTAGCATGTCAAGAAATCCCCCTTCGAGAAGTGACCGCTACCTCACTCCAGTGCCCCACTCCAATTTTTAGGCAATACCTTTAAAATGGGTTGTGATTAGGTCAAGGTTAGGATCGGCTGTGTTGTATACTAAATCTGGGCAATATAGGCAAAAATGTTATTTAGGAATTATGGGCAGCCAGAAGGTCAAAAGGTGCTTGATTCATTTACTGGTGCTTTTATCCAGAGTGCTTTACAAATTGAGCTGGGAGTTTAACCTCTGATTTTGGAATAGGATATAATATTGATCAACTCCTTCTGACCAATCATTTGAGAATTAAGCTGTGATGTACGAGTTTATATATATATATATATATATATATATATATATATATATAATTTCTAAATGAAAATTGTTAACCGAGTTTAGAGATATGTCTGAGCAGAATTGGGGACAGGAGTCAGTGGGAGAACATTACCCACTTTGAAGGATCTATATGTGTGGGATGTTCCCATGAGGTTGGCATTTGGCCAACATTGAGAGTGTTTTCCCACCCTGTCGGTCTTCACTGTCTGCATCCTCCCAGTGCCCTAATTAGGGAGGAAGTCTGGCCGAACACTTTGCTCCATATACAGCTTTTTTATACCAAGGTCAGCCACGTTGCTTTGATGTCTGCGTAACAGGCAGATATTGTTTGCAGTACAGCTTCACCTGATCAGGAAAAAAAAAGACAGAACCTGCTGATTCATCATCCTGTTAGGGAAATGAAGTCCAAAATTATTTATGGGAGGGGGAAGCCCAATTCCCTGCAGCAAGTTTACTCAGGCTTTCCTGTGGAACTTTTAAGGTGAAGACTAAGGCTGGGACTATATATAAAAGCAGTGGCGTCTTATTTCTTTTCCTTTCTTCCTGCATGTAATCTTTTTTTTCCCTTTTTGTTTTTTTGTTTTTTTTCCCATGAACATGTTA
>JAQQZU010020318.1:0-15471 GCA_030068025.1 Parauchenoglanis punctatus | reverse complement strand
GCCCGCTCTTGGATTTTTCAGAAAATAAGTGACTGCTTTGTCAAGCGTTTTATTACAAGAAAATATTAGAAATACTTGAAACAAATGTAACTCGAGTGGATATAATTGTGGCACAATTTTGAAGAATGCTTGGGATCATTATCCTGTTGAAGAATGAAAGAATGATTTTGTCCAATGATGTGTAAAAGAGAAGGAATTGTATGATGTTGAAGAACTGAGTGATGCTCTTCTTTTTTTCATGGTCCCTTTAATTTGGACTCCAGAAGTCTCCAGATCTTCCTTCCCCAAGCACCCCATACAGTAACCGATCCACCTCCATGTTTCACTGTAGGAACAACATATTCTGTGCTCGCCCTTATCCCCATCCACCATCTGACCACCAAAAATTCTGACTTCTCACTCGTGATACTGTACAACAGAAGATTGAGTGTGGAGCATACACACACACACACACACACACACACACATACACACACTGTTACGAGCCTCAGTATTAGAGGATGATGCCATATTTTAATGCTGTGTTATTTCTTATTCCCCCCTGTGGGTGGTTCTGTGTATCTGTGTACGTTGCTGATTGGACGGAAGATTGAAGAGGCACCTTTTTTAAACGATGCCGGCTGAGAACATCAGGGATTCATCTCTTGTCTCCCATCTCCCAACCTAGTCATGTTATGCAGTGTGACGAATGCATGCAGATTTCATGTTAGATTGTAGGTTAGAAGCGAACTTAAGCATGTGTAAAGTAAATTTAAAAAAGCCCATTGCAGAGCTTACTGCTTACGAATGTACAGTTTATTGCAGTCGGGATAATTGTAGGGGTGAGAAGCCATTTTATTTATTGTGCCTTTTGTTCTATTTCCAGTTTGTTTTGTTTATTATTTTGGCCGCGGTCACCCCGACGCTTGTTTACCTAGGGGATTTGCGAATAAATTAACTGTAAGACTGCAAGTTTTGGAGTGATGGTCATCTTTGGGAGAAATAAAGGGGAAGACACTATTTTATGCTGTGCCCGGTATCCATAGACCAGGGCGTAACACACACACACACATGCACTTAGTATTTGGTATGTCCCCTTTTGGCTTCAATGACAGCGCACACTCAAGCTGGCATGGATTCCACAAATATGTGCAAAATATTATGACTATTGTATTTAATACATTTTAAATAAAATCCACTGGAGTTTTGCCAGAACACATGCTTCAATAGCAGAGATTAGGCATAATGAAAATATGACCATTTTTTACTAAGCAGTTAACATGGTCAATATGGCCAAGTGCAAAATTGTGAATATTAAATATTAAAAATATTGAACATTTAATTTCTTTTTTTATATATATTTTTTATTTTATATATTTAAACAAAAATTTAAATATATTAAATATGTAAAGCTTCCAGTTTTAGAATTGAGAAAAAAATTCCACATTTTCTGAAGAAATGTTAGGGTATTTTTGTCAGATTTCAGGACCATTGTGGGTGTGTGTGTGTGTGTGTGTGTGTGTGTGTGTGTGTGTGTGTGTGTGTGTGTGTGTGTGTGTGTGTGTGTGTGTGTGTTCTTTTTTTTTAAGTATTCTACTAAATTCTTACCTTGCTGATTGGCCAGTATCCACTGCATTGAGAAAATGCATATCCCTGTGCAAAAATACATAATCTTAAATTATACATTGCTTAGGGACAGACGTAATCATGTACAAAACATGAAAGATTTTTAAAAAAATTTATACATGATATTTTCATTTTAAACTGTTATGACAATTTTAAATGGTGTTAAATCAAACTAAGTGTGTTGCAACTAGATTTAAAAAAATAATACTTGAAATTTGATGCTTGAAATCAGAGTTTACCTAAAAAAAGAAGCCTGGCCCTCTGTGAATTCTTCATTTTCTGCTCAATTAAAACAAATAACAACTTTAGATGATTTACAACAGCACTCAAAGAAGAAAAGGGAGCAATGTAGCATTCACCACTTAAGGCTCAGACTTTTACTGTGCACATCAAATTATATGGAATGTGTCATATAACAAATATATAATGTATTAAGCTAAATAAAGGCAGAGGTTAGAGATATTTCTTACCTTGCTTGACACAGATCAATGAACGTAATCTCACTGAGTCTTTTAAACTCTGTACTGTCTACTTGGTGCATCACTAAATGAATATGTAAATAAACTTTGTGTTTTAAAAATGCAAATCAGTTTTACTCAGACGTCAGTCTGAACTGAAGTAAAAGAACAAAACAAAACATAAAGCAAAAAGCTTCCAATTAGGTTTTATACATACAGAAATACACACGATTTTATACAGAATGACAGTTGATCAATTGTGGATAAATCAACCATCATTCCTTTTGTTCATCTGAAGAAACATTTATTGTTGTTTCTCCTTCAAGAGATAAACATTGTTTTATTCACTTTCAGGGTTAATACCTTTTCATTTCTGCCAGTGAGACACAGTATCAGTAATGGGACAAAACATTAATAACATCTCCATTTGAACTATCAAAATGTTCAGATGCACTGTATTTTAAGAGGAAGGATTATCAAAAAGTAATATTAGACAACAGTATAATATTCATCACTAATATCACATAATATTCATGTGCTAATAACAAGGATAAGTATATTGAAGTAATTCTTCTTTTAATAATTAAAAAAAAAAAAATATATATATATATATATATATATATATATGTGTGTGTGTGTGTGTGTGTGTGTGTGTGTGTGTGTGTGTGTGTGTGTGTGTGTGTGTAATTGTATAGCGACCTTGGTTATGAGTAAGGCACTATATAAATGAAACATTATTATTATTATTATTATTATTATTATGTTCATTTCACTGGTTGTTTATATGGTTTTAACACTTTTTAAAATGCCTTGAATCCAGTTTCAGGGGTTTTGACCTTCATCAAGAAATGTTTAGGAAAGTATTTTGCATGAATTTAGCATAAGGCTTCTCAAAGCTCCTGGAGTGCCAGCTCTTATCAGCTTTTGTACTGGAAATGGAACTAAGCACATTTATGTGGCAGCAGCACAATGCATAAATCCATGCAGATACAGAATAAGAGCTTCAGTTAGTACTCACATCAAACATCAGAATGGTGAAAAACAGTGATCTCAGTGATGATGGTATGGTTGTTGGTGCCAGATGAGCTGGTTTGAGAATTTTTAGAGGCTGATCTGTGTTTTTCATGCACAGCAATTTCTTGAGTTTACACAGAAGCATTGGAAAATGCTGACAGAAAGGCTACAGTGACAATAATTCTTTAAAGTGGTGTTGAGCAGAAAAGCGTCTTGCAACGCAACACCTCAAACCAAATGAAGCGGATAAACTGCAACCAAATTAGGTTCCACTCCTGTGTGTCACCTAAGAACAGGAATTTGAGTGAGCATGGACAATGAAGATTGGAAAAACATTACCTGATTTGATGAATCTTGATTTCTGTTGTGACATGTAGATGACAGGGTCGGAGGTTGGAGTCCAGGTTGCTGCTGATGTTATAAAGGTTCAGGGAATGTTTTCTTTCAATTATATGATGCAGTCACATCAAAATAGACCAGAATCATTTAAACTTGAACACACTCTGGGCTAAGAATTTAAACATCTTTAACATGATTGGATAAGAGCATGCATTTATGCAAATTAAACACACTGCTAAGCATGATGGGATTTAGGCTTCTTAAGGAAATTAACTTTGATATCACGGAAATACGGAAGTCTGCAGTTTTTTGTGTTTGCAACAGTAGAATATGTTGAGAAAAAATAGATCATAACCAGCAAAAGGTGACTACTTACCGTAATGTTGCAGATTTGTCTCTGTAGGGGCCTGGACTTGCCATTCAAGCAAAAAGCCCAACAGTTGGGGGATTGCCCCGTCATTTTGATGGGATGATCTCCGGGGAGGTGCCCAGTAGAAGCTTGTCGACCTATCTCGGGGTGGTCCGCTGGGGTCACACATCCCATCAATTCCTGGACCAACACTCTGTTCAGGTGGCTTGGAAACCTTGCGGTGTTAACAAGAGCCACTCAGGCAGAGAAGTGAGTCTCCTGATTGCACTTTCATGTAGGAACCAGGCATTACCTAAAGGGAAAGAGAATATGGCATCTTGAATATTTTGCATTGTTTTAAAAAAATATATATATAATAATTTACTATAATAATAGCAGTAGCAGCATTACTAAAAACTTTTAATATTATATTAACAACATTAATTATTATTATTATTATATTATTACAATATACAACATTATTAGCTGCAAAGGGGTCCCCATATTAAAATCTATGTATTTGAATGCACTGTCATTAAAGTCCCTGTTGGTGTAATGGTCAGGTGTCCCAATACTTTTGTCCATATAGTGTATTTTAACATAATTTAAAATCTATTTCAAAATTCAGTAATTACTTTAATTTTTATTTGTTATTTAATATAACTTACAAACAGTTTACCTCTATATTACTACATGGTCACAATTATTATTATTTCTTATGAGAAAACCTGAGCCAACACTCGACAATCTAAAATTTGGAATGCAATCCAAGACATTATATTTTAAAGTAATACTTTCCTAACTGTCATTTAAAAAAAATATGCTGGAATTAAAAGAAGCAACACAATGCACTTTCCTCAATATTTGCCACATATATCTGAAAATAATTAACCACAATTTTATAAACTGTATGGAAATATTCATTCATTCAAAGATGCAGTTATGTGAAATATCTCACAGCTTTGTGCAGAACTCCAGTGATATAATCCAATAAACTAAGTGTTTATTCTGAATATTACACATGTAATTGGAGGACATGTTTATCTAAACGGAGCATAGCAGTATATTCAATTCAAGATTTCAATTAAAGATTTTTCTTTGAAGAGTTTTTAAAGAGTTTTCTGATTATTGCTTTTGTTGTTGTTGTGGGTAGGTAGGAGATTTATTAGTACAGATCATGTTTATAAAAATGCTTATAGACATGTTTAAAGCTCCCAGTTTTGGCACCCCACAGTATTATTATTATCAGTAATAGTAGTAGTATTAATAGTATTAAAAGTAGTAGAATTACCTTCAGCCTAACAGTTGAAGTATCAGTTAACTCATATTTTTTTTTACAATAGTACTTGTTAATGATTATTAAATACATATCTTCAATAAGTACCTATAATCCACTTGTTCCTATAATCCATGACTATAATTCATGTTCCCCTTTTCTGCCTTAAATAATGGCAAAATTTCTACGCAGTGAATGCATTTTTTCACTAGAGGCCATGATAACAAATTGGCAACTATAAGATTAAATATTGTTTCACGCGAGACCAGACTGCTGTTGTAAGACTCGTGAATCATTGTGCACACATGTGCATGATAGTATATCATTCTTTATTTTAAAATGTATTTAAAATCTGCAACTACAAATTATTTTCATAATATGGATTATTATGGATATCATGGATTATTTTTCCTCAATTCATCAATTAGTTTTACTTTTAAAAAACATGTATACAAAAGATGTCTATTTAAAATATTTATTTTAATCAGCACTACTACAGATCGTTTTCTTAACTAGGCTTAATTAAATAACAGATGATTCATTACAACATGTGTAATTAGTGTAGTGTAAATGTAAATTGTGACAATTATCAGATAATCTGTGAGATTTGTTTAAAAAAAAAGATTAAAAAAATAGAGAGGCAGTCAATACGTCAGAGTCCTTGTACGGCTGTCTTCCTTTTTTTGCTCAGCACCTGAACATGACCCTGCTTGAGCTTCTCAGCCAATCACAGCATGAGAAATGACCTGCCTTCCATTTCCAAAATACTCCTTCTGTTTCCACTAAAATCTGTCTCACCCATGCATACATTCTTCAGTTACATACATATATTTTCTTCGGACATACATACATACATTTTATTTGCATGAGCACAAAATGTATGAATGTGTGAGGGAGAATGTATGTATGTATTTATGTATGTATGTATGTATGTGTGAGTTAGAATGTGTGTATGTGTGAGGGCCAGAATGAGCTATGTCTTACACGGCCCCCTCATACGTGTGTGTGGCTTGTATGAGTACAAATATGGCAACACTTAGCACCAACATGACTGCCTTCCTGGGGCCGACCTTCAGTGTTGAAATGTGGTTGGAATAATGTCAGTTGTTTTTTCAGCATTGAAAAAAAATTTAAAAAGTGTTTAATGCTAATTGTTGTAAATGGGTTAACAAAAACACGTATAAATCAACATTGAAATTTAAACAAGACCTGTATGTTGAATCAAGATTTCTCATTTAAGAATCTCATTTAAGATTTAATTAATTTATTGCATCACTTGAGAGCCCTGGCTATGGTACAATAATTGTATAAATAAATATGTATTTTAACTGTCCGTCATTTAAGATTGAATTGCCTTATTTCATCAGTCATTTACTAACATTTATAAATAATACTGTAATACATAATATCAGTATATATATAGAACACGTGAAAAACTCATTCACACAAACACACACATATATGAAATGCTCATATAGATACAGGTGAAACGAGCTCACACACACATAGAATGCTCACACACAAATAAAATGCTCACACACACACATGAAATGCTCACACACACATATGAAATGCTCACACACACACATATGAAATTTTCACACCAACACATATGAAATGCTCACACACACACAAATAAAATGCTCACACACACACATATGAAATGCTCACACACACACATATGAAATGCTCACACACACGTATGAAATGGTCATACAGACGCATGTGAAATCCTGTGAGCTTTTCACGTGTGTGTTTGTGTGTGTGTGTGTGTGTGAGAGAGAGAATTTCATAAGTGTGTGTGAGTTCGCTTCACCTGTAAGTGTGAGAACATTTCAGTATATCCTGAAGGCATTTCAGTACATCCGGAAGGAGTTTCAGTACAAGGCCTATAGGAAAGGCATCCTTTCAAAAATCGGACCTGATCGCAGTTCTGGCTA
This sequence comes from Parauchenoglanis punctatus, assembly GCA_030068025.1. NCBI lineage: Eukaryota > Metazoa > Chordata > Actinopteri > Siluriformes > Auchenoglanididae > Parauchenoglanis > Parauchenoglanis punctatus. The sequence continues at coordinate 8,490 of JAQQZU010020318.1, read as the reverse complement.
ATAGCTGTTATGCATTCGCGAACTTTGTTCTGTTGTCTTTTACTCTGCTCATTGCTGGGTGTTTGGAGTAATGAAGATGTGATACAGTTATTTACTGATGTACTGAAATGCATTGAGACAATACAAAGGGAGAGAGATGATGTTGCCCTTGAAAGAGTATACAGAGAGCTGGATGACCATGCTCAGACTGTAAGCATTTCTAAGTGTGCTTAGTCCCGAAGAGCCTAGACACAGAGACAGTATCATCGTGGTAGAGTCAGTTTACAGGTGCCTTCGTAATTTGTTGCACCACTATGAAACGAGAGAGGTGTGTTCTGCTCTAACAATATCGGGACCTCCATTTATAAGAAGCAATTGGCCGGGTCGACCTCGGTATGACATTTCATCTCCACAAATAAATCACTGCTTGGCCCTTGGCATGAACTGGGAAAGAATTTCTACATGTCTTGGAATTGGCCGATGAACACTTTACAACCACAGAGAACATCTTGGAGTTCAGCCAATTTCCTACTCTGCCATATCCAATGAGGCACTTAGTAGAATTATCATAGAAATTTTACAAAATACGCCAAACGCAGGTGAAGTTTATGAAATTGGGATTCTGCGTTCTCAAGGCTTACGTGTCCAACACTGGCGTGTACGAATGAGCTTACAAGTGGTTGACACTATTGGACGCTCCTTCCGATGACGCTTTGCCATACAATGAAGAGTGTACAGCAATCAGTCACCTAAGGAATTATGGTAAGAGCAATAACGTCTTTGTACCATTTAAGGGTTTGTGTGCACCATATGTGTTTTTTTATGCTGGCAGTGTCTATTTTCTATACAAATCTTATGAAGTTCAGCATTTACAGTTTTCAGTGTCCTCGGAGCAAACACGCCCTCAACTTTCAGCTTTTTCCCTGCTGTGCTTAGGGCACTTTCAGTTGCAAATAGTTCAACTTTTCGAAGACTACTGGGCTCGTCAATGTCACATTTCTCTCATTGATCTATCAAAATCTAGCAGAATAGCAACAATGCCGGAGGAGAAGCTGATCCTGGCTGCCAGTGACAACCCAGTTATTTATGATCTAACATGGTGTATCGGTGCATGCTGCTCTCGGCAAAATCATCATTAGCTAGGGTAGCTCGCTTTCTAATTTCCCAATCTTGAAAAATGTTCAGTTGTTTTCTTTTTTCTCATTTGCTTAGTTTTCTCAAGATAAACTAAATCCGGCTAAAAATGTACATGCAACACCAGTCAAGTGGACAAAGTGGAGACAGCAAAAAGAGTGCCTTTCATTTTCAAGCACATTATTCATAAAAATAATAATCCAAAGACATAATCTGCATAATCTGCTGTCACAATTTTATTTTTAAGATAGAATGTTTAAAACATTCTCAAACAAAATCTCAAACAAAATCATTTTAAACAATGAACTCGCAGTGCGCTCAGGATTACGACTGCTGGCGCCATTGGTTACCATGAACAATATTTGAAATAAACACGATTTTTCAGTGGTTTTAGCTAACGTTTCTAAAGGTAAATAGAGATATGATGTTCACAATGAAGGAATGCGGAAGTACTAACCTAGCAACAATAAGTGCTTGAGAAACCACTTTGGCATACACTGCAAGCAAATAATAACAATAAAAAAAAACTTCCCTAACTTCACTTAGTTTGCCTGCACTATATGTACTTACCATGTATTGAGAGGGCTGCAGCAGAGTTCAGAAACCAGTGGAATCACCATGGACTCTCAACCCAAGGAGGGCGAACACCTCTCCAACTATGGCAAGCAGATGTTATCCACTGTGCAGGATTAGATAACACTGCAATCTCTAATATTTTTGATGTGGATGAGAGTTATGGAACTGATCCAGATGGCCCACTACCTGAGAGAAACAACAAATAATGTGGAAATTCCAGAGAATACCTATTTTATTAATGATATAAAAATGAATGCCATTCAACAGTTATTTAACCCATTTGAAAACGATGACAACCATGGTATTAATTTGTTTTTAGCCCTTCTTAATTTCCTTTTAAGACACAAATTAAATCAAATTGGATGCAAAAAAATAAAACCCAACAATACAACACTATTCCTCTGGCTTAACGTGATCGAAACTTTTATTAGAACAGTTTGTTTTTGTTTATCTTTAGGTGGGCCTTTGCAAATTGCTAATGATAGAATTAAGTGAATCCGTGGTGTTGAACACAAAGCCTTTTAGTTTTCTTGAAAAAAATGAAAGAGTTTCACAACAAATTTCACTATTTAATTTTTTCCCGATTGTATGATTTTCTGTTGGTGGAGAACTAGATTTGAAATTGGCCACTAGGTAGTAAAGCTTTTTATTCAGTTCAATTTCTCTCAGGCAAAGTGAGTAATGCATGCAGCCCTCAACCCAAAGTGAGTAATGCATGCAGCCCTCAACCCAAAGTGAGTAATGCATGCAGAACAAATAAAACAACTTCTAAAAACAAGCAAGGAAATAACAACACTAACCTCAAACATGAATATCATGCAACAGTTATCTGTTTCTAGCCCTTCTTGACTCCCTTTTAAGGCCATGAAGTGACAAATTGCATCAAATTAGAAGGAAAAACAATATTTTGTAACATAGATAATTGCTATATTTTAGCACACATGAACCCTTTCCTCCAATAGAAAAGATTAAAGCTTGAATCACGCTTTGAATAAAGCACTTTGCTTACTGCATACCAAATCCTTGTGTGTTGGCTATAGCAAAATCCATGTTGGTCTTGAAAGCTTCGTAGACACTGTGTGGTGGAAGGCGCAAACAAGTTAAACAGGCATTGGCCACTGGGAAACGTGGAGCTGAGGCACCATGTGTAAAGTTGAAAACTTGTCTGGTCATCATAGAGGACGTAGCTAAAGCCAATAGGAGGGTTCTCACTAGCTCCTATTGCAAAAGTCAGAATCTTCCCCAGCTTTGTTGGTCCTTCATCATCTAAGAGAACACATATATTTTCTTCATTACCCATGATATGCTGTTTAATTGAAAGACCCAGCACAATACTAACACAATGATAAATTACATAATACTTAGTACTGCAAGAATATTTTACAGTCCCTTCCAAAAAGTACTGAAACAGTGACACAATTTTCATAATTTTGCCTCTGTACACCACCACAATGGATTTGAAAAGAAGCTATTATGATGTGATGTGAAGTGTAGACTTTCATCTATAATTCAAGGGGTTTAACAAAAATATTGCATTAACCCTTTAGGAATTACAGCTTTTTTTTTTTTTTTTACACAATCCCTCCATTTTCACATGCTCAAAAGTAATGAGACACTTGCCTAATAAGCAGTGTCATTGCCTGTTATCCTTTGTGGTGGTGTACAGAGAAATATGAAAATTGTCTCGATGCATCGCAGTACATCAGTAACTGTTCCAATACTTTGGACTATTGATCGGAAGGTCGCAAGTTCAAATCCCAGCACTGCCAAGCCATTGCTACCTTGCCTTTCCATACAAAACAAATATTACTGTAAATTAGTAATGAATTTCAACTTGTCTTCTGCATCTTGTAAGTAATCCCGTCAGAATGAAATGGTTCTACTCTCTACCATCCGCCTGTTGTTTCCAGACTCTGAGGACCGAATCTGAAAGAAGTCATCCAGGATGTCTGCTGTGAGTTTTCTTGTCTTGTGAGAAAGTATGGGATGGAAGGAATTTGGATGCTGCTGAATTTGTTCCAATTTGTTTCAAATAATTCTGAGGACAGCTTAATAACTTACATAATTTTATTTCTGTAGTGAGTCCAAAAGAGCAGAAAATAATCCCACTCTAATATTATTAAATTTTTTATTATTTCCAATAAAAAGAGAAATCATCAATGGGGATGGATATTTTCTGGAGGCATCATAAAAGCCTAAACAAATAAAAACATGTTTTGATTTTAATTTAATAATTTAATAATATTATCAGCTATGTTTAATGGAAGAAACAAATGGTTAAAATATACATGGACCATTACACTATGAGCAAAATACCGAAATTTTGTGGGAAAATTTGAGTAGAGCCCTGCTGCTTCCATAAGAATTAAGAAGGTAATTAGAAGACTATTGATATGTATTTTATTACTTAATCAGCAGGAAGCATGACCACCTGTGTAAAAGCAGAACATTTGTGAGTTTGGTGCTCTGGAATTTGGGAAGGTTTATGAGGCCATTCAAAGACATTTGAAATGTATTATTTTATTGTAAGAAGGAGATTTTTGAGAAAAGAATTGAGAACATTCAGGATGACTGACTATCCCAACTTACAAGCTCAGGCAGTAAAATGCTCAAAGGAATCACTAACAACCCAACAGCTAAATCTGAGGACCTACAATCTAAGGTCAACCCAAGTCTAAAGTCAACCTAACTCTTTCTAATGCCATTCTGCCATTATGTAACAAAGCCATGTTTCACTTATTACAAGCATGCATTCTAAAAATTAATCTATACTTTAAAAAAGAAGAAGCAAGGCCCAAAAAAAATAGCACTGTTTACACATGCCATGTCCCTCTGCTTCCCAATTTGAATAACTGTTACTGCTTATGATACACTGCTTTATTGCCTGCCTGCAAAAAACTAATTTTACCATTGGAGAAAATATTAGGTTAATCATTAGGAAGAGGTTATAATAAATTATTGTAGGTGAAGAGAAATTTTGTAGATGAGTGAACATTTTGAAAATGTGTATGTTGCATTGAAACAACATTGTACCATTAATGGGATCTAAGTATATCATATTTTGATTTTTTGTATTTGGTATTTATGTACTTAAATACCATTTAAGACATGGTATTTATGTCTACAAGTGAGGTGCTAGAGGAGGGATGCTCAACAGCTGTTCTGGAGCTCTAATGTCATAAATTCCCATAAACACACTCCTAAACCTTGTGGAGAGCTTGCCCAGAAGAGTTGAAGCTGTTATAGCTGCTAAGGGTGGGATGACATCATATTAAACCCTATGGATTAAGAATGGGATGTCACTTAAATTCATATGTTTGTAAAGGCAGGTGAACGAATACTTTTGGCAATATAGTATGCATGAACCAAAACCATTATATGTTCTAGCAAACCAGTATGGTTCAAAACCAGTGCATCTGCAATGAAGCCCATTAGTTTCCCAATAAATCCGAGCTATATGCACACAGTAGGTATGAATTATTTCCTGAACGGCACATCATACCATTCCGGATATACTGAAATGTTCTCACACACACATACATATGAAATGCTCACAGACATACAGGTGAAACGAACTCACACACATATGAAATTCTCACACATACCACACATACACACACACACACACACACGTGAAAAGCTCACAAGATTTCACATGCGTCTGTATGAACATTTCATATGTGTGTATGTGAGCACAGTTCACACTTCTAGGTGTATGTTGAAGCAGTTCATGTGCCATCCTCAACAGGAGAAAGTGGTTTGCAAGTGATGACTAGAACCAGGAGTAGGACACCAGGACGGATCAGGCAGGTCTAGAAAGCATAAGGTTTCAGGATCACTGGAATCTCAGGAGTATCATGTGTACCTTGACAGACTGGGGGGAGGGGGAAGAAAGAGAAAAGAGAAAAAGCATATTGTTAGGTATGTTCATTGTCACCTAATGGTAAGGAACAGATTATATGGTGTGCTGAGTGCATCAGGAACTCCAGCAAGGCTAGCTATGAAAGCATAACTAAAATGGAGTGCCAGAAGGTGACACAGACATGAGGGTGCCCTGGCACATAAGGCAGCCAGCCACTTCACCGTCAACAAACCTGAGTGAACGTGTGAGAGTGGGGGGCGAGAGCATCCAGGCATCCCAGTTTACCAAAACATTCTATGCCTGAGAAACCTCCAGATCTGCTCCTTTACCTAGTAACAAAAGGCTTGGCTAAACAAATACGTTTTCAGCCTAGATTCATAATAATAAACATAATCATCCATGTAATAATTATCCAATGGGAGGCTCTTACCAATTTGCTTTGTTAAATCCAGGTGGTGACCTTTTTTTGGACAGACAGTGTATATTGTGAAGCAAGTTAATATAGCAGCAATATTTTTAGAACATTCAATTTCTCATGAACCATGAGTCCTACAAGTACAATTCTGTTTTCCTCTGATTCCTTGCTTTTTCTCAAGCCAAAAAGCCTTTATAACAATTTAGCTCCACCCACTTATAATTTTTGATAATTGCCACAATATGCAAAACATACTTATGCTAACTAGTAGTAGGAATTTTGAGAACATTCTAATTTTGAGAACATGTACAACATATCTAAACAGTATGGCTGCCACATGTTAATAAATTCTAATGAAATGATGATTTATTTACTTAGAAAGCTTTAACTCATGAGTGCATACATGGATTCACACAGAACTTGAAAGGCATGTTCTGGACAAGATTCTGAGGTCATGTGCAAAATTTGGTCATAAAAAGGGGGCTGAGTTAAGGTCAGCTGTTTTTCAGATACCACAGGTCTGATCAAGCTGAAGTTTGGTATGGTACATATACAGTTTCTCACAAAAGTGAGTACACCCCTCACATTTTTGTAAATATTGTATTATATCTTTTCATGAGACAACACTGAAGATATGACACTGATACAATGTAAAGTAGTCAGTGTACAGCTTGTATAACAGTGTAAATTTGCTATCTTTTCAACATAACTAAACACACAGCCATTAATATCTAAACCTGTGGCAACAAAAGTGAGTACACCCCTATGATGATCATGTACACCCAGTATACCCCATCATGATGATGATGATGATGATGATGATTATTATTATTACTAGTAATTTTTGAATATATTTAACTGTTGAAGAATATGTAATTAAATGTTCATTTCACTTGTTGTTTCTATGATTGTAAAACTGCTTAAAGTACCTTGAATCCAATTTCTGTGGTTTTGAGCTTCATCAAGAATTTTTTAGGAAAAAACGTATTTTGAATGAATTTTGCATAAGGCTTCTCAAAGTGGAGAAGGCAGCCCTTATTTGCTTGGGCTGCACAGTGGTTCAGTGGTTAGCAATGTCACCTCACAGAAAAAAGGTCCTGGGTTAGTGGATGTGGATTAGGTCAATATGCTATAGGTGTGACTGTGAATGGGCCCAGCAAGTTAATGTGGTTATAGTGCTGGTCCCAAAATCAGATAAATTGGAAGAGTTGTGTCAGGAAGGGAATCTTAATACAAATTGACGAGTGGATGATGGATGATCGTTTGAGAACAGGAGCAGCAGGAAGAAGAATAGTCACACCTCAACACTGCATATGGCAGTAATGCACTAAGATTGCAAGCTGCCAAGAAGCTCTTAGAGTCGTCTCATTCATGAATGACATCACTGCTGCTCACAGCTTACGACCTGATTACAACCTTACAACCTACAACCAGTTTACAACCTGAACTTATGCTCATGTAAACGCTCTTGAAGGGAGATTTCTGATTGGGCAGCGACAGTCACAAAGAGGACACTAATCAGGACAAGGCTAAATTAAGATTATTCTTCTTACATACGGGGCCACTGACAGCAGCCTGTACCCCACCAGAGGAGATGACACTTGAACCAAGCACACCCTATTATTGCGGGGCCTGAGTGAAGCTCATCCTCAGAGGTTGTTCCCCTTCAATTTCCTCAGGGACTCAAACATGTTTAAAATCTAACAGCACTAGGTGACTTTTCGCACCACACTATTCCCCAGTGACTGGTGTGAGCTATACATTAATTAAAATTTTTCGAGACTGGAAAGTATTATTGTCTTCTTTTAATTTAATCATTTCTTTAATTCGCCCACAGGAGAATCACTTGCCACTTAAAGTGTCGGTGTAAGAAAAGTTACGTCCCATACAATACACACTGCTTGTTTAGACTGAGCACCTTGAACATGGTGGCATAAACAAGTCCAATAGGCTCAGGTGCATATAACATAAAAGCAGATCAAAACAGGAAGAGGGTATTTGTAACAGTGTTCTATTCAAAAGACAAGATTGTATATGTATGTGTTTGTGTGTTTGAGAGAGAGAAAGAGAGAGAGAGAGAGAGAGAGAGAGAGAGAGAAGGTGGACTAGCCTAGCCTATTGCAGACAATTTGAGAGCCTATACCACAAAGCCTGTTGCTTGAAATGTTTGGAAGAAAAGATTACCACTTGGATATTAATTTGGCTGGCTGAGTAACCCTTCAGATATCATTCCAGTTAGAAAAGGGGTCCTCAACCTCATCCACAAAAACACAGTAAATCAATCCAATCAACTATCAAGTGCAGCTCCAATTGGGCTGGAATGAAAGCCTGCAACCACATTGGCCATTTTTGGACAAGGTTGAAGACCTCGGCGTTAGAGAGTACACTGGAGACCTTTACACCTATGTTGAGTGGGAATAACTGACATCAAGGCATCTGTCAGGAACCGCTTCTCTTGGCACACACGAGTGTGCCTGATGAACTCGGCCACTCGCGTAGTGCTTTTGAACTCTCCGTTGTCGCG
>JAQQZU010020175.1:0-15480 GCA_030068025.1 Parauchenoglanis punctatus | reverse complement strand
ATTTGGATTTTTACAACATTATTGTTGAAATACACAGTCCTGAAAAAGGGACGTTTCTTTTTTTGCTGAGTGTATATTGAAGTTTTTTTGGTTTTAATGAAGGTTGCTACAAAATGGTAAATACAAAATAAAATCTACACTGCTCAAAAACATTAAGGGCACACTTAAATCGCACACTAGAGCTTGAGTAACAAGATATTATATTTGAGAATCTTTATTGATATACATTGTGAAATTTATTGAGAACAATACGAATGGTCAATGGAAACCGAAATCTTTAACCCACTGAGGGCTGGATTCAGAATCACACCGAGAAAGTAAAGTAAAAACCTCAAATCACAGAGCGATCCAACTTGTGTGAATTTCATCATAATAACTCATAATGTGACTCAATAGTGTGTACGGCCCCCACATGCCAATATGCACTCTCAACGATGTCTGGGTATGCTCCTGATGAGAAGACAGATGGTGTCCTGGGGATCTCCTCCCAGACCTGGATCAGCGCTTCAGTGACAGTCCTGGACAGGACAGTCTCCTGGACAGTCTGTGGCACTACATGGCAGTGTCGGATGTGCTGATATATGATGTCCCAGAGGTTCCTGATTGGATTCAGGTCTGGGACATCTAGGAATTGCCTACGCACTCTGGACACAGGAGGCCAGGCATTGTCCTACACCAGGAGGAACACAGGGCCTAGTGCACCAGCACAAGGTCTAACAATGGGTCTGAGGATTTTATCCCAGTAACTAACAGCAGTCACCATTGGCTAGCACAGGGGTCACCGACCTTGTTGAAACTGCGAGCTACTTCAAGGGTACTGAGTAATACGAAGAGCTACCAGTTTGATACACACTTCTGAAATAACAAAGTTGTACGGTTTACCTTTAATTATACAGTATATTATTATTATTATTATCATTAGAGATATTCATCTGTGTGAAGACACTGTCTGATCATGTTAATGATTCCTCACAATAATTAACAATGATTTAACAAGGTAGGAAACAATTACATTTCAACATGACTTTTTATTCAACACTTTTGTATTTCTATTAATCTTAATGCATTTCATTTGTTTCATTTTCATTGATCACGTCTGCACATTTTTTAGGAAATCATGTCCCATTTTACTAACCACTACCTCTGTAACAATTTATAACAAATCATGAACTATGTCCCATGTTTGCCAACGTTATCAATTATGCAACATTTTTAAAAATTGAAAAAAAAAAAGCAAGAAAACTGCTGTTTGCCCAAGGCTGCCTTTAACTCTCGGGCTTTTTCTGCCCCAGTGCGCTGCTAGGTGGGTAGTTAGCATGGTAGTTTTTGTGACATGTAATGAAGTGTCTCTCCACATTGCGCCGCTTTGCCGCCGCCACACTTGCCCCGCAAATAACACGCACACATTTTTCTTTCACAATCGTAAAAAAGAACTCTTCCTCCCAATCACTGTGAAAACGATAAGTTTTCTTAATTTTTTCCTGCAGTGTTTTTGGGGGTAGAAACCGCATCCATCTCCTCATCTTAGCCGCGCCCGCTAGCTTATCTCGGCAAACACTGCGGTTTGTAATGCGCACAATACTGACCTTTGAACCAGACTAGGTCAGATTTCATGTATACGTAAAACATTTTTGTTTTTAAAAAATTCTCTCTCAATATTTTCGTTTTCTAATGTACATCAATGCAACTTTGATTCAATAAGAATAACACAGTTAAATAAAATTTTAAATGGAGCTCACTGGTAACTAGCGCAATTTTTAGAACATGCCCCGCGGGCAACTCGTGGTCCCTGAGGGCGACCGTGTTGGTGACCCCTGGCTAGCACATGGAGGTTCGTGTGACCCTCCAAGTTTATGCCTTCCCAGACTGTCACTGCCAAACTGGTCATGCTGGATGATGTGCAGGCAGCATAATGTTCGTCTTCAGACTCTTTCACATCTGTCACATGTGCTCAGTTTGAACATGCACTCATTTGTGAAGAAAACGGGATGCCAGTGGCACACTCTAGTGTTCTCTGGCAATTACCTATCGAGCTGCACAGTGCAGTACTTTGAGCACAGGTCCCACTAGAGGATGTCAGGCCCTCATCCCAACTTCATGGAGTCTGTTTCTGACAGTTTGGTGTCATGAGTGGCCAGATGGAGGTCATTTTCTAGAACTTTGGCAGGGCTCCTCCAGTTCCTTCTCACACAAAGAAGCTGATCCTGGACCTGCTGCTGGATTATTACCCTTCTATGGCCCTGTCCAGCTCTCCTCATGTAAAGGCCTGCCTCCTGGTGTCTCCTCCATGCGCTTGAGACTGTGCTGGGAAACCTTCTTGTGATGGCATGTATGGATGCTGGAATATTTGGACTACGTGAGCAACATGAAAGTTCTGCAGGTACCGCCTCATGCTACCAGTAGTGATAACAGCACTAGCAAAATGCAAAACTAGAGAAAAATCAGTCAGGAAGGATAAGGAGAGAGAAATGGTCTGTGGTCCCGATGTGCAAAACCATTCCCTTTTTGGGGATTGACTTGCTGTTGCCCCTCCTGTCCAGCTGTTGTTGCATTTCATTTGCACCAAAGCAGTTGAAATTGATTCACAATCACTTACACTTCCTAACTGGACAGATCAATATCCCAGAAGTTTTATTGACTTGGTGACTTGGTGTACTGTGATGATTAAGTGTTCCCTTAATTTTTTTAGCAGTGTATTTGTTGTCTACGTATTTTTAAATAATGTTGAAATGTTGAAAGTTGAAGTGATACAATAAATGAAATTTTTGTGACAAAACAGTGAACAGTGTCTGTACAAAAAAAAAAACTGTAAGAATTATTTTACTTTAGGTACTCTGATTAAATTTACAGAAAGAATACTTTGGAATAACAATAATTTAAGATGAAGCATAACTGCAATAGGCACCATTGTACCATATAGACAGAGTATGATGTTGAGTAAGAAACTGTTCATCGTACAAGGAGACATGTACTAGGATTTTCAAAGTGGGCTGTTACCCTCCTAGTTTGTAATGGCCATGAAATAAAACAGGCAGAGAGAATTGGCCAATTTTTTCTAATTGTCATCAATTGTCTGTCATCGGTATGTAGCACAGTGGCTGCATCCCGCTCCATTAACATATGACCAGGCTTGGGGAGTAATGGAATACATGGAATGTCATTATGTAAATAGGATACAAAAAAGGTAAATGTACTCCGTTAAATTTACAGAAAAGAAAAGCCAACAACATGAGAAAAAGGAACCATGGTGTTCCTTGGAATCACCATTAAAGAAAAAGAAAAAAAAAATTAAGGAATATTATAAAATAGAGACCTCAGTTGTTGCACATGGAATCTGTTGGAACTAAGAAGTTTGGGAGTCACAGCCCATAATACTCGTATTACCAAGGGACCACTTTGGACTTCACCTTCCACATCTGTTTTGTGTTTGCTTTGTATTATTGTTTGAGTGGAATTTGCAGTTTTGCAGCATGAATTTCTTGTTTTGATTGAAGTAGCGAGTTCTGAAGTGACAACAAAGAGTTTTGCAAAACGTATTGTTTCCCAGGTTTTGTTGATTGTTAAGAGAATGTGGTTACTGTCCCACCACAGTGGTAAAGCAACAGAGAAACGCTGTATTAAATTTATCAAATTATTTTATAGTTATTTTTGATCATATGATATGACATAATGATACAATTATAAAAAATTATTATATTACAAGTAAGATTTTTTTAAATTACAAAAGTAAAGTTTAAAGGTACAGAAGAAAGAAAGAAAGAAACCCACACACTTTTTTGGATTATGCACTGCTTTCGCCTTGAGCGATGACCGCTCTGGGACTGAGAGTGGAAGTGTGGATATGTGTGTATGAAAGACAGAGAGAGAGCTCAGTGTGGCTGTAACTCAGCCAGGCATCACACCAACCTCCTCTATCGAGTTAACTGACTGGTTGAAGCAAGTCTGCTGTCTCTCCTCACTGTTTAAACACTTTCAGGAAATTTCTCTCCACTGGCTGTGCTGAGACAGAGGGTTCAGTAAAAAGCCAGTATAAATACTCTGAGACTGTGTCGTACTTACATACTTGGTATCACTGTTATCATACTGTGACAACATAAGGAATGGTTTCATTACATCATCAAATGTCCCCATACAGGTAGGAATTACTCACAGTTTTGCCCTTGTGGGGACATTTGGCTGGTGGCCACAAGGAAAAATGCTTTTTTAAATACAAAATCTGAAGATTTTATTTAAAAATAAAGAAAGAAAAAAAAGAGAGAGAAAAAAAAAGAAAAAACCTGTAAGATTCAAACATTTTTCTTTTTGTTACTGTAGTTAAGGTTAGGATTACACGTTAGATGAAGGTTAGGTGTGGCATAGCATCAGTTAATTTCATTATATTAATAATATGTCAATGGAATGAAATATCATATCTTAAACACCATAAAATGTTACCAAAAATCCCCCATTTACTATTTTTTAAATATAAGGCAGTTCTTTAAGAATTATTACAGAGTAACCCTGGAAAAAAAAAGGTGGTCATATTGTCCACCAAGTGGCACCAAACACCAAGCAAAACACATGACCAATGTTAAGCATTAAATATCTAAATATAACAATAAGCTAATGTGTGATATTAATTAAGGTACACTAATATATTGTACATATATCCCTTACAATGATAAAATTATCTGTTTTCTAAAGTGGAAACTTGCGTACAAATAGATTTAATGCGTAAATACGAGAAACGCTTTAATGAAACTTTTTCACATTACTCCTGTTTCAGTTACTGTAATTATAATAAAACAAACAGAAGAAATCATGGTTTAAATAGTCCATTAGCCTTATTCATATGTGTGGTCGACTGATACCTACTCAAGTAAAATTATCTACAAATACCATAAATCCATAAATTATTTCAGCTTTAAATATGTTGAAACATTGCACTTAAGTCAGTACTGCAGTAACTTTAGAGGAAGTTCTTCTTCAAAGAAATGGGGTCAGCATGAATCCATGGGTCCGACCTGCTTTATGTCAACAGTACAGGCTGGTGGTGGCGGCATCATGGCATGAAGAATGCTTTTGTAGCCCACAATGGGGCACTTAATACCAATCAAGCACCATGTGTATGCCACAGCTTACAGCTTAAATGCCAGTACATCTGATTATTGTTACTGACCCTTTGTATGGTGTTCCTAATAAAGTGGTGAGTAAATAGGTGGTAGGACAGTAAGTTTTTTTTTCCAAAAAATTTATTGGAACTGATATAAGAATTCCTTACTTCATAAAAGAGAATGTGTGTGTGTGTGTGTGTGAAAGAGAGAGCGAGCGAGAGAGAGAGAGAGAGAGAGAGAGAGAGAGAGAGAGAGAGAGAAGCATTTTTTGTTGCAGGATGAAATGTGAGACACGTCCCTGGACATTATGGCTGATGTGAAAGTACATGTTTAAAGCAGTGAGGTTAGAGAGGGGCAGACACCAGGCCGGCTGGTCCCTGACCTAGTGTCTGCTTCACTAAGCTGCTCTCCAGTGGTTTAAAGCCCAGCTCATCTGCAGGGATGCCAAAAGCCTTTAGTTTCACCTCATATGTCCTCAGCAGGTCATTATGTGCCTGGGGAAGAAAACAAGCTATTACGGCAAAGATCTTTCTACTGCATTTACTACACATATATGCACAAGCAAATTACTGAGGTCATTTCCCCTCCTGCGGGCATGTTTTTCAGTTACAGTAAATGTTTTTCCCTATCACCCTGTTATTATTTGTTAGGTTAAAATTTTGTTCATGAAATTCTCCATGTTTTATCAGGAGAGGTTGTTGAAGGGGACTTAAAATGCGCACTTTCAGTAGTAAAGGTTCCAAATTGTACTCTTCCTTGTTGCTGGGATGCTACTGTCAAGGGTACATGTGGTCTACATGTACGTGGTCCTTAAGGTTCAATGATGAACCTTTGACTATATTTACATTTTCAATAAAAAGATGCATAATAAAGGGCCCCTTGGCAGTTCCACCCCAGTAACAAGGAAAAGTACAATCTTGTACCTTTATCTCGGAGACTTGCCTACACTTCCTGGGTTTCAAGAAATTTTCCTCTGGTCAAAATGTATCTAAAAGGTCCTGGGGTCCAGAGAAAAGCTCCTGCATTCCTAATATAGTTTCCTAACTCATTCACATTAAATAAATAAGAAAATATCCTGAGATAAAATGCTACGGTTTTTACGTTTTACTAAGATTCAAACACACAGTAAATACATATTCGTGTCTCACTTTGTCCCATGCGAGTGTGTAAATCTAGCCTCTAAAACTTTTCATTTCAATTTTTAAATTAAAAGTGATTAGGGAGCTGGAAAATGATTAGGGAGATGAAATTGTGGATTGTGGAGGACATAAAGAGGACATTTAAATAAAAGACATAAAAAAAAGATTATAGTATTTCTGTAAACTCTACCAAGAACTTCCAAGAAAAAAGTAATATCAATGCATAGGGTTGATGATGTACCTACCTTACACATACGAGCGAGTTCATACTGCAAGTCTTTAATAGCAATGTTTTTTGAGTCCAACACTTCCTATAAATTTAACAAAAAATTGATCACAAACCTAAAAACGAAAAGATACAACACTTTCTGACATGTCACAATTACAATGAGAAGACATTCAGATTAGATGTGTCTAGCTAATATCTAATATCTATCAGTAGTTTGACAAAGAAACTATTAGTGTTGAAAAGTGGATTTTCACATTGTAAGATTGATGAGGCAAACTGTTTCTCACTCACACTCACACACACACACACACACACACACACACACTTTTAAAGGCAGAGCTTACACATCTTAAAGACAGATAGGCAGGTTCATTCATGATTTAAAAAAGTTTTAAAAGTCTGCAGTGCTTTACTGGGTTCAAGCCATTTCTCCTCCAAATACCAAACTTGATAAACAGAAATACTAACATTTTCATTTAAAATGAAAAACACTAAACTTATATTTATATAGTTGGTGTAATTTTGTGCAGATGCTTCTTTGGACACTGTGTGCTTAGGCTGTCTATTTTTAGGTTTTCCTCCAAAGGCATTTCTCTGTCGGGGTTGGAAAGATATAAACCCCAGTCTTGCTCCTTCATACAATTCTGTGTAGTTTTCATTTTTAATTATTATTTTTTTTATTTCTACAAAACAAGCATCAAAATTGAAGACATTTGTTAGCAGCAAATAATCTGATCTCGATGACAAAAATGAAACCTTATGCTGACATGGTGTTATCCTTGAAAGCTAACCACTTTGATTACCAGCCATGCCAGCATAGATTTAACATTAATAACGTTTTTTTAAAAAGTTGAATTCACCACAAAATGTATTTACTTATTTATTACATTTATTTAATTAATTTATTTATTTACTTACTTACTTATAAATTTGCACAGGACAACCCAACAAGCATAGCTCAAGTTTCAGTTTCCTTCATCTGAGAGCAGGTTTAGTAATGAGTAGTACCTCCAGTTTGCGAGTGACCACGTTCAGGGTACTGGGCTCTAAATTAGATGCTGCAAGGACCTCGTTAAGCTGTGCCTCCTTCTTCTCCAGAGTGTCTGTAAGAGCGTCCAGTTTCCTCTCCAGAAGCATGTTCTTAAAGCCACTTTTCTGCTGCACCTCTAGGATGGCCTTGTTGAATTTCTGATACAGTTCATCTCGCTCCTGCTGCACCTGTTTAACCAAGAAATGCGAGAGAGGAGATTTTGAGCAAAATGACTCTGAGCAAAGCTAGGCCTTAAATAACTTGGTGCTCTCTCTCTCTCACCTTACTGAATCTCTGTTCCAGCACTTCATGCTCCCATTTCAGGTCCTTCAGGTCTTTATCTGCCACTTTGAGACGTGCTTTCATTCTCTGACAGAGTAATGAAATGCGATCACTTAGATATTGTGGTCTGTTTAGTACTCACGTACACTGTACCCATCTCAAACATGTAAACGCATCACGATATCTCAGTAACTTTTAGACCACAGAGCTGTTTAATTCTTCATTCGGATTCGTCAGGTGTTGATAATTTCTTTGGATTGGAACATTAGCTCTGACAGTGGTGCCCATTGCAAATAAGGCTACGTTCACACTGCAAGCCTCATTGTTCAATTCCGATTTTGCTTAGATCGGATTTGCCTATCGTGACGGCTTCTCATTCAGAATTACAAGTGACCTGTAATCCTGCATCCTGAGTCCTGCATCACCAACAACAAAAACATATCTGTGAGATGACTCATGGTATTAAAATCAATGAAATGGAACGCACTAGAAGGTAATGTATGCATCACATTTTGCTCTGGAGGGTAAACAACTCATCAGCTGTAGCTCTGCTCCAGTATTATTTTGCTGCACTGCCAGTGTTCTGATGATTTGTGCTAGCTTGGCAAAACTGCTATTGTAGCGTGAATAAATGCTGCCGACAGCGGAGAATAAACCTGATTTTAGCCGCAGCCCTTAACCAAACCCTAACCTCATACCCTAACTCTTAAAGCTTAAAGTTAACCCTAAAATCTCAACTTCAAACCGCTATAGCATATCTCGATAGCTAACACAAATGAAAAGTACACCATGCTGGCTGATGACACTATCAGCCCGCAGCACATGAGTAAAGACACATGAATTCCGTGTGCATTCTCATTCAGGTCGCATAACCGCAAATGAGGTACGCATCATATTTAGTACCACATATGAAAGTGCCTCAAATCTGATTTGAAAAGATCAGATTTGTGTGTCCACACAGCCAAGAAAAGATCAGATCTGTGTCACATTAAGGCAAAATATCAGATTTGAGTCACTTCAGCTTGGCAGTTGAATGAAGATGAATGAAGCCTAACTGGTTTATATTAATGCACTCACTTTAATACATTAATTTGTTTCACAGATGTTTCACAATATTACATGTAACTATTAACATGGGGTTATAGAGTTTAAGAGGAATAAACCATTTACGAACATGCTGTTATTAGAAAATAATCATCTTCACGGTAGTAACAGTAACTACACTTCAGAACACCACCCTGCCATTATATACTAACAACAGCACACGTCCAGTGATGTTATTCCTCACATAATACCTACTAAATGCAATTGTAGAATGCAATAATGGAATTATAAGATAACAGCAAAAGTGATGATGGAACTTCAGTGCCGACTGAGATTAAAAGACATGCATACCACCAGTAAGGCTTTGTCCTTCTCATGATTGGCGAGCTGCTTCTGCAGCTCTGACACTTCCTGCGTGGCTTTCTGCAGTGGCTCTGTCAAAAACTTGTTCTGTTGCAGCACCTCAGCCATCTCCTTCTCCATCCTCTCCTCCTTCCTCTTCATGTCAGCCACTTGCTCCTGCATATAGGCAGCCAGAAGGATAACAAAGAGCTATAATGATGAGGAGGGATCAGAATAAAGCTATGCTCATGGAGAGATCCAGAGTCATGATTATTAACTGGTGTGAGAAAGAAAGTGTGTCTTTCTTTGATTTCTAATCTATTTCAGGAAATAATATCAATGTTAATAAACAGCACTTTGCTCAACACTTTGGTGTTTCTAATCAGGCTTTACAAATAAAATCAGTGTGACTCATCACATACAGTATCATTGGTTTGCATTTAAAAATTATTTGAATTACCATTTTTTTATTTTTATTTTGTTTGACTCATCACCTTTTGTTTGACTTTACTAATTGATTGTACAGCACTGGGAGCAGCCATGTATATGAGAAGTCCTCTATAATAATAATGAAATAAAAGACAAAACAAAGTAATAAATAGAATAAAACAGACTGAACATTAACTGAATCAAATAGTTGCATGAGAGTCACATAAAAAATACAACTCGCAACCTGAAGATTTTTTTTCTAGATGAAAGACAGTCGTTAAGCACTGGAACACTTGCTTGAAACAAAATGGAGATTAAGCAGACCTATTTCTAGAGACCTATTTGCAGAAAAGAAAAATATAAAGCTGTCATTTTAATTTTTGGGTGTACTGATGATTTCAATAGACTGAATAGATTACAAGAATGAACCTGATGCAAAGCTAACCAGCAGGAAATGATAACTCTTCTCAGTGTACCTTAAGTGAGCTGATTTGGTTGAAGCTCCCAATAGTGATATCACTGTAATAGTTCTTGATATCACTGAATGCTTTCTCATGGTTCTTTATCAGTGTGTTAATGTGGATGCTCTTCCTTTGCTCAATCTCATGGATTTCAGTCTTGCGCTTCAGGTCTTGTTCCTGTCGCTGCTTTTGCATCTTCTTCTCATATGTAGCCTCAATTTCTGTAGATAAAGATCAGGATGTTGAGATGTGGTACAATGTTCCATGTACAGGCACATTTCATGGAGTCAAAGGCAGACTATTAATACAGTACCTCGTACTTTTTCCTCAAATTCACTTCTCAGCTTGGTGATTTCCTTATCATGGCTCTGTGGAAACAAATGAGTGCCTATTAACATGACAATAACGACAAATTATCTGGTGGTCCAGTACAGAGAGATCTGGATTATTTTTACTCACTCATAGAAAGTGATCACAGAAACAAAGCTCAACGCTTCTCTGCTGTATCAGTTGATCTAACATTTTTTCTACACCTTTGGTTTTACACTTTTAGAGTGAATTAAAAAAAAAACAAAAAAACAACATTAAACCACGTGATAATGGCATCAGTCCCAAACCCGCTACACTAGCCTTTAGGCCACGACTGCCCCAATTATTTTTTTAACATATTAAAGAGATTGTTTATGAATCACACTTACTTAGGAATGTTTGTGGCCTAAAATCTGAGAGCATGCCAATTCAAATTTAAGAGGTGTAAATCTTATTATAATCAAAGGCAGAGGTGTCAAACTCAAATTCTGCCTGAAACACATCTGTGTTTTTGTGAACACATGAAAGAGACAGTCCTTGGTGCAGAACAAAAGTCAGTGCATACAGTTCCCTGCATAATGTTTGGGACGAAGACATGTTTTTCCTTGATTTACAGCTCCACTCCACATTTTAAAATTTCAAATTAAACAATTCATACGTGATACGTAAAACTGCACATTCCAGACTTTAATATAAAGTTACGTACATTTCGTTTTCACCGTGTATAAGTTACACTTTTTATACATAGTCCCCCTCATTTCAGAGCACCATAATGTTTGGGACAAGTGGCTTCACAGGTGTTTGTGATTACTCAGGTGTGTTTCATTGCTTCACTAGTGCAGGGACAAGATACCTAGGCTGTAGTTGCAGTTGTTCAACATGAGGAGAAAAGCTGTGCCAGTTAAAGTCAAAGAAGTTACTGTGAGGCTGAAAAACAAGAATAAAACTATAAGAAACATCGGTCAAACCATAGGATTACCAAAATCAACTGTCTGCAATATCATTAAGAAGAAAGAATGCACTGGTGAGCTCAGTAATTGCAAAGGTACAAGTAGGCCAAAGAAGACCTCCACTGCTGATGGCAGATGAATCCTCACTATGGTAACAAAAATCCCAAGATGCCTGTCCAACAGATCAGAAGCAGTCTTCATGACGCCTCAGGTGTGTCTTTGTCAGAGGTTACTATCCGCAGAAGACTTCATGAGCAGAAACACAGAGGCTACACTGCAAAATGCAAACCACTAGTTAGCCACAAAAACAGGATGGCCAGATTACAGTTTATGAAAAAATATATAAAGAGCCTGCAGAATTCTGGAAAAAGGTCTTACGGACAGATGAGTCCAAGATTAACCTGTATCAGAGTGATGGCAAAAGGAAAGTGTGGCGATGTGTCCAAGAAGTGTGGAACTGCCCAAGATCCAAAGTATTCCATGATAAACCTCATCTGTTAAACATGGTGTTATGGCTTGGGCATGTATGGCTGCCAAAGGTACTGGCACACTTATCTTCATTGATGATGTAACTGCTGATGGCAGTTGCACAATGAATTCTGAGGTGTATAGAAACATCTTATCTGCTCAAGTCCCAGTAAATGCCTCCAAACACATTGGACGGCGCTTCATCCTACATCAAGATAATGATCCCAAACATACTGCTAAGGCAACACGAGAGTTTCTCAAAGCTAAAAAATGGAAAATTCTTGAATGGCCAAGCTAGTCACCTGATTTAAATACAATTGAGCATGCCTTCCACAAGGCCCTAAAACAAGCAGGAGCTGAAGGTGGCTGCAGTAGAGGCTTGGCAGAGCATCCCCAGAGAACATATTTAAGGCATTTAAGAAGAACTCCCATGGAATTATCTCTGCTAAGAGCAAACATGTCCCAAGTCTCCCATAGCTCCTGTCTTAGCACGCCATCCACTTTTTTCAACATATATGTAGGTCTTTACACTAGGATATCCATTTTGAGATTAGTAGCCACTTAATGACACTAAAACCCAGAACTGATGCATTTCTGAATAGTTTTCAGTGCATTATCACATCACATGCAACAGATAAGTGCTGATTTTTACAAGGGTTTTAGCACTGTGTGATCAGAAAACGTTCGAGTTTGACACCTGTGATCTAAGGTTAATGATAAATGGACTAAAAAATGTTATTATTTAACATTTTAATAAAAATGTTGTTATTTAACAAAGGAAACATAATTGCTGATATGGTGAAGATTTTTGTGAGATGTTTAGTTAGCATTTATGGAAGAATTCTGCATTGTCAGTTCTTTGAAACAGTCACACAATGATGGTAGAAATTGCTGTAATGGTACATTTCACTGGTGTTACTGTTTAACCATTGTGTGTCAGAAAGCAAACCTCAGCTCGCACACACCAGTTTTAGGTTCTTGATGTAGTTCTCGTTGGAGACCTCCTGTTCTTTCAGGCCCACTTTCAGGCTGCGCATGCCTTTCCGCAGATCGTTCTCCAGGTCTGCCTGCTCTTTCTCAAGGACTTTTGTGGCAACAACTCCCTCCGTCTTAAGCTCTGCAATGCTATTTTGCTGTTCATACAGCAAATGTTTAACCTTCTGCTTGTATACCTGAAGAAAAAAAAAAACAATAAAAGATGCATCCTTTTATACACTTCCTTTTACACACCTTCTTAGTCACTGAAGGACACTGATCATTATTACTGATACCCTGATTTCAGTTTGATGGTTCTCTTCAGCTTCTTCCATTTCTCTGTCTCTGTTTCTTAGATCAGCTTTCATCTCCTCTTGTTGCCTTTTGCTGATCTCCCAAAAGGTGTGTATCTTGTCCCTTTCGAGTTGGAAGTAATTGCGCTCTTCTCGCTCTCGGTCCAGCTCCTCACGCAGCCGGATAATGTGTTCTTCCAGCTGACAGAGAATCAATATTAGTGATGAATTACAGGACAAAACAGAGTATTACAAGGCACATTTATTACACAAAATGTTCACAGGTTAACACTAGTCTACAGTGCACTGCAAAATTAAATGACTTTTTATAGCTGCTATATCATAAGTGATAAGAGGAACTAGCTTGTTTCAATAACATTCCACAACATTAAATGTAGCTATAAATGTATAAAAAGTGCCATGTGTGTTAACATATGTATTACCATGACACTTTCCTCATCTTTTTATTATTCAGTCTATGCTGAAATGATTATAATGGTATCCACAAAAAAAGTCTGAGAGAGCAAAGGAATCATGGCCACAGCCTTGTACAGTAGGACCTGGGAAATATAATGGGAGAATGATCAAAGCCAATGACTGACACACTGCACTAAAGTTGAAAATACTGGTAAGCAATAAATTGGGAAATCACAAATAAAATGAGATCATAGTAAGAACATGGTCAGAAGAAATAAGTCCAATTAAATATAATTGGAGAAAGAGAAAGCAAGTAAAAACTAGATAATAAGGCTGGAATTAGAAACAATGATGAGTATTATCCAAACAGAAAGGAGTGGCATGAGTGGCCTTTAGAGGATGGCTCAGTAACATATAAAAAGAGGTGCTTGTCCCTCAGTGCTTCATGTTCTCTCTACACCCAAAAAATGGAATAAGTGCTCAGTCAGATTTAAGGGAATATATTACTTATCATTCTCATTGCTTACACTAAACATAGTTTAAACAGGTTTTTAATTACTCAATTGCATTATGTAAAGTAATCAATTCAACTTGATCAATCAATGATCAAGTCACGTAGTATAAATGTAAACCAATTCCATTACGAAGTCTCATGCGAATGTTGACATTGATGGGAACTATAACTACAGAATTCATTTAAGGCAGTTAGAACATGTGTGCTAGTATAGAGCGGTGGTAATTTGTACGTTGCTAAATGGCAGGGCTCTGGGTTCGAGCTAAGGCGAGTGTGTGGCGTTTGAATTTATTCAGGCCTTTGAAAATACTTAATCAAATCATGTTAGATGTATGAAAGCAAACTGTTAATGTAACACAAATCAGTCATGTGGAACCACTGTCCACACTCGAATTCAGTCATTCAACGAGCTTTTTTTTTAGTGTAGGACAAGTATGGCATTTGTAATTAATGCTCAAAACCCCCTTTTTTTTTTTTGCTGTATGAGTGTGGCTTGATATGATTTTTTTCCCCCCAACAGATGCTGACTGCGTGCTGCCCACTGTCACAATCGGCTGTGCTGTCCACGTACTTGCATCTGCCAACATCTCCAAGACCCTAAATGTACATGTTCCATTTATTAGATGTTAGGCTTTAATTGTAGCGCACAGTTATCACCAGTTTAGAGGTCATTTAAGAATTACAAGTTAACATATTTTGTCAAATTGAAAATGATTAAGTCGACACAAAGACATTGTTTCACTTTTCAAATGCATCATGTTTTACTTGCATGTTTACTGAAGTAACCACTTATGCTTTATGCCACTGTGCATTTATGCCACTTAGGTGTGTGATGTACCTTATTCTGATATGTGGACAGACGCACTTTGTGATTTATTTTGTGATTTTTGAAAATACAAGTTTTCTGTAGCAAACATTGGTTGTCATGTGCATTCCTAACTGAGCAAGTAGTTTGAAAATGGTTTCAGTTAAGTCCCCACTTCATTCCAACATGAAACATTCCAGACCAGAAGTCAGTTTTTCAAAAGGGTTTTCCCAGCCACTTAATGTCTTTGAATATCATAGCTTTTTCGTACAATTTTTATCATGTTTTACATATTTTCCAGGTTATTTGTAAAAGCAATAAACAAAAAAATAAACTTATGCACATTTAAACTGCTGTTACGTGATCCCAAGAGTATGCAAACTTTTGAACTCGTGTGTATATTAACCTCCTCACGTCTCACTGCTAGCTCATTGATGACACTGCACAACAATTATTTTGAAAAGTCTTGCTTCCTGAAAAGTTGTTGCTGATTGTGACAGGTACCTGCTGGGTATGCACAAATATAGTTTTTGTTTTAATGCATCATGTAGGAACGCTGAGAAATAGACATTTATATGTGTTTACTGACAATAACATATTTAGTCATGTTTATGTTTCTCATGAGCTATTAAATTCAACAGAATTAAAAGTGTTTTGCTCCTGATTTTCTTTTGTATTCAATGTCTGGTGCATCACGTTG
>JAQQZU010020013.1:0-15490 GCA_030068025.1 Parauchenoglanis punctatus | reverse complement strand
AGAGAGAGAGAGAGAGAGAGAGAGAGAGAGAGACAGACAGACAGACAGACAGACAGACAGAGAGAGAGAGAGACAGACAGACAGACAGACAGACAGAGAGAGAGAGAGAGAGAGAGAGACAGACAGACAGACAGACAGAGAGAGAGAGAGAGACAGACAGACAGACAGACAGACAGACAGAGAGAGAGAGAGAGAGAGAGACAGAGAGAGAGAGAGAAAGGTAGGCAAAAGTAGGACAACAATCATAGCTTTGTTTAAATTTAGCTGGACTTTATCATGTGATGTTCTCATGTTATAGATTATCTCAATATTCCAGTAGCTAAAGAGAATCTTCTAAGTGATTGATAGCATGTGTAAGAAATTAAACACAAGAGCGTGTGTTATTATATTATAAAAAATGAAGAGAGTGGAGTGATGCAGCCCAACAGACACATTGAGGAGTTAGTTATTACCTCAGAGGTTTTTTCTTTCAGATTTGTTTCCCTAAAACAGCAGCAGTTTTATTCCTTTTATAGTACAGCATTTCATCAGTGTTTGTAAATTTTAAATGTAAGTACAGAGTAACACGACAGACTGCACGGTTATACAACAGTAATGATGGCAGGGCGGGGAAGGGGGCAGGGGATGGGGCGCTCCACAGAACGGTCTGGAGAGGGTTATTCCATTTTATTCCACAACCACTACAATGTTTAATTTCTTAATGAATTATGCTCCATGCATTTGAATGGTTTATAGTACAAGTTAATATTATAGAACATCCGAGAGACAAGTCAGTTCCTGTTCTCACCTGTTATAGCCATTGTAGTTATAGTCATTCCCTCACCTTTTCTATATCAGAACTCTCCTGTCAGTTTACTAAGAAAGTGGAACGCATAAACTCCTCAGTCCCGAAGACCTTCCTGAGCTGGGACACTTCGGCTGTTACAAAGTTCTTACAACCAAGATTCCATCCATGAATGTTACATAGATATTCCTAAAAACATCACCAGATCAATGATTACAGTTTGTAAACAACATATTTCTTTAAAATCCATTTATTAGTAGTAGTCTTAGATTATGAGGAGCATCCACAGTACACATTCCTGTTTATGAGATGTTACTGTAGAAGCAAAAACGTATTAGAAGGAGCACATTACTATAAACCAATCATTCATCTTACAACCAGAACTACTGTCTGTGCCGTGCAGTTACATTAAATAATGCACATCTTCTGACCAATCGGATTCAAGCATTCGGCCAAGCTGTGGTATAAAGAATGGCATCATGCTTTTTAACCATTTACTGTTACATTTAATGTTGTAAAACATCTACATATTAAACTCGTCATTCCAGTCATTCCCTGACTCGACTCACTTTTTACTTTCTCCTGAAGACCAAAAAACTGCAGCTCCTTTCATAAACGTTAAATAAACATCTCCTCATAGAAAACACAGCAATAATTACATGTTTTTCTTTGTTAAAAACAAGCCTATTTCTTAATCAATTTATTATTAGGCTTAGACTGAGTATCTGCTCTACAAGTGCCTGTAAATGACCTGTGATAACGCGGGCCGCCACTCCGTACCATCCTGGCTAAAGATGGATAAGGACAAGCAGGGAGTTTTAGACGGAAATTTTCACTTTAAAAAGTTCCCCCACAGACTTCTGAAGAAAACAAAAGAAACCTGCACAGTTTGCAAAGCTGAATTTAATTACCACAGAAGTAATTTGTCTTTGACATATCACTTTTTAGCAAACCACCCTACCAAAACTATCATTACAAGAGTGTAGTACTCATGGGACAATAAAGAAACCTGTAAGTGAGAAGGTAACTAATGCTTTGGTTAAATGGATTGCTAAAAACTGCCATCCAAATAACAGAGTAGAAAAAGGACCGAGAGAAATCATTCAAATGAACTTTGACGCAGAACACATTTTTTGTTGTTAATATCATTTATATTAGTGCATATAAGAAATGATTACCTTCCAACCTGATGTCTAATGATGATTTCAAAATTCAACTGGCAATTTAACATAGTTAATAGGCCAGAGTTTTGTTAATATTTCTGTTATTGCATATAGGAAATATGCTTTTCAAACTGACAGTCAATTTTCATGGCTTTATTGGAAATCTGTAGTTCGTAGAAAATCTGAGTTCAGAGTTTAAAAGATGCCCTTACACAACAGCATCTGAATTTAAATATACTTCCTTTGTGTTGATTCTATGTCCATTCCATGATTTCACATTTAATTATTCATTATTACAAGCTTCGGTCTTAAGAAAGCATTTAATTATAATGAATCACAGCAAATTGTGTGATTAGTTAGTTAGTTTTTTAATCAATCAATCAACAGTCCTACATTAAATTAATCGGAGTGTACGGATTACCCTCAGAGTTGACGATGATGATTCCTTGCACTCCTTTCTGACTCTGGATCCTCTTCAGCGTCTCCTCGACTTCAGCCTTCACAGAAAAACAAAAACAACTGAAATATCTGACTAATGAATAACCACAGCTACATTTGTGGGAAAACAGCCCTTTTCCCTCCCTCTCTCTCACTAATGCAAGCTAAACTCTTATTAATCCCTTACAGGGACATGACACTTACAGCAGCATGATGGTAACAATATTACATTTGAGAAGCCTGATAAATAAATATAATATTACTGTAATAATGTCAACATGACAAGAATACAAAAAAATTGCTAGCAGCGTGATATTATCAAATAATGTTGGAAATGCAGATGTACTGGTTCACTATATCAGATGATTTATTTATTGCTATCGATATTTTGTCATGGTTAATACTGTAAAAATCATGTCAATAAAGCTAACTGAACTGACCTGACAAGTTAACATTAGCAGTAGCACCATTAGCTACCGAGCTGGGTCTGACTAGTTCATTACAGCTAACTAGTTTCATTATAGCTAGCTAACAGACTAATATTAAATAAGACACCATTCAGTCATTTCTGAACAACGCAGATTAAATTATTGCGAGCTCGAACGTCACCGACTTTCAAAGGTGGCAATGCTAATATGGAATTAGCATGCTACCAAGCTAAGCAGCTAACTAATAACTGAATCCCATTGTATGGCACCGCCCTGTAACACTGAAGACAAGCTACTACAGCTAGCAAATACTAGCTTTGAGCAGTTGTCAGTGTTTTTTTAGAACTGGACAACATATATCTATACATTCGTGGTGAAATAAAGTACCACATTAAAGAAATACTTGCCATTGTTAAATGTTTGTGTTCCTACAGAAATCCCAGCTACAGTTTCTGGCAATCAAGCTCGCTAGCATAACATTGGTCGAGCTGTGCTCTGAGTTGTTGTTGAATGTGGACTGACAGTAACTTTAAACACTGCGTCGTCTCAGCGCCACCCGCTGGTGTGGAGGAGAACTATCCATCCATCACACAGAGTCATGTGTCATGAATGCACACGTGGTCATGTTCAATTTTATTTGCATAGCGCTTTTAACAACATTGTCACAAAGTAGCTTCACAGAAGTATATAAATTCTGAATATAAAGTTATGAATCTATCTATCTATCTATCTATCTATCTATCTATCTATCTATCTATCTATCTATCTATTGGAATGAACTTACAACTTGGAATGAATTTACAGCAATGGTGGATTGCCAAACCTCTCAACAATTCCTGGAATTTAGCAGGAAATAGCAGAATAGTACGGCGAAAGCCTCACAAGAAAAGAAAAAATATATGGTAGACTATATCGCAGCCATGGTTTACTTATTTAATAAACTATGTAGAGTTTTCCTATCTACAAACATAACTCTTCTCATTTAAATTAAAAAGTTCAATTGTGGTCTCATCCATCAACAAAATCTTTCCAACAGTCTTCTGGCTTGTCCTGTAGATGGGCAGCAATGTTCTTTTTGGAGAGTAGTGTAGGGTAACAATTTTCTTGAATTTCCTACTTCTGTCTGACTGTGGATTGGTGGAGTCCAAACACTTTAGAGTTTGTAACCTTATGTTTTTGTAACCTTTTCTATCCTGATCATTATCAACAACACTTCTTCTGAGGTCCTCAGAAATACCTATTGTTTATGCCATGAACACTTCTACAAACATGAGTTGTGAACATCAGACTCAGTGATAGATCAAGTATAATATTTTTTTCTCATTTGTTTAATTGTGTTCTTTTTATCTAATTTTAGGATGTGTCATAAAATTTGATGATGTTTTAGGTTATATTTGTGCAGAAATATTCTAAATTCTAAACAGTTCACAAACTTTCAAGCATTATTCTACAATATAGAAAATAGTCAACATAAAGTACGTGTAGGTGTGTCCAAACTGTTGACTAGTACTGTATATATAATTATAATAAGCCCTGTGATAGACTGGTGACCCATCCAGGATGAACCATCCAGAAACATTTTTTTTCCATAACATGAACACCAAGCTGAATTCTTAAACCCAACACTATCCCACTACCCTTTCCAATTCTTGAGTTTAATATACAGCGCTAACTCACTCCTCCCTCACACTTACGGGCCTTATGCATACTTGCTACTGTTGTCATGTCTAATGTCAATAAGCTACTCTCTACCTTGGGGTTATTGACCTACATTGACCCACATCCCCACACCCCCGTTTTGCAGGGTACTATTTATTTACACTCACCTGTAATATTGCCTCATCAGCACTTTATTCTACTAATTGTACTTTCTGGTTATAAGTACAACTGCAGAACTGTTGTTCTCCTATGTGCTATGACAAATAACTAATCTAACTAAGCTGTTATTAAAGATGAATGGACAAATGAATGAACAAATGAATGAATGAATTAATAAAATAATTAAATAACTAATTAACAAACGAATGAATTAACTAACCAATTAAAAAATTCTTGATTGACTGATTGGTTGGTTGGTTGGTTGATTGGTTGGTTGGTTGATTGATTGATTGATTGATTGATTGATTGATTGATTGATTTATTGATTGATTGATTGATTGATTGATTGATTAGTCATTTGATGTTAAATCTGTGTAAAAATATAAAATGTTAATTGAAGCAGAATAGTAAAATATGCAGTGCTGTGGCCCATCAGGATGGGAGCTTAACATCTAAGACCCTTGTCATGCTCAGTGCTTTTCTGCATGTTTCTGTTTGTACTGTGCATTGCATTGTGTATTGTGTATTGTGAACAATAAGGGCAGGTGTGGCAGAGCCTAACCATATATTATATATTATATACATTCAGCAAATGTTAATTGTCATGTCAGCTGGACTGTATTTTCTACTAGCCACTGAACCCTGTCACATGACCTCAATCATGCACACCTGAACCTAGTTTGAGCACATTACTGTAGTTCCACTTATTTTCTAGTTGTTTCATTGCCAAGCTTTTGTTGTGTTTGTTATGCTCATGCTAGTCATGTTTTTGCCCTTGTTTTAGATCATACTTTTGGTTTTCATGTAAAGTGTTTTGCTATATTTTAAAGAATTCTGCTACTGCATCCAACTCTCCTGTAATTACTGTGACATTAACAGCTTCATAAAGACCTCATTCAGAACTCCATAGGTTTTAAAATCAGTTGATATACTAATTACCTATTTTGAGTGACCAACAATTTTAAAATGTTGCTGTTTGACAGAGATAAACCAATCTTCCACTGATTTGATTATACTTATAGATGTTGCACAATTGTGGAGCAATGCACTCACTGTTCCAATTTAGTTCTACAGAGATATTAATAGGTGGTGTGATGCTGATGGCTGCACAGCCCCAGAGTGTTGGCGCAGCAAGTGCTCCTCCCTGCCAGAAAACCCCGGAAGGAGACGGGGAAACCCCGCCACACGACACACGGCGATAACAAGCGGGGCGGGGCTGTGTAACCTGTCACGGCTAGAAATCAATTCCTGGCCACACTCTAGGAGGCGGGAGAAGCGGATAAAATGGAGACGGCGGCAGAACATGGTGACAGAGTTAGACACGGATACTAACGCGAACACTCTCTCTCTCTCTCTCTCTCTCTCTCTCTCTTCTTCCATAAACAGACTCTCTCTGAGTGGATGCTGCCTGACGATGGAGGAATCCCCATCGTCAGTAGATTTCCCCCAGCGGAAACCCGGAAGCGGACTCCTCTCCACATGCTCTTCCTGAGCCAACTCTCCAGCACGTATTTTCCACATAAACTGCACTTTCTTTGATTTGTTTCTGATTACACGCTTAACAAACTGCAAATGGTGACTGTAAAAAGAGGAATAAAAACCCAATACCTTATTGCCTCTGTGTCTCATCGCCTCAGCTCACATTACAAGTTCAAGATCAAGTTCAAGTTCAAGTTCAAGTGGCTTTTATTGTCATTTCAACCATATACATGTAATACAGTGTACAGTGAAACAAGGCAGCGTTTCTCCAGGACCAAGGTGCTACATACAAGACAACACAAAAGTACAAAAGGTGCATGTGTGCAACAGTAGACAACAGAAGACAACATAAAGTGCATGTGTGCAAACATGTGCAGACATGGCAAAAACAACAAAGTGCAAAGTGTGCAAACATGCAAACAGTGCAGACATAAGACAAGACAAAAACAAGACAGTGGTGGAGAATGCGGGCAGGAGACGAGCACATGCAGCCGGTGGAGTTGGCGGTTGGCCTGGTCATCCAACGCCGGCTGGAGGCCAGCCTGGAGCAGAGCCAAGTCAGTCGGGAGCTGGTTCATGGACTAAGAACAATGGCCAAGGAATTGGTCGACCACCGCGCTATCCCCTTGGCCCCGGTGGCCTTGCCGGTTCCCGCCCGGGTTGTGCTCTGCCTCAGGACGACGTAGAAGCCTACCTGGGCATTTTCAAAAGCACCATGGAGCGTGAGGCATGGCCATTTTGGTGTGCTGCGGGCTATCATCGAGTCAAGCAGTGGTGGCTTTTCACCGCTGGACGTATCAAGCAGGTGCAAGAGCCATGGGCCCAAATGGATGAGCTCCTCCAGATGACACCAAGGTGGTTACAACCAGAAGTGCTCTCCGCCAAAGAAGTTGTCCAGCAGGTCACCGTCGATCGCTTTCTACGGGGCCTCCCGGGGAAGGAGCAACATGCTGGGGGTTGGGCCCAACCCGCGATGCCGAGGGAGCTCATTGAAGCATTGGAGGCAGCACTATCCACCTTAGAGATGTCCCGGAGCTGGTTCAGGCCAAACTCCTTCGAAGCTACGCCAGGCCCTCCCGCACCACAGCCTCTCCTTCAGCGACCGCAGCCGTGACCACTCCCAGCTTGACTCGAGCCAGGATGTCGTCATGCACACAGTACCCGAGCTGCCCGCTGTGCGGAAACCATGGATGGCCGCCTGCATGGTTCACAGCCAAGACGTGTTCCGGAGCACCGACCACCATCCTGGAGCTGGAGGGACAGCCTGTCACCGGCCCTGCTTGACACCGGGAGCAGTGTCACTCTAATGTGACCGTTGGCGCTGCCGAACTCCTCCAGGCCCCTGGGCCTGCTTGCCATCACATGCATCCATGGGCACGTCAGGGAGGTGTCGGCTGCTGAGGTTCGCCTAGGGCACCGAGGAGGTGAGTGGACGGCTGGTCTAATGCCATCTCTCCCTGTCCCTCTACTTGTAGGGCGTGACTGGCCGGGCCTTCCAGAGGCACTGCAGAAAGCGAAGGAGAGAGAGAAGGATTCTCCCCACCGCCGGAGACACCAACCCCACCACCAGAGGTCCACGGCAGTACCCAGAGCCACCCTCCCTGCTGAAGATGAAGGGCGGGCGGCCGAGGCTGAAACAGAAGGTGAGTCACTCCCTGAGACTAATCCCTTCTTGTGTGTGAGAGCCAGTAGGTCGCTCGCAAGGGGAACTTCGGCAGAGAGCAGAAGGAGGATGATAGGCTAAAGCACTGCTGGGGCCAGGTGCTGAGGATCGACGAGGAGAAGGATTCCCCCAGCCAGTCACTCCCCGCAGCCTACTTTTTCACTAAGCATGGACTCCTGTATTACCAATGCCATGGTCATTCTGATGGAGCAGGGCACCCTGTTTGTCTTCCGCCTGATGCGGGACCTGTGCCGGCTGCTGCAAATTCAACATCTCTGCATGTCTGTATACCACCTGCAGACCAGACCCTGAAACATATGCTCTGCCGGGTCATCAAGGGTGAGGGCTGGAACTGGGACCTACTCCTTTGCCATCCGGGAATCACCTCAGGCCTTGACAGGCTTCACCCTGTTCAAGCTCCTGTTCAGGCAGTGGCCCCGGGGACTGCTGGACGTTGCCAAAGAAGCATGGGAGGCCCGACCCTCTCCATTCCACTCCGTGATTGAGCACGTGGGGGAGATGCAGGAGCGGATCGCGAAGGTGGGCCCCAACGTAAGAGAGCATATGGTGGTGGTCCAGCAGGAGCAGCAATGGGCCTACAACTTCAGAGCCCAACCATGAGAGTTCCAAATCAGGGAGAAGGTGCTGCTTCTAGTCCCCAGTGCCATGTGCAAATTCCTCACATGCTGGCAGGGCCCGTACATGGTGGTTGAGCGAGCAGGCCCAGTGAACTACCACCTGCAGCAGCCAGGTAAGCGAGCAAAGACACAGTTGTACCACATTAACCTGCTCAAATGTTGGGTAGAGCCAGTTCCTGCACTCCTGTCATCTCTCTCCTCTGTTTCAGGTCCCACAGAGCTCATCCACAAGGAAGCAGATCTCCACCTGGTCTAGCTACAAGATCTGAACAAACTCGAAGCACAGTTACACCGACGTCTTCTCCTCGGAGCCTGGGTGGACTGGCCCAACACCACATCACATCACATGGCCCAACACATCCAGACACCCCCTGGAGTTATCGTCAGGCAGCGGCAGAGGGCGGAGGCCTGGCATCAAGCTATGGAGGCTGAAGTCACCAACATGCACTGGGACAGCGTCATCAAGGAGTTTACCAGCCCCTGGTCCAGCCCTATCATTGTGGTGCCCAAGCCCAATGGGAGCCTCCATCTTTGCAATGACTTCCGCAAGCTCATCGAGGTTTCAGAGTTCAACAGCTACCTGTTGCTGAGGGTGGATGAGCTCTTGGAACATCTGGGGAGGATCCGGTTTATCTCCACATTAGATTTAACTAAGGGATACTGGCATGTCCCACTCACCCCATCTCTCACCCAAAGACCACCATCAGCAGCCCATCTGGCCACTGGCAGTACTGGGTTCCACCCTTTGGGTTGCACGGAACCACGATGACGTTCCAGCAGCTAATGGACATCCTGCTACACCCCCACCCAGACTTCGCTGCGGCACATCTCCGGCATGCATCTCCGGGACATCTCGACAATGTGGTGATCCACTCTCGCACCTGGGACGATCATCTATACCACCTACCCCCAGTCCTTGAGGAGCTGCGGTGGGCTGGGCTCACGGCGAACCCCAAGAAGTGCCATCTGGGGATAACAGAAGCACAGTACCTGGGGTACAGCATTGGTCAAGGCCTGCTGAAGCCACAGGAGAAGAAGTGCGAAGTAGTCCGACAGTACCCCCAACCCCGAACAAAGAAACAGGTAAGTGCGTTCCTAGGGCTGGCCAGGTATTACAGACGCTTTGTCAATAACTTCACCTCTATAGCTGTCCCCCTCACAGATCTGACCAGGAAGGGTGAACCGGAGAACGTCAGGTGGACCCCTGCAGCCGAGCAGGTGTTTGAGGAGCTGAAGACGGCCCTTACCAGCTCCCCCGTCCTTCGGACCCCCGACTTCAACCTCCTCCTCCTGGTGTAGATGGACGCTTCGGAGACCAGACTAGGGGCAGTCCTGGCACAAGTTTTCGATGGGGAAGAGCACCCTGTCCTCTACATCAGTTGGAAGCTGAACCCCACTAAGTGACAGTATGCAGCCATTGAAAGGGAAGCCCTCGACATCAAATGGGCCATCGAGGAACTTCAGTATTATCTTACAGGATGTCACTTTGCACTCATCACTGACCACACACCCTTACAATGGTTAACACTAAACCACAACAAAAACAATAAACTAACTCGATGGTTGTCCTTTGGAGTGGTGCACCAGCCCGGGGCGAAGCACAGAAATGCCGACGCCCTTTCCCATCATCATTCCAACATCATTCCATCATTCCGCTGGAAAACCCTGGAAGGAGACAGGGAAACCCTGCCACACCACACACAGCGATAACAAGCGGGGCAGGGCTATGTAACCCAGCATGGCTGGAAATCAATTCCTGGCCACTCTCCAGCCTGCGGGAGAAGCAGATAAAACGGAGATGGCAGCAGAACATGGTGAGTGAGTTAGACACACTAACGCAAACACTCTCTCTCTCTCTTCTTCCTCAAACAAACTCTCTGTGAGTGGACACGCCTGACGCTGGAGGAATCCCCATCGTCGCCGCCTCCTTGACCTGGGAGAAGCCCCAAAGTCAGTAGATTTCCCCCAGCAGAATCCCGGAAGCAGACTCCTCTCCATATGCTCTTCCCGAGCCAACTCCCCAGCACGTATTTTCCACATAAACTGCACTGTCTTTGATTTGTTTCTGATTATTCTCTTCACAAACTTCACTTGGTGACTGTAAAAACAGGAATAAAAACCCAATACCTTATCGCTGTTTCTGTGCCTCTGTGTCTCATCGCCTCAGCTCGCATTACAGTGGTCAGAAATGGGAACTGCAACAAGCACTAACAGATCCATTAGGGCAGGAATCACCTAATGCCAATATGCTCACCCTATGAATGTGTTGTTTACAAGTAGGGGTGGAGCAGTGGACAGGACACTTCATAATATTACATCTTCTTTCTTTGTCTTACACATTGTGGCAATCATGTGGCAAGTGTAAATTAGCACTTAGCTAATTGTGCTAGCAACTTAGCAACTAGCAATTAGCAACTAGCAATTAGCAACTAGCACATCCCAGTAAATGCTCAGCCACCAGAAACACTGACATATAAACTCCAGGGTCCTAACCACCCCCAGATGTGCTGCAAAAGGTGACATGTGGCCCCAGGACAACACATGGGAGTGTGCATTCGAGAGAATGTAAAGCCTACCTCTGGTTCTGAAGGGAGAGCATAACAGACAATTTGTTCCAGACACCACTGTAGCCGAGCCACTATTCGTGGGAGTGGTATGATAGGCTGGGGGGTGGGCTCCAGTGTATCGGGATCCCATTGCCTAAAGAGAGCGTCCGGCTTAAGGTGTTTGCAGCCTGGTTTGTACAACAGACTGAAGTCAAACTTGGGCCACCTAGCTTGTCAGAGGTTCAGGCATTTAGCCTGCCGAATATAAGCCAGGTTTTTATGGTCCATCCAGATGAAGATCTGGTGTTTAGTCCCCTTGAGCCAGTGTCTCTACTCATGGTCCCCTACATCATAATTCCTCTAGGGAGGGGTAAGACAGCCCCACCTCTATATCTGAGGTGTTCACTTAAACTGTGAACTGGGCCTCAGGGTTGGGCATGCAGACCCATGATCAATCTCTCTTTGTCAAATACCTGTTTCACCTCAGTGGCCCACATGAATCCCCCTGGAGACTTTTTAGTCAATGCACTGAGCTTGGCCACTAGGGAACTAAAATTCCAGATGAATCGATGGAAAAAGTTAGCAAACACTAGGAACTGCTGTAATGTGTGGACTGATGTGGGGCAAGGCAATTAGATGATGGCTTTCACCGGGTCCATACTAAGACGTTCTTATTTAGATCTTTTGCAAATAGTACTGGTTTATTTTTTCTGCTTAGTAACATTTGCATTAGGCTGTCACTGCCATTTGGTTTGACCTTGGTCATACCTGAACTACCTGGTTATTGTAGGACCTATCCTGTTTATCAAGTACGCATCTTTTTGTCTTTGAATTGGTTTGTCTGTGTGATGCTTCCTAGCC
Organism: Parauchenoglanis punctatus; assembly: GCA_030068025.1. Taxonomy (NCBI): domain Eukaryota; kingdom Metazoa; phylum Chordata; class Actinopteri; order Siluriformes; family Auchenoglanididae; genus Parauchenoglanis; species Parauchenoglanis punctatus. Next base: position 3,672 of record JAQQZU010020013.1, on the reverse strand, counting down.
TTTTACACTTTTTACTTTTTACACACTTCTATTATACCTCATTCCATGATGACGAAATCCTAGTGTAGGTAATAGCACACTAAGATGTCTCTGGCTCATTATAAAAACTCCTGTTAAAATAGGCCTTACAGAAAAACTTAAGCTGTCACTGTTGAACCCTTGAGCAAGGGCTTTAACCCTCTCTGCTCTAGGGACACTGTATAATAGCTGCACTCTGACCCCAGTATCCTAACAAGTTGGTATACATGAAGAAAAATTTCACTTTAATGGATATGCCTCTGGTTCCTCGTCCTCTGCCTCTTTTTCCAATTGCCACAGAAGGCACGGGAACCCACCTTAACAGGGCAGTCCATGACTTACATCAGAGAATTTCTAAATAGGTAGACAGACCCTGGTTACCACTTGCAAAGTCATGGAAACTTCATCGGCTAATACCTCACCCAACCAGGCCAGATTGTCCTCAGTCCACTGTCCGACTGTCCTCAGGGTGGGGACTGGCTCAAGATACAAAGGCACTCGAGGTCCGCACCAATGCCAGCCACCCAACCAACTTGTCTTGAAGCATGGACAAAGTCCAATGTGTGTTAGCCAGAGGGTTTGATATGAATCCACACAGTGCAATGAAAGTGAAGACCGGTGCATGCCAGGCAAGGTGGGATCTACTGCCTCCCATGGCAATCAGCATAAGAGTCAGAGCACGAGGAATCCGAGGCTGATATCACAAGAACATCTCTAAATAGACAAGCTCTGATATAACTCTTTGCTCAGTTGCTACTGCCTGAAACCTGAAACAACACACCTCCAAATTATCATACGAGCAGGGAAATACAGAAGTCCCCAGAAAACCCACATGGGCACTGTGGGGGTTAGCCCATACAGGGCCCACAGCTGATTTGCTCTTTGGGGCCACCATGAAAGAGGATAGTAAAATGTTTTTTTAAGATTATAGATGCTCTAGGACCAGGGATACACAAACTTTTTTATTTACACTCCACCTGAGAATGGCCACCACTCTCCTCTACTGTCAGTCCCCACACTTTTAATTAGCTGCACTTGCATCCAATCAGTCACCACACCAAAGACTCTGTATATATTCTGCATATATTCACACATTCACACTCACACCTTGCAAAGCACTGTGACTGTGAATGTGACTGTTATGGCCAAGCCTTGATTACTGTGTATGCTTTCTGGTTTGGTGACTTTTGCTATATTTCTGGATTACAATTTTTACCTGCTGGATTTACTCTGTTTGCACATTGACAGAACCTTATCTGTTTTTTTACACTGACTCTGCCTGCCATTTTTATACCTTTGCTATTCACATTTGCTCCAGTAAAGAGACTGATCCACACCTGCATTTGTTTCTGTTCATTCCTGTTGCATGACAGATTGCTTTGCCATTCTAAATGAATGCAGCAGATTTAGAGAGACTCCAAGGCTCACTCCTGGCCCAGGGCTGCTACCTTAGACATCAGGAGAAGCACCTACAGGAAATGACCTCCCAGATCCAACAACTTTTGGCCGACCTCTCATAGGTAACCATTTGACTCTCCACAGAGCAGGAGGAATGAAACGACACTGAAAGCCAGTTTTCACCAGAGATTTAAAGGTGAAGTCCTATTCAAGCTGGCATGTGGTTATGATGAGGCAATGCTAGACTCATTCATTGATCTCACTGTCTATTTGGAAAAACCTGCTCCATGACCGTCATCCAAGAAACTCTACACACCTCAGATTTCTGTAACAAGACAAGAAGGCTTATGTTTTTACTGTGGAGGCTCCAACTACACCACCACCCAGTGTGTAGTGCAAGGAGCTCATCAAAACCAAAACACCACCAAAGGGGCTTGGCCCTCATCCAAGCCCCTTGTGGTTAGTACAAAGTCATTTATCTCCATTCCTCTGCTTTTTCTTAAAGTTCGGATAATGCACTCAGGCAACACCTTTGTGCTTGCAGCAATGATTGCTGCATTTTGATGGACAGCCACAAGGTAAAGGCAGTGACAGAGTGCCTTTACAGAGTGGCCACCTTCTTGTACCATCTAGGAGCTACAGAGACTTCTCAGCTTTGCTCATTTCTACAGGAGGTTCATCAGAGTGTTTAGCACTTGCACTTTGCAGTTTCTCTCACAGGGCTCCTAAAGAAGGGTTCCAAGAAATTTGTCTGGAATGACTCAGAAAAGGTGGTTTTCAGAAGATTAAAATCAGCATTCATCACTGCTCCCATTTTGCAGCATGCCAATCCCAACTGGCCTTTCATAGTGGAGGTTGATGCCTTGGAAAGAGGGGTGGGGGCCATGTTATCCCAGGGCTTTGGCAAAAAGAAAAAAAATTATATCCTGTTGCCTTCTTTAGGAAACTATCACCAGCCAAACAGAATTATGATATCTGCAATCAAGAACAATTAGCAATCAAGCTCACACTGAAGGAGTGGAGAAATTGGTTGGAGGGGGCTGCATATCCATTCACAATGTTAACTGATCAAAGAAACCTGGAGTACCTACACATAGCCAAACACCTAAACCCCTAACAGGCACAGTGGGTTCTACTATTTACACACTCAATTCACATCCTGGGTTTGGCTAGCTTTATGGAGAAACTGGGAATATGTATTTATTTTTTATTGGTTGATTTATCCTGTCCTTTTTACATTTTTTCAAGTCATTTATTAAAAATGTACATTACTTACGGGTTGGGCCTCTATAAAGAACCACCCTTAAGAATATTTTTTTCTCTCACAGCTGTGTCTGAGGAGCTGCAGCAGTTCTTTAAAATACAGCTTTACATTAATCTGGCAAAAAAATGTGTATATCTTTACATACAGTTAAATTTCTGTTGTAGTTTAAAAGGTTTAAAAAGACATGCAGTTAAGTTATGGTCTCCATTTAAGGGTAAAACCAGTAGCTATCAGCTAACCTTAAGCCTTAAGGTTAAAGCTACCAATAATGAATAAAGCAAAGTTAGAGAGAATAGCTACCACTTTAAAGTAAAATTCAAAATGTTACACTTGTCATACATTTGAAAGTTTATGTATTCCTGTGGGTTTTTTTTAATAACCATTCCTGCTAAAATATGTTTGCTTTCTAGCTAAAATGCTACTGAACAGCTTAGTTCATTTTAACACAGACCAAATTTAACTCACATGAGCTTTAAATGGACAGTTCTTTTATTTTATTGGTTTGTTTGACATTTGTTATCTTGAAAACATAACTGAAGTTGTAAAAAAGTTAGAAATAACCTTTTTTGTGGTTTTTGTGATTCAGCACAGTGGTGCAGTGGTTAGCACTGTTGCCTCACAGCAAGAAGTTCCTGGGTTTGATCCCTGGGTTGACCAGGGTGCCTTTCTCTGTGGAGTTTGCATGTTCTCCCAGTGCTTACATGAGATTCCTTTGGGTGCTCCTGTTTCCTCCCACAGTCCAAAGCCATGTGGTTGGGCTTCAATATGGGAATGTGTACATGTACAATCGGCTTAGTTCTCCTGATGATGTTCTGCAATTTCAGTGTGCAAGAAATATCCAATGACAGTAAAGGCATTCTATTCAGGGATTGTTGTGGAAACTCTTAAATAAACAGCTTACGTACCCAAGGAGTTCAGAAGAATTAGGCTTTTATTAACACAATAAAAGCCGAGGCGGTCTGCAGAGCGTACCCTCAAGCACTGCCCCAACT
>JAQQZU010019967.1:0-15493 GCA_030068025.1 Parauchenoglanis punctatus | reverse complement strand
AAGAAACTCTTGCTTTGTTATTAGCGTTACAGCATTTTGAAGTATATGTAGGTTCCAGCTCACAACCCATCTGTGTTTACACTGACCATAACCCTCTTACCTTCTTAGTCCCTATGTACAATCATAATCAGCGTCTGATGAGGTGGGCACTCATCATGCACGAATTTAATATCGACATCCACCATAAGAAGGGTTCACAAAATGTGGTTGCCGATGCATTATCACGGGCTGTATGATTAAGATATTGTGAGATTGTGGGATACTGTATGATTGAGAGATTGTGAGATATTGTGTTCATAACATAGACATAACATCCATCTATAAAGCATAAGTAGAATAAGGTAATTAACACACAACTGGACTGTGCTATAATGCTATTGGTCCTTGCAGCAGACCAAGGAGTATGGTGAATGGTCCACGTATGTTTGAAAATTTTATTGAGAAAATAGCTTTCCAAGGAAGGGTTGTCTCAGAGAAGTGTGGGATACCTGGAAAAATAGAACTAAACCTTGACTGTTTGAAAATTAGGTGTGTAAATTTGAACTTGACCAAAATTATGGATATTGATATGGCTAAGTCATTAATGACTAAAGAAGAGTTAATTCAGCTATATAAAAGAGATTTGATAAACACAGTTTAATAAAAAGAAAGGAGGTATTGGAAAAGGGCATTAGATACCAGATGGTTTCAATGGGCATACTACACAGTTAGAGATCTGGATATGTCTGAATATTTGATATGCTCCCCTTCTCCAACAACCACAGTAGTTATTGTATTAAATTAATTATTCTTTTGTTGCCCACAATTAATAAAAATGTAGACAGGATCAATTATATCGACTACAATCAGCAGAGGTTTATTTATTACACTGATATATCATTTACTGCCCTGGGTGAACAATTGGCTGCAACCAGTCAAATGACATGCCAAAATAGACAGGGTTTAGACTGGTTGATGGCAGAAAAGGGGAGGTGTATGTATTATGTTTAGAGACCAGTGCTGTACCTTTATTTCAAATAATACAGCTCTTAGTGAGGCTTTTACTGAAGCAGTGAATAAATTGAAGGAACTAAGAAAAGAAGTGCATGATAATGCCAGAAGAGATCAACATACTTGGGATTGGTTTGACCAGGGATTAGGTTAGTGGGGAGTTATGATCTCAAAAATATACATTTAATTAGATCTACTTACCCTGCTAGGATGTTGTGTGTTTTCATTATTTAGATCCTTCATTACAAAAACAGTCATAGGAGAAATGATGGTGTTGAGTTCAAATTAAAGTCATGATTAATCTATGTCCAATTATCTATTTCCATTGGTTGGAATGAAGTAATGTGAACTAATATGAAGAACTGAAATAATGCTGAGAATTGTCTCCTTCTTAGATCACTTATAAACATATAAATAATAAACATCTTTTTTTTTATTAAGGTTAAGCAGCTTGGCAGTGCTGGGAGTTGAACTCACAACCTTCCAATCACTAGTTCAATGTCTTATCCACTGAGCTACAACAGACTACGTCATTGTCACCTTCAGGAATGTGCTCTAAAGCAAAGGCCTTCCATTTTGCCTCAGGGTCTCTGGAGCAGTTGTCTCTTTCTCAGTCACTGGAGGGGACTCTGGAGCAGTTGCCTCCTTCTCTGTCTACCACAGGAGCTCTGGATCACAGGCCACCTTCTCAGCCTGCTGCAGGAGCTCTGGATCGAAGACCGCCTTCTCTCTGAGAGCCCAATAGATGAATTCCAACATCTTTCCAAAACTTTTAGTGTTATTGAGGCATGGCTGGTGAGGTACCTGGCCCATCAATATTCTGGCCCATTGACCCAATCGATCATGCACCTTACCCAAACGTTATCCACTGGTTTAGGATCCACTAGACTCTGATAAAAGAAGCTGCACTGCAGTAAAAACCCATCAAGTGGTAATTTGACAACATTTCATGGGTGCCAGGATGTCAATATCTCAATGCTACAGTGGGATGTCAGAGCAACTGGTCTGTAGCTGTTGAGGTCCTTGGGATGTGGAATCTTTGGCACTGGTACCACACAAGAGGTTTTCCATAGCCGTGCTACTCTCCCCAGGTTCAGGCTCAGTCTGGAGATGTGCTCCATCACCCCACACAGTTGACTCGCGCGAGACTTGACAACCCTTGACCTAATGCCATCTGGGCCCGCTGCCTTCCTGGCTTTGATCCTCCTCAGTTCCTTCCTATCCTGGATGGATGAAAGAGACAAGCTGGAGCCGAGTGCTGAATGTGTGCTGGATGCTGTTTTTGGGGGAGGGGAGAAGTGCGCAGGGTGTGTGGAGGAGGTGTGAAGTGTCCAAGGTGTCAGAGGTGAAACAGAGGTGGGGGCGGGTGTGCCTGCAGCAGATGGTAGAGATTGCATCCTGGATGAATCAAACCTATTAAAGAAGTGATTCAGTTCATTTAATATGGTACATCAGTATGGTACACCTGTCTGTGCTGATGTTTTACACTTTTAATGTTTCTTGTTTTTAGTATTGAGGCTCACACCAACATAATTCACATCTGCACAATTCTATGTAGCTCAGCTCTCTGTCTTTCCTGGTTTTTGTCGCTCCCATTTTTTTCTCACGCCACTCAGTGAAAAAACAGAACACTCCTTAGGAAAAATCACCCATAGGTTCAGCCTCATCCTTACCACTCATTCTGCCAACTCCACTCTCCATTCACAAACTAGTGCTCAACCACGCCCAAGCCTCCATAGTTATATTAAAGGTAATTGATCAGTCATTGACTGATGGGGAAAGGGTGCAGTGAGAGCGAGAGTGATGATGAATCTGGCAAATGCTAATGTGCAGAACTCCAAAAAATAATCACATTATCAAGAAGGAGTTGAAACACATGAAGATGGATGCAGAAGTTGCTCTGTTTCAGCTTGACAGGTGAGTATATAGTGAGTTTTGCTATGTTTCACAGAACCAATAGGCCAGTATTTATTTCTCCCATTTGCTAATGTTTGTTGTAGATAATCCCAACTGGTTAGCTAGCAAACAGGTACCTATGTCACATTTGTGCGTCAGGTAATGTTAAATTCATTGCACACAGACAGCTTACTTTTGAAGTTTGACAAGACATGCTAAGAGTTGTGAGTATTGCTGTCTGGAGCTGGAGTGCTATATCTGGGACAATGTCTCATCCTCTCTGTATGTTACCTTGTAGCAACTTTCATGACAATTTGCAAACCAACAGCTTACATTTGTGGTCAAATGTTTACATAAACAAACATGAATGTCATGGGCCTAAATGTCAAGCCAATATTTGGCCTTTCAATTACTTTAAATGAGCTGTTCTTCTTCTGTGGCACAATAAACATATAACATAAGTATAATAGAAAACAAAACAAGAATTTGGTGGACAGGTTTTAATTTATTTTTGGTTTTCTGAAATCAACACAGGGTCAAAATAATAAAAACAGGATCCAAAGTAGATCCAAAACCTACTTAGATTATAACCATCTCGTGCCTCTCGTTTCAAGAGCAAAATGTGTTCCCCCGCACAACAAAAAACAAATCAATATTCATGAAAATACATTATAAATAATTTATACACACAAAGCATATCAAATAATGAAAATTATATATTAACACAGAAACTGGCAGTGCAGCCAAGTCAAGTACTCTCATCTAACAAGCGCTTGCACTCAGCCATCCATTTGAAGCAAAGACCCAATACCGGGGCCTGCTTCACTTATTAGCCCTAGTTTGTGATGCTCTTAACCCAGTCCTCAGCTTTGTTTTGCAATATTCAACAAAAGTTGGTGACAATGTTCAGAGTGAACTTAAAGTGAACAGGAAACTGTTTGAAAACATAATACTTTGTTTACTAATCAGAATACCATCAGTATTGGCAGTGGCACATTAGCCACTAGCCTTTTGACTTTGCTTCTGCCCCTATGTGCAAATACTTCCTTCTTCCAATATGAGCATATAGTCTTTCCCTATGCATTTTCAGTGGGGCAATTAATGATTAAAAATTCACTCTTAAAAAAGAGTGGTCCTATCAATTAGCTGAATATGAGCATACTACATGGACACAAGACAGACAAGGTAAATTGGTTGAGGTCAATATCTCAAAAAGTATGGGTGATAAACATCTCCAAAATCATAACAATAAAATATTAAAATAATAATACAATATTAAGAAGAACAATATGTGATTGCTGTGCACCAACAGTGGGCCATTGCATACTGTAACTGTCATGGAAATATTAGCTACTATTAATGCCACCAATATTTACTACTTTTTTAGCTACATCTGTCTACACACTCTGCTAATCCCAAATTTAATTGAATTGAATCCCATTGATCCAACTTTATTGGTGGCAAACAACCAGCAGGAGCCATAGGCCAACCCACAGGTGTGACCTACTTCATAATGCAAGCACTCTCTACCAATATTTCAGAGACTTACCAAAGAGTATTAAGAAATTAAAGGTTAACCTATTTATTTAAATGATGAAAAATAATGTAACCATGGATAATATAAGTTGTAAATCCAGTGAAAGTGTCTCAGTATGCTCAAATGCAATTCATACAATATATTCAAGTTAAAATCCCTCAAAATACTTCAGTGTACTTAAGTGTTCAAAAACTTATATACTTTGGTGAATGCCTACATATTAATGCATATGTCCTTGTCAGTGTGGCTCAGAGTAACACATTCAGTGAATCATCCATCCATCCATCCATCCATTGTCTATACCGCTTTATCTGTCTGGGTCGCGGGGGAACTGGAGCCAATCTCAGCAGATTTTTTGGGCGAGAGGCGGGGTACACCCTGGGCAGGTCACCAGTCCACCACAGGGCCAACACAGACAAACAGTCACACACGCTCGCATATACATCTATGAGCAATTTAGAGTAGCCAGTTGACCTAATCTGCATGTCTTTGGATGGTGGGAGGAAACTGGAGCACACAGAGGAAACCTTCAGTGAATCAATCAACCTGAATAAAAAATGTGACAATATATTCCTCCCTTTCTGACTTACAAATTCAGCATATTTCAGTGCACATGAATACTGCTTAATTCAGTGAGTGAGTACAATACTTATCAGTGCAAGATTACAAAACGAATGTAAAAAAGATTACCAGTGTGAGTGTATAACAAAATGATAACAAATCAAACAAAAGAAACCCATGTCCCTCTGGCCTTCAAGCCAGACCATCTTCTTATCGTCCATTATGGAATCCTTCATAATCTTCTGTCCTTTGTGACTTTACACCACATTGAAGGACGGTTGGAGAGCCAAAGAGAGGTTACTAGCACTTCATCAGGTTCTCATCAATATATTCTTTAGTTGATCACATGCTTAAAGTGGTACTCCAATTCCACAAGATGAACGTTGTCCGAATCCCATTTGCAATTGCTCCCAGCGAGGGTCCTTTATAGGGTTCTCTTAAATGTGGCACAGGCATGGGTTGACCTGTAAGCATTTCATATGGGGTTAGGTGGGTATTCCTGTTAGCTTGCATGCGATAAGACATCAGAGCCAAAGGTAATGCTTCCACCCAATTCAGCTTAGTCATTAAACAAATCTTATTCATCTTAGCCTTTAAGGTTCCATTCACTCTTTCCACTATTCCTTGAGACTGAAGATGATACACACAGCCTCTAAAAAACTCTGTTTAATTCTTAAGTGCTTCTACACTCTCTTTATTCCCTTCTGAATGAAAGCTGAACCATAGTCTGAACTTATTTCTGATGGAATGCCAAACATTAGAATTACTTATCTGGTAAAAAACTTAATTACTGTTCCAGCTCCTTGATCTTTTGACAGAAACTGATTCCACCATCTACTAAAACGATCAATCACTACTAACATGTACCTTTTCCTTCAATGTTTTTAACTGTGTCAACATAATCAATCACCAGATGTTTAAACAGTCCCACCAGTACATGTCCCAAAGGAATTGTTGTTCCTTTCCTTACATTATTTTGAGCACACACTTCACATTTTCTCAATGCTTCATTAACCATTGTATGTAAATATGGAGAAAAATATCCTTGCTTCTTAATTTTTCTCACAACTTCACCTCTGGCAAATTATCTAAACCCATGTGCATCAGCAATTAATTAATATACCAGTCAAAGACAATGAGGCAACAATCAGCCCTTCATGGGATCACCACAAACTTTTGTCATTTTTCTGCTTCCATGTGAGTCTTTCATGAATAATAGCACAGGCCTGCATTTCCACCAGGCCATCTAAGGTTGTTAACAGTTCCATTGGCACAAAAGGTGCCAACATTGAGATTTTCTACTTGGATACTTTCTTCCATACTGCTCCAAATAGGTGACACACACCATGAGCATAAGCTGAGTCATTATAGATTTCAACCAATTTATCTCCCAGCAGGCTTCAGTTAAGTCCTTTAACTCAGCCAGCTTAACTGAGCATGGCTGTGGACACATTTCAGTACACTTTAGTAAAAGACCTGTCAAGCTCTCTTTGAATTATAGCATAGCCTGCATGATTTCCTAGGTGGTCTTGTCATAGAAAATATTCCTTAAGTCACTTAAGCAGAGACAAAAAGGTTGAAGTTGCAGAAAGTGAACTTTATAACTCCAGAGCAACAAAGTAAGGCCACATGAAACAAAACGATGAGCTCCCAGAATGAGTCTGAATCATGCTTTTTTTTTTTAACTAACAATGATGACAAACCCCCCTTTTTTAAATTCACACCCCCTGGCTACCACCAATTTTTACTGCTCTTTCTACTGTATCTACATCAACTCCACCCTCTATTAATCCCATTGGTTCAAAATTTATTGGTGGCAAACATTCAGCAGATGCCATAGTCCAACCCAGGTGTGGGTGTAGGTGTGACCTACTCCACAATGCAAACACACTACCAATATTTCAGAGACTTTCCAAGAAGTATTAAAAAAAATCAAAGGTTAACATACTTATTTTAATGATCAAAAATTATTATTTGGACATAACCATGCATAATATAGGTTGTAATACAATCCACTGGAAGTATCTCAGTGTGCCCAAGTGTAATTCATATATAAAATATCTAAAAATATTTAAGTGTTTTTAAGTGTAATACATAATGTGTATATGAACTCAAAGGAAAATACTCAGTATGCTTATGTATTCAAAAACTAATACATTTTGGGGAATGCCTACAATAGATATGAGCTGAACCCACTGAGCTGAACCCCGTCATTCATTCGTTATGCCCAGATATTCCACCTGAGGCTGACAATACTGCAACTTAAATAAGGATGCCTTATGTCCTCCTTCCGCCAACTTTCTCAGCATCATCACTGAATCTTTATGGCATTGTTCTAATGTTGGAGAATAAATCAAAATGTCATTGATATATTGAAGCAAATGACTTTTGATGTCAAATTCTTCCAAATCTTGTCTGAGGTGAATGTTTAAAACCTTGTGGCATCCTGGTGTATGTGTACTGTTTACCATGATAAGTAAAGGCAAAAAGATGTCTAGATTCTTCAGCTAGGGGCACACTAAAAAGGCTGAACGGAGATAAATTACTGTAAAATGCTTAGTATCAGGTACATTTGCAAAGAGTATATGTGGGTTTGGAACTTCTGCTGGCCACTCTTTCACTAACTCATTTACTGCATGCAAGTCATGCACGAGTGTTCATTTAGACTTATCTGCCTTTTGAACTGGCAAGATAGGAGTATTACACGGGCTACATGCTTCCTGCTTAAGGGGGTATTGAGTTCTCCTTGGCAACTTTCCTCCAGGCTTTAATTGTACAGTGATTGGGCTTGCTGTTTTTACTAAGCCTATCTGTATCATGGTTTGACCACAATCCATCTGGAAAATGTTTAAGCATCTGTTGTTTTAACATGCACTCTGTTACTTGTTCTGGCTGACTTACCATCTCCCTTTAATCCTCCTCATCTGTCATCACTTCTTGTGGAATGACTTTCATTAACATAGTGAGCAATATATTTATCATAGACTTTACAGAGGCCTGAAAGATTAGCGGATTATTAGTCTCCTGCCAACAAACTGTCTTAGCTTCCTTTATCATTGGACCACAGCATTTGGACTCAAATCCTTTATTATGGACAAAGTTGATTGTGGACTTACATTTGGCAGACAATACCAGTCTTTAAAAAAGCTGTTATTTTCAACTTGTATAGCTGCTCCCTACATTCCTATGACTATGTACTGTGAGACAATTTCCACCTGCTTGCCTTCTGTGGCTGCCTGCCAATGTTCTTCAAACTCAGGATCCATCTCCTCGTCAAACATTATTATACACTGATAATCTAACCTCTTAGATTTTGAGGCTTACAGCTTCTGCGAACTGTGCCTCAATAAATCTTCCTACTTATCCAGTGTTCTTTGTACTGGGTCACTAATTTCTCCCAACCAGTAAATGTTTGCTCCTAAAATAAATATGGGATAAAATAACTATTTTAGGATTTACTCCTAATTCATCTATATACTTACCTTCTGGAGTACACAAATTTGATGTCCTGTTTTACATAATGCATCTCCCACTAGCAAATTTAGCAGTGAATGTTCTAATATTAAAATTGAAATTTTAACTGTTTTATTTTTAGCGGGTAGGCTTACTGAATAAGGAATATGTCACAGGAATGAACTGCACTTGTCCTGAGAATACTATTGTATTTGAAAATTTGGGTGGTGATGAGTGTAATTTGGACTTACATTAGTGTAAGTTGCTCCAGTATCCACAATCATAGGTGTAAGCCTAAACAAAAGGAACTCTTATAAATTGTATCCCACCATCTATCAAGTCTTCAAGTGCATCCCTCAAATTCTCAAATGTCCAGTTATGTTCTAATAACTCCTGCCAATTCAGATATGGCCATCCCTTGCTTACTTCTGACAAAGTTAGTATTTCAGTTATATTTCTCCACAACTGCTTTTTTCTTTTCTATTGTCAAACATCATACTCTCTCAGAAAGAGGGACATACTCTTTCTGTCCCTTACACCTTCTAGACCTGGTCCTAGCTCATCCGTCAGGTCTATCACCTCCACTGGCAGGGGCCCTTTCTTGAGTAACTTCTTCAAGATGGGGGCAAATATTCCCTTTCCTCCACCAACGCCATATTAGTCCTAAGGATCATACCAAGCTATGCTGAAATTCTATAAATGATAGATCCCATGTGGTTAACAAAAATAGCTTATTATTTATTGTCCACTCTGAATGCTTTTTAAATCATCCTGCTATGTCTCTATAACATGTCTCATTCCAAAAATGTGTTTTAACTCCCTTAGTTTCTATCCTCAACCGTTCCCAAGCAATTTCCCTGTCCTTCCAAAAAACTATCTCTGGTTGGAACCACATCAATTATGTAACACCTTTCTACTACAAATTGGATGTGTAGGCCATAAGACAAATTCTCCAACAGTTATATATATATACACTGTACATAAACCTTTCACTTTTATCCCCCACCATACCGCACAAAACACACACGACAATACACTTCCTCATCATGACACAAATTATGCCTCTTGTATAGGCTTTGACACCCTTCTTGGGACCTACCAATTCAGCCCTCTAAACCTTTAGAGCGTTATCCATAGGAACTGTACCTTCTCTAGACTACAGGCTTTAAGTAGGTCAAATGGAAAACTTCCACTTAGTGGATATTGCAGAGATTTGTATGCAAAGATTAGATCAAACACTCTACCAGGAGTGACCTATTTCACAATGCTCTCTACCAATACTTATCAAAGAATGTTAAAAAAAATAAAAGGTTAACATGTTTATTTAAATGATCAAAATAATGTAACCATGTATAAGTTGTAAAGTAATCCAGTGACAGTGTCTCAAGTGCAATTCATACAATATATTCAAGTGAAAATACTTCAAAATACTTCAGTGGGTTTAATTGCAATACATAATGAGTGATTTCCATGCATTCAAGTGAAAATACTTCAGTGTGTTTGTGTTCCAAAAGTAATACACTTTGGTGAATGCCTATGTAACCGGTGTGGATGTTATACCTATAAAATCCCCATGGCTAACCCCGTGTTCTCATTTACTCTGCGTTGTGTTTTTAACTGTTTATACTCAAATTGTGTGTGAATGCGCTAAAGAAGAAGAGGAGCCCAGCCTTTGCAATTCACCATCGGACGCCGTCCACTTTATTGTCCACACTGTGTCTGCTTCTGCTCTCTCGCACCTCTCTGCTCTGCTCTCATGAAATAACCAGCCGATAGAGGGAGAGAGGCGGAGCTTACAGGCTTTTGTACAGAACCCAGGGGGGTTATGGGTAGCCACGTAACAAAATAAAAGACTACATAACCAAACAAAGATAACCACAAAAACCACTAACTGAAATGAAACAGAATTTTATGTAATTATACACTACACATATTTACCCTGTTACATTCACCCCCCCAGAATTACACAAACATTCTGCTCGGAGAAAAGTACTCCACAAAAAAAAAGGACATAGGCTGTACAAAATCAAAGAGATACAGAGAGTAAACCACCTATTGAAAGGGTTAAGGATGCCCAGAGCATGCCCGGCGCCTAGCAATGCCCCAGAACATTGTAAAATATGTACAAGTAAAATATGGTTCCCAATACACCACACAGGCTTCGTACCAGTCGAACAAAACAACCATTTTCACATCCCTTAAGATACACATTGAGCCAACTAGACGCTCAAAGAAAAAGAAGCAAAATAGCATACAAGAAAAAAAACTACACAAAATGTTACAATGTGTGACCCAACTGAGTCATTGATTAAATTAGCCTTCTAACAGGCTTAATATCTCTACCAAATCTAGTAACCCCAGGTAGTGTATTTCCACCAGAACTAGAGGGAGATAAGGAAGGACAACGAGGGCTGAGGCGGGAAACAGCCAAATCGGAAGAACTATGCACCATGTAATCCAAGGGAATAGATTCCCCAACAACAGACTCATCAATACCAAAGTCTGCTTTAGCCTCAGTCACACGTTGCTGACTACTGACCCAAGGAGAAGTGTGGTCCCCAGTAGAGAGCGAAAGATCAGTAAGATCTGCAAGAGCTAACTCAACAGCAGAGACACTGGCGTCCCCCATGAACTCAACCCGATCACAACCACCTGCCGAAAGTGACTCAGGACATGTGTCACCTGAACACGAAATGGTCTCTTCAGACCGGGACTCAGGCAGAGGCAAAAAGTTAACCTGTAGCAGCAAGTTGCGATGAACCACCTTCTCAGTACTATGTCGGTCACTGATCCTGTAAACGTCCAGATCCGGATTCGAAGCTACTACTGTGTACGGAGACGACTCCCATCTATCAGCTAATTTGCTCTTGCCACTCACACCTTTGTTCGCCACAAGCACAGAGTCCCCAACTAACAAAGTGCAACCTTTCACTCTCTTGTTATACTGATCAGCCTGGTGTCTGTGTTTGACAGTTGCATGTTTCTGGGCAATCTGCATAGCAGATTGAAGGTTACTCACTAAAGATTTAACATAGGAATCGTAGTTACAAACCGACGCATCACAAAGAACATTCTTAAAAATTAAGTCAACTGGCAGTCTTGGTATTCGAACGAACATCAAATAAAATGGAGCAAAGCCAGTGATCTCATGTGTTGTGCAATTATAAGCGAATGTCAGTGACTGGATCATCTGCAGCCATTTGTGCTTTGCTGCCAAAGGTAGCGGTCATAACATGTTCCCTAACGTATGGTTGAACCTCTCTGTACCACCATTACCCATGGGATGGTAAGGAGTAGTTTGTGATTTGTCAACTGCAGCTAAGGCCAAGAGCTTGGTGAGCAGCTCACTCTCAAAGTTCGTGCCCTGGTCAGAATGCAACCTCCGAGGTAAGCCATAGACACAGAAAAAGTTATCCCAGAGCTTTTTGGCAACAGACTTTGCTGTCTGATCCCTACAAGGAAAAGCATGAGCCAATTTAGTGAAGTGATCAGTGATAACTAACATCTACTGACTTGTATTTATGCTCAGCTGACCAGAAATCAATACAAACAAGCTCAAGCGGAGCAGACGTTTTAATGCTCTCCAGAGGAGCTCTCGCTGCAGGGTCAAGAGTTTTGCTGACCACACATCTGCTGAAAGCTCTCACATAATCACAAATGGTTCTCTCCATGCCACTCCAGTAAAAATGTTGCCATGCCAGGGCAAGTGTTCTCGGCTGACCCTGGTGATCCACATTGTCGTGAATACCAGCCAGACCTGACAACTTCAGCACCTCAGGGACAACAAATTGAAACCACTTATTCTTTGTCATGGGATCTCTCGTGACATGATACAAAATTTTGTTGAGCAATCTCAACTTGTTCCATTGCCTCAAAAACATTAAAGTCTCTCCAGACTCATGAACACATTCCCGTCGAGTTGGTCGTTGTTTACGTCTCAAAAAATGCATCACCCTACCTAAGACAGGATCATTGCACTGCTGCGACAGCAGGTCAGCCAGTGGCACAGGCTGGTGTGCACCACAGTCGGAGGGAATGATATCAGCAAGATCACCAGCTATCGAGATCGCATGCTGAACAGAGGAACAGTCCAAACCATCATAGACTGACGGCACAGACGAGACTACTTCCTCTATCAAAGACCCTAAAGCAGCACCAGATACACACAAAGACTGCAGCATGCATGTGTAACGGAAAGCATCCTGCACCTGATCGACTTACATGGCATGTGTCTGGTCACTTAGGTCACTGTAAGGCTCAGATAGTAACTGGTGGGAAAGTGGCTTCACAAAAGGCTCTCTGCTAAGAGCATCGGCCACAACATTCTGTCTGCCAGGAATGTGTTTAATGTCAAAAGAATATGGGGCTAACTTAGCAACCCATCTCTGCTCATAATGTACGATGGATACGAGGGATTGTTGTCTGTCCAGACCGTAAAATTGTGGCCCTTAAGCCAGTGGCTGAATTCATCACACGGTGCCCATTTTGAAGCTAGAAATTCCAAACGGTGAGTGGGATAATTAGCCTGACTGCGTGTGAGTGTTTTGCAAGCGAAAGCTATTGGTCTAGCCTTCTCTTCACCTGCGGGTACTTGTGACAATACGGCTCCTAGGCCTCTCAGCGAAGCATCGGTCGACAAAAGGAATGGCTGACTGAAGTCAGGGGGCATTAGGACGGCACTCTCCAATAAAGCACACTTCAAGTCCCCGAAAACCTTCTCACAATCAGCTGTCCAATCATGCGGTGTCAGACAATGAAATGTTCCAGCCCTCCTCCGCCCTTCATCTCATCACACGTTTCTGACCTGCTGTTAAACCAATAAGCGGCTTAGCTAAAGAAGAGCAACCAGGGATGAAGTGCTGGTAGAACATGAGCATCCCCAAGAAAGATTGAATTTTCTTCGGAGAAGGAGTACAACCATCTGCTTCCATCAAGTCACCTTTTGTGAAGTCTGTAATGACACGAACCTTCTCATGGTCAAAAGAAACCCCATCACCACTCACCATGTGCCCCAAAACCTTTACAGACCTCCTCAGGAAGTGACACTTTGTTTGGGAAAGCTTCAGATTGCTGGCACGCAAGCGAGAGAATACAACTTTGAGAGGACTCAAAGCTTCCTCCTCCGAGGATGCAAAGACTAGAAGGTCATCCAAGTAGCACAAAAGACTGGAAAAATTAATGTCCCCAAAGATACTAAGCATTGTTAAGGATCGTTAAGTCCATGGTGCTAAACAGACACGTACCGCCCAGGGCAGCAGGACAACCAGCTGGGTGCGGCAAGGGGTGGGCATCTTTAAATGTTTTCTCATTCAACATGCGGAAGTCTGTGCAAATGCGTAAGCCACCATCCTTCTTCCAGACTAACACAAGGGGTGATGCATACTTGCTCACAGACGTAGAAATTATTTCCTTCATCTCCATCTCAGACAGGACCTCCCGTAGCTTACGGTAATGAGCAGGGGGCACACGACAGTAAGGCAGCCTGAATGGCTTATCATCTGAAAGCCGAATACGGTGGACAAAATTTCTAGCCTCCCCACAGTCTAACTTCCCTCTCGAAAACACATCTTCATAAGAAAGAATAAGCTCTTAAGTTTCCACTCAGCCGACACCTCACAGGCTTC
Organism: Parauchenoglanis punctatus; assembly: GCA_030068025.1. Lineage (NCBI taxonomy): Eukaryota > Metazoa > Chordata > Actinopteri > Siluriformes > Auchenoglanididae > Parauchenoglanis > Parauchenoglanis punctatus. The sequence goes on along the minus strand of JAQQZU010019967.1, from coordinate 1,432 downwards.
GATGTCGATATTGGCTAACACAGAGTCACCCAGCCTCTGGATTGTGTCAGGCACAGCAACCCAGATTCGGGGACTGCATTGACCATTTCCTGCCAACCTTGTGTCAATGGCAAGTCCTCTAAGGCAAGACAAGGGAACACATCAGCAAATTTAGTGTTACGGCGCAAGACCATTGTATTCTGGGAAGCATTCATTATTTTCATAGGGATCCACCCATCACCCCACATGGGTGTTGTGACACGACCCACCATGATGTTTTTGGGTGCTGCATAGACCCATCGCCCCTAAAGAAAGGAGGTGGGTCTGAGCTTGGTTGGACCATTACCTGCAGCCGCGTTTCATCAATACCACCACTTGACCCCTGAACTACAGAAGTCGAGGATTGACTGCTATTACCAGGTTGGAGTACAGTGGTCAAGTTAGCTGCTATGCTATCCCCAATCTGTTTGGCCAAACCACTAATGAGACTGCCCAAAGCTTCGGGGGAGGCAAGTTGTGCCACGTTGCTCTGAGCACCTGAAACTGGCATGGAACTAACAGGGATAGACACATCATATCATCTTCTCGTCACTTCCTTACTCACCCAGCCTTCGCCGCCACCTCTCCTTTATAGTGCGGTGACTTCTGTTGAAGGGTAGATAATTATATCTGTTGTCAGCATTGTGGGAACTTGCAGTGGCATTTCTCCAATAGGGTGGAGCAGCTGTTCCATGCAGATGACAAGGCTGAATAGCCGCAGAATGTGCCAAGAATTTGCAAGAGTAACTGGAGACAAGGAGTAGCACTAGGACTCCTTGGGCACAGGACACATTCCGTTGCGATACTTTGTGACATTGCTTTTCAAAGGGGCACCACCTTGAGGTAGTGAGTTATGTAGTCCAGGATGACAAGGATGTACTCATGGCCTGTGGCAGACTTTGGCAGTGGCCCTACTAGTTCCATCCCCACTCACTCAAAGGAAACCCCAATGATAGGGAGAGGGATCAATGGAGTGGGGGCTGGTTTGATCTCAGATAAGCAGATTGATCTTTGTGTGGTTTGATCTCAGCATTAGCTGGTAATGATCTCAGATCATTATCTCCTTTCTTTTAAAATGTGTCTTAGTTATAATATATGCACCTTGCCATGCTATCATGACAAAGAAACATTCACGTCAGCTACTGCACAGAGTTTTATCAATGATCTCCCTGAACTATCAACTTTAATTGCATCATCATCAGACTCCACAGAACTTGATCAGGTGACTAAATGCTTAGAGTCAACATTTCACTATACAGTAGATAAAGTAGCCCCACTTAAAAGGAAAATAATTAGAGAGAAAAAATTTGCACCCTGGTATAATGATGACACGCGCGCCCTAAAACAGACCACTCGCAAATTAGAACGCAAGTGGCGTCAAACTAAATTGGTAGTATTCAAATTAGCATGGAAG
>JAQQZU010019571.1:3454-15529 GCA_030068025.1 Parauchenoglanis punctatus | reverse complement strand
CTCAGAAAAACAAATGTAAATGATCTCTAATCAATAAGCTTATTTCTAATTAATCCAATAACAGCCTTAAAATTATTAAACTAGACATAATAATAATAATAATAATTATGAAGTATTTAAAAATATATTAATATTTAAGAATGTTTAAATATCTTTTTAACATATTGTTTTAAATTACCTTTCAGGGCACAAGGACTGTTTGGAAATTTTACTTGAATATAAACCATTAAGTGTCCAGGAAGGGAACCCCTTCACCCCGCTGCACTGTGCACTGTGAGTATGTAACGTCTGTTTAGCCTCTATTTAACATCTCTGAGGACACAAATGAACCCACAGCAGTAAGTAAGTTGGTTGTTGGTGCAGAATGAAAGGCCACGATGCTGCTGCTGAGCTGCTGGTCAAAATGATGGGCACCGAAATCATCAACCTCAGAGACGCCAAAGGAAGGTGAGGAGACTCTGTGCGTGCGTATGTGTGTGTGTGTGTGTGTGTGTGTGTGTGTGTGTGTGTGTGTGTGTGTGTGTAATTTGCATCAGGATGTAATTCCTGGGAAATGTGAACTACTAATGTAATCCATGACTCTAAAGCATGCAGATATTAGGCATGTGCTGATAATCATTTATCAGATATATTGTGAAACTCAAAACCCAAAATATTGTTATAATATCATATCTTGCAGACAGCATATTAACATTAATCAGAATTTTATGTGAATAAATCAGTATAAGTGTACCAGTGATGCAGCCAGTGGCCAGATATTGATTATTTTTGGTCCCTTTTATCAAAATAGTGCCTTTTATTGCGGTGTATAATATGCCATGTGTGTTTGCTAACAGAAGCCCACTGCATGCAGCAGCTCGGTCAGAGAATGTGTCCGGATTGCAGCTGGCTTTGTTCTGGGGGTCAGAGGTCAACTGGGTGGATGATGAAGGACGTTCGGCTCTGATGGTGGCTGCTGAGAACGGCCACACGTCTGCTGTGGGTACGGAGACACTCCATTACTCATGTTAACGTCTGTTAAGCATTACAGGAGATTATATAGTGTGTGTGTGTGTGTGTTTATTTGTTTTGTAGAAGTCCTCCTCCAGCAGGCCAGAGCAGACCTGTCACTGCTGGACATCAACAACAACACAGCACTGCATCTGGCCTGCAGCAGAGTAACCACCCACACACACACGCACACACACACACACGCACACACACACACACACACACGCACACAATTGCATTAATATAAACATACAGACAGGCAGACATACACACGGACAGAAACTGAAACAGGTGAAAACAAAGTCACACAAATAAAGAAACAGAGAGACAGAGGCAGAGAGTAAAACAGAGATGGTGAGAGGAAGACAGACAGACAGACAGATGGAAATATAGAAGGAAAGACAGGCAGACAGACTGAATTATTAAAGAGTGACACACAGACAGAGGAAAGATATACAGACAGAGACAGACAGAAAAACAGATAGTGAGAGACAGACAGAGAGAGACAGAATTATTAATGAGTGGTGAAGAAGCTTTTGCTTGTCTGCAATAAAGATGAACCCTGAGCAGCTTGAGCTGGTGCTTTCCCTTCGAGAAAAAAGCAAATGTTATGAACTCTGTCATGAGGATAAATAATAATGATAAACAATGATATCTCTTCTCTTTCCTACTGCAGAGTCATGAGGTGTGTGCGCTGCTGATTCTGGCTGAGATCGAAGATCCTTCCCTCATCAACGCTACAAACAGTGCACTGCAGATGTGAGCCTCACAGATCAACAAATGCAGCGTTTAGTGTTTAGCAGCGTCCCGACCTTGTGATTCATTTGTTCTCTTCACGTCTTGTGCTAGGCCGCTCCACATTGCGGCGAGGAACGGTCTGGCCACCGTGGTGGAGGTGCTCCTGAGTCGAGGTGCTACAGTACTGGCTGTAGATGAGGAAGGTTAGTAAAACAATATAACATGAAACATGATGAGAGGAAGTGCTTCAAGTAATAATAACATCACAGTTCATTTGTAAAGTGAATCGTCATCATAGTGTCAAAACACCGCAGATAGCCTGAGACGAGGAGGATAAATCTCAAGCTAGACCTGAACAGGTGAGGATCAGAACCAGAAAACAAGGAACTTGAAAAAGAAGGCTCGGACTTAACAAGACAAAAGACTAATTAAAGAGGAACTGCACACGTCAATGTTCTGTTTGAGCTGTAAACTAAATGATATGACTGTACTGTGATGAAACACAGGGTTAGTGCTACCATTTTTATAACAATTGCCATTTTACAGGTTGAAAATGTCTCAAAACACCATCTACTGTTTAAAACATCCTGAATCATCGACTTCTCTGCGTTTAAAAAAAAAACAACCCTCTAACGCCCTCTAATCAGAGTTGAAAGGCCCACCTCCCTCAGACCCCGCCCCACCTCACACATCCACGCCCCCAATTCTCACCCCGCCCCCCTCTCAGCCTCTTTCCCGTCTTATAGAATCTTTCAAAATTTGTATGTGCAACAGCGCTGTTTAATTCTGGATTCTGATTGGTCAGGAGGTGTTGCTTGATTCACAGGTTTATATTAATGCACTTACTCCAGCAGTTTCTATAGTAACAGCTCATTCCACTACTAATAATAAACCATATTAAATGATATACAGTGAAGTTTACGCTTCTGACAAGCTGTATGTGTTATTTTGGTCTTATGAATGTGCGTTAGGTCGCACCCCGGCGTTGGCCTGCGCTCCGAACAAAGACGTGGCCGAGTGTCTGGCGCTCATCCTCTCCACCATGAAGCCTTTTCCTCTTAAAGACGCCGGCGTCAGCGTGTTAAAGCACTGCAGCATCGCTGCCAACCATCATCCTTTACCAAACGGATACGCCAAGGAGCGCCACGGCACCGTAGGGCTCGACAGCTGAGACGCGCACACACGCACACACCTTTCTCACACCTGTAAACCACCTGTATAACCTACAGCCATGTTAGAAAGCCAGGAACGTACCGCTGTGTGTGTGGGAGGGGGAGTACCTTTCACTGAGCCGAGCTGTGCATATGCAAATACTCGCTCCTTTCCACCGCAGAACACTGAAGACGGGATTTCATTTGATCGGTTTTCTTTAATCATGGGATGGATGCAAGAATCGGTGATCCACCGGTCTTCTCTGTTGAAATTATTATTTTTTTGTACCTCCGATAGAAGAACGAGGGTTCTACAGACAAGTTCTGAAGTCGCAGGCATCACACACTCTGTTATTTCATCTACATCAAATCTAACCTTCGAATATTTTCTTCGAATAGACATGAAGAAAAGGAAGGAGCAAGGCAAAAGTCTGGTGTCAGTTAGAAAGCCCATTGCTCCGCCCCCTCGTTTTCTATTGGCTCAAGCACCAACAATTTAGATACACTTACAAGCTTTTAGATGATTTATGTTGTTTGATGTTTGGCTGAGATGCTGATAACTGCGACCTCAGAAGGTTTCATTTTTTTTTTCTTTCCTGAATTTCTCCAGACGTTTTAGCGATGTCCAGTGCCTCTGCTAAAGACGAGTGTCCTTACCGTCCAGTTCCTAACCTCCTTAATTTAGGTGTTAATCTCCTGCAACTTGCCTAATGAAATGAGAGGAAAACATCAATGAATGCACACACACGCGCGCACACACACACACACACACACACACACATATGTTCATCAGGTTCAAATGGCCTCATTCTTTATTTATTTGCGTTTTAATGCCAAGGTTTGCACTTCTTTCCTCCAGGAGGTACCTGAAGTGTGCCGTAAGGCTGGCCCGAACAGCAGTTTACAGGTTGCGTGCTCGGAAGGTGCACAAATAAAATAATATTTATGTCTTAGACACTTCTTTCTAACCATGTCCATTAATACAGTTCAACATATATCCAGTAGGGGGCGTATATGCTGTATTAGTAGTGTATAGAGTATGTGTGATGGCACAAATGAACGAAAATTACACCAGGAGACATTTATTATTATATTATTGTTTTTATTATTGCACAAGCAACATTACAAACTTGATGGTGTAGAATATAAGCTGCTATTTAACTAAAAACATATCAACAAACACTCGTTTACTTTCAGCGAACTTTAAAATATCCTACGCTGTGAGAGTCGTACATTCTCAGTAGCTGTGACAAATAACAAGCACATTGTTCCCGGTCAGCTTTTCTCTGCTACGAGAGTTTTCCATCCTATGCAATAATAATTTTAAGCAATAATAATACGTTTGATTTGGTTTAAACAACAATATTTTATACAGTATATTTGTTTGCATTAGATTAGCTGAGATTCAGGGATACACATCAATACATCTTAGATCACTAGTTAATGCTTTAAGTAGCTCTAAATAGAGAAGCTGCGTAAAAACGTAATGAAGGAATACTGGCGCGTTAGCCAGCTGCTCACGTGTCGGCGTGTTCGGGCCAGCCCTGGGGTGAAGCTGTTCAGTGCCTCACGACCTGCTAATGCGAGTCACGAAGTGATTGTTGTGTTTCAGGCTACATCGCTGCTATAATTACGCTGCCTGGTTGTTCCTTTCTGGGTCTTTTTTGTTTTGTTTTAATTTTGTCTGTCTGTTTATGAGCAATAATTGTCCAAGTGATTACACATTACCTCGCATTTCTGAACAGCTCGGATCAGAAAAACTGGAACGTTTGCACAGAAAGCCGAGAAACACAGAGAAAATGTTTGCACACGGAGGCAGTCAAGTGTTTATAAGGATGAGAACATTTGTGAAATTAAGTAAAACAAGTGTGTATGTGTTCCTGCTGTAGGTCTATAACAGAAGTGTTACCAACCTTGGTAATGAGAAAGTCACGTCCCAGAAGTCTGAGCGTGAACAGGACGACTCGGCGCTAATGCTAACACCTCTGCCATCTCAGAGGAACGAGCTTACTTTTTAAGGGAATTAATCAGCCTACAGATATAGATGTGTGTTTATTCAGTCTTAGAACATCACCTGAAACAAACCTCTTACACACATCACATACACACACACACACACACTGATCACTGATCACTGAGCTACCAGCAGCAGCACGACGTGCGCCTGTAAGGCGTATCTCAGCTCAAAGCAAATCCTGAATAGAAGCAGGTGCGGCTCGGTTTCATGCCCCCAGGAAATGCCCCCAGGTTGCTGCTGAGTTATACCTGAAAACAGCAGCAGTATGACGATGGGGTAGTGGGTAATATCATCATGTCACTGGTTTGAGCCCCACTGTATCTCATGAGCCGTGACTCACGTGCAGAGACAACAGCCTGAACTAAAGTGGCTTGACTGTGTAAAATTGACACACAGATTTATGCTGATAACTGTAGAATTTGCCCTGTTTTTATTTGGCAGGAAGTCACCTGGGTAGGCGGCCTAAAGGTAACATCTTTTTGCGTTTCTTAAACAAGGAAGTCCAACAATGCCGTTCACTTGCCCGGGATGATCTTCCACCCAACGTATGACTGTATGACTGACAAGCGTGGGGTTGTTCTAACACCTTCCTGGAAGCCCCGCCCCTTTCCCCTATATCTCACGTGAGTGACGTTTCGACCGGAGAGCTCGTCTCGACTCGACGTTCCCACTTGAAAGTCGCATATTTTGAATCCGCTGACATGAAATAAAATCTAGGTTTTTAGACTTACTTAGCTAAGACGTAAACAGCTAACATCATTTAAATCTATTTATTAGGCATGACTAGAATAAAGCTTTGATTAAACAGCAGTCTTGTTTGCGTGTGCAAACATTTAACGGTTTTACACAAGAAATCTGTGAAAATACTGCATCAGCAATGTTCAGTGTTTACGCTTCTTTTTGTTTTTGTGCGTTTTTTTACTCGCTGTAATTCTCTTCGATTAGAGTTAGGAATACTATGATTTATATTCAGCTATGTGCAATAACACGTTTTTACATGAATACCTCATAAAGGTAGTAAAGCCAGTGTGTGTGTTAGTGTTAGTCATTGTGTAGAACTTGAATGTGTGTATAAGTGTACACAAACACACTATATTTTAACATCAGGAGTTCCTGAGCGATGATTCCCATCAGCACGGAGACTCCCAGTCTGGCTCTGTGCGATAAAAACGGGCGTTTTTACGGAATATTTCACTCAGCTCCTCGATTAAAGCGTTGCGCCAAATGTCAAACAAGCAAGACTTCATTTCTTAATCAGTCAACAAGACTTCTTTAGATCGTTTGCCTTAAGTTATTGTCCATATTTTTTAGGCTTTAAACTACGTATTTTAATTTAAACTTTGACTATCGGTGTGTAAAGGGCTTTTAATATATGCATTAGTGTGTGTGTGTATGTTGGTGTCTTTCCTCTCATTACAGTACGACTGAATGCTCCTACAACATGCTACACTCATTCATATACTGAAGGGCTTCTCAGAAACCCACGCCATCTCCTTTTCTTTTTTCCTTCCTTTAGGTGTGTCTCACACACACACACACACACACACACACTCTGCATTTAGGAGTCTCCACGTCTCCAATCAAACTCTGCAGTTTTGCACTAAACAGAACTTATTTTAAAAATTCATTTCTGTAGAAGGGAAGCACATTTTAATAAGCAGTAAAACACGTTTCTACACACGTGAGCCGTTAGCTAGTAATGTTTTCTGTTGCTAGAAAGCCAACAAATCCGATTCATTTTTTTTATGCCTTTGTTTTTGTTTTTCCTCGTCCGCGTTCCTCCTCTACGTGTACCTGCCTGGAAAGATACGAGCGCTTCGTGATCGCTGCTTTTTCACGACGCTCTGAAACAGGAGTTCAGCTACATAAATTGAAGTTCCTACACCACAAGGGGGCGCCCTGTTCCGGAAACCTTTTCGCCAAGTGATAGTCGTGTTGTGCTTTTTTTCTTGTACCACTTTAATCATTTTGGCGCCGCCTGAAAGCGAGCGTTTAAAGCCAGAAACGTCCTTCGAAGCAAACAAAAAGAGCACGGGTTTATTTTTTTTCTTATCTGTGTAAAACTCCAGCACCCTCTGCTGGCTCCGCCCCTTTCCCTTCTACATAAAGCTTCGCAAAAAAGCATTAAGTCTTCTACGTTTTATTTTTTGTCACGTTTTAATAGCGCACTACTTACTGCACTAAGTGTCAGGACCTTTTGATTTCTTTACATTCAGCTCATTATACCTCAGCTTTACACTCACAAAGGACAAATAATCAGCACTTATATTGTATCGAATGCATACAAATAGTACATACAAAAAAAACTTGAGATAGTTTTGTCCAGAAATTGTATAAATTTAAATATTTCATGAATTTAAAATAGTTTAGTCCAGTTACTTTTTACTGCAAAGAACAGCAGATTTATAAACTCACAGGGACCTGGCGGCGATAATGACGGTACTTAGTCAAGCGTATCGAGGTGTTATTACATCACAGGATCCAGATCAGCTCCCGGTATCGCTCAGCCCTGAACGTTCACCACAGCTGATCCTTTGCTAATGAGAATGTTGATTCGATTTGTCATCTATTTATTTATTTATAAGACTTAAACACGTGCTGCCCGTTCGCGTGAACGCAGGGACGGATTTAAATAAACGTCGCACGCGTCGTAGCTGAGCCGATTATATATGTTTTTACAGGTTCACACAGAGCTACGTGCCGATAATCACCATCCTCTCAATTCTTCTGAATCTTCTCAATCCTCAGACAAGAATATCACATCCCTGTGTTCACCAGCCAGAAGCTGAAATAGTCTTTTCCACTCAAAGTTATTACTCTGCGATATGACAAAAACACAAGACTAACACGTCTGAAAACATCAGATCTGGATTCATCTCCCTTCCTCGCTCGCTCACACTGCTTCCCATTTTAAAGATTTTAAAGAGAAATCCATTTATTTTATCAAACAAACGGTAAAGTCGAGTCCTGCTGTAATTCTTTACACTTCATAAGCAGCGGGGATTAAAACAAACACGCATTACAAAGCAGAGGAACAAATAATGATGGAAAAGGGGATTACTGACACCGTAAGGCTGACTTCACACTCGACCACGGACCGACGTGTTACACGTGTCCTGCGATCCCACAGGACGTGACTGCGCTTAAAAAGCTCAGCTGGCTTTTGTTTTCTACTAAAGTTGATAAAAAAAGCGCTGATTACTGTGGACGTCCTGACCAATCAGCGTGAGGAGCAGCTTCTAAAAACAAAAATCACAATATAAACATCACGCGTAAAAGCATTCGTAAACTCACTGAAAACAAATTTCTAAAGCAGTTATTTATTTATGTGCACTGATTTCTTTGCTCCAGCACGTGTGCGTGCGTGTGTGTGTGCGTGTGTGTGTTTTGAACTATTGGAAGAGGTCAGAGAGGAGACAGACTGTAACCATGTTTAAGGATTCAGGTGCAGTACAGTGTAGGCTGAGGTGTGATTGTACATGCACGTGATTTTAACGTGTTGCCAAAAAAATAACAAACCCCAGCAAAGGTGTAGTGATGGATTAAGAAGCAGCATGTGGGGAGATATGTAAACGTCTGAACGTCTCCACCGAGCCACATTCATACAGAAATGTCCGACGTGACGCAAAAAAAATGGGCTTAAATTTGCACTAGAGCGGAAAACCGAGTCACGTGATCAGTAAAACGTGTCTCACCGCTGATCTGTGTGTTCTGTTCGGGTCGGTTCTTTCCTCTTTGAACAGCGGGACATGTTTCAAAGTCAAGCTCAGGATTTATTCAAAATTATTCCCGTGATATCTAACGTAGCCACGTCTCGGTCATTAGTTATACATTAGTTAACTAGATATTTCTCGATAACAAAAAATATCAGCTGCTGGATTCTTTCATGCGGTTCGTACTAATACAAGCGCTTCATGTCTAGGCCCTATCAATAGGAAGTCCATATAGGATTGTTGCTATGGCAACATCTCAAAGGGTTTAAACTCACTCTGGCTGTTTCTGTGCATGAACATTTAAACCGCCATGTTCGTCCATGAAGCTGGAGGCGGGGCTTCACTGAGCTCTGTTTCCGATTGGGGCATCCAATTCAAAACGCTCCACCAATCCCTGAGCTTCCGGAGGAAATTCATCCAGCGTCGAGAGGACTGGCGTTCTTCCACTAATTACTGAATAAAGTTACAATAAAATAAAAAGGAAAAGGCGTCACGCCACATGCATCAGGACACAATGCGCATCATGTATTATTTATTTATTTAATTCTGTCTGAACACTTTCTGTGTGTTCACACACGTTTTGCATCCTGATTTACTTGAAGAATTAGTTGAAGGCCAAAAAAATGTTTTGTATTTTGGATGAAATTTATTTTTAAGGACTTTGCCTGACACATGAAGGTATAGTGTGAAACGCTCACAGCAACGCAGACGAGAGAAGGCGACACAAATACTGACTGAAGAGCTGAGAACAGCCGACCACCGCTCGGCACCGCCCCTAAGTGAGCGCAGCCAATCATAAGGCTCAGGACCGCCCCCGAGGGAGCGCAGCCAATCCTATAACTCGGTACCGCTTAGCCAATTCTAAGCCAGAGCTCAATGAGTAATGAAATAATGACGTAAATAACGAGTTTCAAACATTTTGTCCGTCGCATCCGCAGTCACTTGATTGATTCACTTCCTGCAGGCGAGTCGATTCAGAGTCGAATAACTTTCTCACTAGGGTTCACTCAGAAGCACATCGAGCCCACGTGAGTGTGATCGCCTGAGTGTGTTCCCTCCCGATTAAAGAACCACACAGAGGAGGAGAACACACCAGGGTTCCGCTCACACGCAATGATCACGAAGCCGACGGATTCGCTTCACTCTAAACGACTGTGTAAAAGCCGGACTTCAACGTCGGGCGATGTCTCGTCTATTCAGTTGGAAATGTTTGTGCTGAAAGTGTGGAATAACCGGAGTTACCCTCTTACTAACCTGCAGGCTTCATGTTATTGTTTTTTAATGTTAGTTTTTGTACCATGTGATGCAGATGCTGAGTTTTGTTCTGTGGCTTGGAACTGATTTAAATAAAGAGGCGGCGCTTAATCCGTGTGAAGTCCTCGTGATTTATTCTCTTCACTTCCCCATGATTATACGGTTCAGATTGTAAAGGTCTGATGAGCGCGCTTAGGATAGAGTTTATCCTCCCTTTGGTAAATATTAATCCTTTCCAGGGAACGTACTGAACATGTAAAGTGTTACCGCATCACAAAATTGAAGAGCCAATCACGTCCCAGTATGCAAATGCAGGTCCTGCAACACTGTGTAAGGGGGTAAACGTGTGTAAAAAAAATATTCTAGTTTTAAAAAATTATGATTTTAGATGACAACTTTCCGTCAAAAATGATCATTTGTCTACTTACTTGTAGGCTTTACTCCATGACACCAGGTCTGAGTTTGTTCTTTTTTTGCTCTAATAAATAATTTTTTGCACAAAGTCATAAATTTCACACACAATTTCCATTTAAATAAACACACAAGGTTCACAAAGTGTTAATAAATATATTTTTTTCTTTTCTTTTATTCAGCACGAACATCTCGTGCAGTTCTCAGGACGCTGCAGGACAGTTTTAAGGTGAAAACAGAAAACACAGGGAACACAAACCTCTTCTCTTTTTTATGATCAGCGTTGCCGGACTGGAGCCGCCGACACGCTCGCTACATTAGGATTAGTTCTATATTTTATAAACTGTATTATATCTTCCAGAGGAAGGTGAATATGACAAATATTACTGTTTTATTAAGTTATGATCCAATCTGGCAACCCTGTGCATGAGAAAGAAGTACTGAAGTGTAAATAATGCAAAAACAAACAAACAAACAGCACATTAATATAATATTTAAACAAATTAAAGAAGTTACAGAGTGGATTAAAATAAATTTGTCATTAGAGCTACAAACATCGAGGTCTCCTATTCCTTTATAAACGTTATTGATATCTGATTTTATTAACATTGTTATCTGATTTTATTAACATCGCTTCAATCTCAAATAATTCTTTAAAATGATTTTTTATTTTAAATATTCCAACGTCATGTGTAACATAACGAGGGCGGAAATGAAAATCTCCAAGACACACACACACACACACCTCCCCAAAATGTGTGTGTGTTCCTCTGTAAACGTTTACTTTCATGGCTTTGCATCGCGTTCAGTGTTCAGAAAGTCGTGATTAATCAGCTAGTAATGATGGAACACGGTGCGAGAGTAAAGACGACACTAAAGGAGAGTGGACTTTATAAGAACTACACACTTTATTAATAATGTTTTATTAATTAGAAATAACAAATATCCTGGACTTTAATGCTGTTACATATTTAAAAAAGGGTTAAAAATAAAGAAAAACAAAACAAAAAAATCCAACTAATGATGCATTATATTAAATAAGATCGGATGTTTAATTAATTAAAAATACAGCTAATTTTGTTAGTCTATTATTAAAACTAAATAACAGATTTTTTTAATGTATATTTAAAGGTGTTAAAAATGAAGAAACCAAATATTTCATTTGCAAAAAACCTAAAATGATGCATTACATTTAGAAAAATCTGATTTCCTGTTAACTAAAAAAATTAATGTTTAATTAACATTATTTGACTATTTGAAATAAGTGTTAAAAATAAAGAAAACATTTTTCAAAAAGCCAAATGAGCTGCAGCGTTTGAAAGAAAACTGAAGGTTCTGCTGATTAAAACACACCGAATCCTGATCGTTATATTAGAATCATTTCTGTAAAGCAGCCATACAATAAGAAATGTCAGATGTTGTAGTAAATTTATAAAAACCCTCAAATTCTGATAAAAATATTTTCCCAAAATGTTTAAATTAATCAAAATATTTTTTATTTGCCAAAAAAAACCCAACAATTAAGAATGGGACGTCCGATTAAAAACTCGAATACATTTACTTTTCTTTTTTAAAAGTGTTCAGATGAAGGAAAATGAGCGAGTGAACATGAGTGTGTGTGAGAGTCAGTGTGAGTGTGTGTGTGTGTGTGTGTGTGTGTGTCAGAATGAGTGTGAGTGTGTGTGTGTGTGTGTGTATGTGTGTGTCAGTGTGAGTGTGAGTGGCAGTGTATGTGTCTGTCAGTGTGTGTCAGTATGAGTGTGTGTGTCAGTGTCTGTGTGTGTGTCAGTGTGTGTATGTC
>JAQQZU010019541.1:0-15530 GCA_030068025.1 Parauchenoglanis punctatus | reverse complement strand
GTATAAATATAAATGCATAGGTTCACAAGTTTATATTCATAATTGATTCTGTGAAGCTGCTTTGTGACAATGTCTGTTGTTAAAAGCGCTATAAAATAAAATGAATTTAAGTGAATTTGTGTTCACATTTGGTCAAAGTCATACTAATCTGAGGTGAGCACAATCTTTTTATATCAATTGACGCTTCACTTTATGTAATAAAACCTTGTTCGGTTCAAAATAGCTTCTTTAAAAGAGATGCCTCAACAGTAGTACTGATATCGGATATTGGTGCAATACTGAGCTCAATTTCCTGCACTCGTACTAATAAACTACTCTGGGGCGTAAGCTTAAGGCTGATTTATACTTATGTAGAATCGATGGTGTAGGTATGGCGTCAACGCTCGCACAGGATGAAGTATTTATTTTGCATTATTTATACTTAATTTTTCAGACACCCTGCAGAGTATCTTATTCATCAGACATTCGATCTGCAGATCTGCAAATCCCCACTGATTGGATTAGTTTCAAATATGAAGTTAAAACTAAATTATAAAATGAGGTGCATTACCACAGCTACACACCTTTATTTAACTGCATATAGTAACTCCTTTCTGACAAGTTATAATAAATACTAGAAATGTCCTGGACATTTGGAATACTATTCATTCCATTTTAACACGTTACACCCAAGAAATGGAAAAAAAAGTGAAAAGTGTGATGACATTCCTCTAACACGTAAAAGGTTACGCCGCTATAAACTTGTTGAGGAGAAACTTTAATCATGTAATAAGGGAAAATATCAAAATGCCAATATCAAAATGCCAACGTTCAACGTAACAGCACAGAGAGACTGGTTGCACAATTCAGCTTTAAAGCAGTGAATTCTAGGCTCACGTGTGGCGCATTAAAGCTAATCTGATGTATGCTATTGCACATCTCAGCACGAGTTAAAGGTCACACCGTGCTTATGACTCTTAACTGCAGGACTGGGACTTTGTTCCTGTGTTGAGACATCGAGAAAGAGATCACTGAGAAAGAGAACATGCAGTTCCCTGAAATGGCAGCGTATGTGTGATTAGCATGGACAGATGCTTCTACAAGTTTCCTGGATTTAGAAAAGAAATGGGATGTAAATGAACAGACGTCAAGTCAAGAAGTGCTCTAACATTAAAATGATTGTTTATGGGAATCGTACATGGATAGAGATTTGTCAAAAAGAGAGAGAGAGGGGGAAAAAAAGATGAACTTTTCCCGTAGAGAATTTCAGAAATAAGAGCTGACCGGAAAAAAACACACACGCACTCACTCTCACACACACATTTACAAATGTACTTGAATATGGGCTTCATATACTGTATTTATATTACATATGAATCACTTGTTTTTCTGTTGTGTATTTAATGTGTGTACATTTTCAACAATTTATTTTTGTTTTAAGGGTTAACGTAACAGGCCAGGTTTGCCTTTAAAGACATAAAATTAAAAAAAAAAATCTGTGACTATGATTAAGTTTTAAGGTTTAAAAAAATAAACCCTATATAAAAAAAGATTTTATGTAATTTAGGCCAAGGGTGAAGGATATTTGGAATTCAGGATATTCTAGACAAAATATAGTTTTGCTCACAAACAAATAGAAGATATAAAAGATGATTTACATTTGTTTATTATTAATATTTTCATATTTTAAAAGATATTCAACAATAAAAAGAGCGGAAAATATTTTATAATTGTAAAGGTTAAGTACCTTATTTTACCTGCTCTCAGTTGTGTATAATTAGAAAAAAAGCTGTTTCAAAAATGTAATTAAAAAGATCTCAATAAACCATACTATGACATCATTATATCGATATTATAAAGGCGCACAGGGCCGACACACACACACACACACACACACACACACACACACACACACACACACACAGAGCGAGGGCCGGAATGAGTCCGAGTACTCAAGAGGGCTACAAACACGAGTGACAAAGAAGTTAGTCTGCTGAAACAGATTTTCATGGGGAAATAAAGCTGAAGTCAGCGAAAATACTGCTGACCATTTCTCTTTTGTCACACACACTTGCGCACATGCACGCACGCACACACTCACACACTTACTTTCAGGATATGAAAAGTGTCCTGTCAGTTCAGCAACAATTGGAAAGTCAAGGTTCCCTTTTTCCCACATTTTATTACGGTCATCTTTTAAAACAGGTATAACGTACATCATTAGCTATACACGTGTGAGCATCCTGTTAAAGTAAATATGAACAATGTGCAGTTTGCTCTGCTTGAGCACTCAGTAGATATTTCAGCTCTTTGCTTAACATCATGAATCGTTTCAGAATTGATTCATTTAAAACGCAAAGCGTCGGAAGATCCTGAAGCTCTGAAGGTCATCCAGCTGAACTTAAAGGCATTGTCGGCTTAGTGACTGCTGCATGGAGATGAATTGGGACGATCATGTGATGCCTGAGGTTAGAGGAATTACATTAAGGCAGGTTTGATCATTCAGAGTGCTCTGGGGAGATTAAAGAAAAGGAAACCAACAAAGAGCGAGGATGTGCATGAGGAGGAGTCGCTACTGAAAAGAGGAAGTAGATGTTGTGAATGCATTACCAAAAAAATAATTTAAAAATTCCAAATCAATGTAATAGAATAATCTGCCACTGAATTTTGGAATGATTTATTATTTTATTACTTTCTGCCATTGTCATTAGCATGGTTAATTATGGTGTGTGGGAGCAGGAATTAAGGTGTGTGTGTGTGTGAGTGTGTGTGTGAGTGTGTGTGTTTAGTTTTTGGAGTTGGACGGGGTGTAGGGTGTTGTCTGGTCCTTTGGCTCCAGGTCAAACCTAAGTGGTGCAGGATGACTCATGCAGAAATACAGGCTCACACTTCAAGCTCATTTTTAAGCTTGATGTGTTTAAGTTACAAAATTGGGAAAAACATGGATGCCACGAAAACGAACATTTTGTTAATAACTATGGGAGTTTCTAATGTTCACATTATAAGCCTCATTGTTCAGTTCTGATTTTTTGTTCAGATCAGATTTGTCCATCTTGTGGTTCACATTGCTAATGACAGTGAGCTGTATCTAACTAACGTGAACACGTCTGTCCTCTGAAACGCCACACTGATGCGTTTTTGCACGAGTCATCTGCATCAACAAAACTGACAAAATGGACGCTAGTAGCTAATGTATGTATGGCGCTTTGCTCTGGAGGACAAACGGTTATTCAGCTGTAGCTCTCCTTCAGTGTCGTTTTGCTGCGCTGCCGGTGTTCTGACAATTTGTGCAGCTTGAAGAAAAATGCTACCGTAGTGAGAATAAACTCGATTTTAACCATAGTCCTTAACCCTAACCTTGACCCTAAGACTTAACCTCTTAATTCTTAAACTTAAATCTTAACCTCAGGCCTAGCACGCAGTCGCTAAGTATCATATCTCGACAGGTAGCACAGATGGACAGAACAGCATGCTGGCTGATGACGACACGCCCAGCGCATGCGTACAGGCAAAAAGACACACGAACTCCCATCTGAGCTTCCCGTTCGGGTCACATGACCACAAATCGGACACGTGGTGGATTTAGTACATAGCACATATGAAAGTGACTCAAATCTGATTTGAAAGAATTGGATGCGTGTGTCCACAGCACAGCCCTGAAAAGATCAGATTCGTGTCACAGTAAGCCAAAAAAATCAGATCTCAGTTACTTCAGCCTGGTAATGTGAACGTAGCTTACTATAAATATACTATACTAGGACGGTGCGAGCGGCCATGTTGGCATGACGTCATGTACTGAACTTGGGGTTGAGGACGCCAATTGTACATTGTACATGGACACCGTCACTCGGCAACAATAACAAGCCACTTCTTTTAAACAACAAACTGTTTAGAATGTCGAGAACAAATGTCATTACCACGTGCTATTTAGGTAATGAAACACATTATGCTAGTTTCAGATCATCAAGGTCAATCCTAAAACTGTTTCCAGAGCAATGTACCCATAATATTCGAGTATTTTTGATGGATAGTGGTTTAGATTTCAGACATTAATTTTTCAGAACCTGAAAATGCTTCGAGGCAGAAAAAACCCAGCTCAGGTCTTGCACAACTTCCAGCTGACAGAGGCATGATGCCAACGCCTCCTTGAAGAAGCACTATAAAAACGCTGATGCGCACGGTCTTAAGCGCAGAGGAAGTCACATGCACTTAGCAAACTGTCTGAACAACCCGCTCTAGTCAACAAGTATAAGGAGCTCAAAATAACCTCGGTCAGCTGAATGTGCGGTTGTACAACCACAGCTGGAGAACAACACGCAACATCATTTGTAGTAACAGCAGCAGATCACGCTTCCTTTATTTAATGGGACACTATTCAAGTCTGAGGCCCTGAGATTAGTATTGTTTAGAATCCATGCACATTTCTACAATTAACAGTTTCCTTTGAAGGTCTAAAGGGGTTCTTCTTGGAAAGGAAATGGAAACAATTGTTTTTTTCAGAGAGTGGAACCAAAAACACTCTTGAAGTTATTAAATGGAATGGGTGGCACAACCGAAAGGCAGCATGTTTAAATCTCAACTATGCCACAACCATGTGTGGCCTGGAGTCACGAATCGTCTTTTTTTTTTTGTCTTTTTTTCCCCCTAACGGAGTGAAATGACCTAGAAGAATCTAAATTGCAGTCATGATAAGAGCTGTTTGAATTCTTTAAATGTTAAGGAAAGGTACTTCAATGCTTCCTTTCTCATCTCCTTTAGTATAGAGTACACTGGACCATCCCTTACGAAAAGACGAGAGAGAAAGGGAATAATGCCGTCACACCGTTCCTTGCAACAGCAACATTTAAAGTCTCGTGTCAATGACATCCACCGTCGCATAACTGCATAGCCTAGTATCAGATTCTTTTAGCACCGCAGTTGTCTTTTCCTACTTCATTATGAATGCTCAGTCACATCATGATGTTTTCCATCAGTCTGTTCAACCGAAGACCTTCTTCTTCTTTCGGCTGTTCCTTGTTCGCACACAGCAGATCATCCATCTCATGGATTTGATTTCCTGACACAACCCTCAAATTCATCTGGGCTTGGGAGCGGCACCATGACGCACCTCACACTCACATTCACACCTATGGGCAATTTAGAGAAGCCAATGAACCTAATCCACATGTTTTTGGACCATGGGAGGAAACGGGAGTCCTCATGGGAAACCCACGCATGCACAGGGAAAACATGCAAACGTCACACAGAAAGGTGCGCTAGTCGATCCCCGGATAGCTACCCGGATCGGAACCTGCTAACCACTGCACTACCGTGCCGCCCACAAGCAACAGTTTGAAAAGATGAGGTTGGCCAGCTTCATGCGTCTCTGAGGAAGCATGTGACGCCTGATTGGTTGCTGTTGTATAATCAGGCAGAACTGCTTGGTGGATGGGAAATGGCCAAGACCATATTAGGGAGAAGACTGGGAATATTTAGAGTTAAAGATGGTCCTTCATTAAAACACAAACACATGGCAAAGTAGATCCATTGACCACATTTGGGCCTTCTCTTCACAGATCAATAGTGTAAGTGACATGTTAATGTTCGTGGTGAGGTCTGTTTATTCAGAAGATTGATTTCTGACCAACTGATGGAGTCACTGCATGCTACAATAGAACCTGTCTTTTTTTTCTTTTCTTTTTTTTTTTAAAGTGTAAGCTTATAGGCCTATACTACATCACAAAGGGTTAAAAGATGGTTCATGTTTGTTCAGTGTTGCTATGCATCGTCACACTATGTAATAAACCGGTACGTAGTACATTAACAGCATATAGAAATCCCTGCCCAGTTTCAGCAGATGTTATCGTGTAACCGCTTTTATCTTATCAGATTGATATGGTGAGCCCTGGCTCATGGAGAAGTTGCTGATCTTCTCTGATGCAAGCACATATTAAAATATTCAAAGGGTTGTTTCGCCACAAAAGGCTACTGTAATGTGTGTTACAAGAATAGTGTTGTGTTTATCAGACAGCAGCAGTTATAAATAATGCGAACACTTTCATGCTCCCAATTTCAACCACTGGGAAGTTTCCCTGATCTGCACATTCTCCTACACCACGAAAGACCACAACAATTGTCCTGATACAAAACAACTTCTGGTTGAAGAACTTCCTCCCATGGGCACACACGGAGTTCTTTAAAAGTCAAGTCACATGGCAACACGGAGAAAAACAACTTGCCCCAGCAGCCCCGGCTCATCTCCCCTTACCGTGTGACAGCCTAATCGCCCGGCACTGACTTCTGACCTACTAAATGGAATTGCGAGTGAACAGAAAATGCATTTGAAGGGGCTTGAGAAAATGTGCAGCTGGCTAAAAACAAGTGCGAGGCACATAATCAGACAAACGATAACAAACAAGAAATGTCATATTTCATATTCACAGCTCCGAAGCGATTCCGATAATCTAAAGCTTTTAAAATGCACTCTACATTCGCATTTTAGATTCTTATAAAAAAAAGTGTTTTTGTTAGTTTTCCAAATGTTCCACTTTTAGACTCCTGTCTAAGTGAGTTCTACAGATTAGGCGACAAATTAAAGGAAAAAATAAATGACTGTAGAAACAGTAAAAACGTTTAAATGCTGCCAGATACATGTACTGCATGAAACAATTAAGCACTTGATGTCCTACCCTGTTCTGGGACATCTATAAAAGTGCTAAGCTGGCCCCAGCCCCGTTGACCTTGATTTGGATCAGTGTGGCAATTTTGCTTACTTAGCTACAGGGTGCATTATTGGGTTATGAAATCACAAGAGCTTTAGACACAAACACTGCTCATCTGGCTCAGTGACTAAACCAACATCTGCAGTTAGATTTACAGGACGAGACATCAACGGGGCTGGAAATTGTTATTAGTTAACAAGTGATGTGAAGCGGAACTCCTTGGCATATTGCGGTGATATGATATTAAGAATGCTACATCCACTGCAACATCTCACTGAAATTTGAAAGTTCATTTTATCATCGTTCTATCAGTACTTTTCTGGCCCCAATGACCACCTTATTTGGAGGATGTGACCTAATGTTATGTTAGCTATGGCCTTTGTGGTCACTATTTAAACCTTACTGAAGATCTTGGATCAGGATATCAGACCGGCCCAACAGGGGAACGGTTTAGCGTTTCGTCCTTCATCACACTTCCTTGAAGCTTCTCTGGTGGCTCATGATGCCCCATAACCTTACGAACATCCTTTATATTGGTTTTTCCTTTAATGCGTCACCCGTCTGTACAGTATATAGAACATTTATGGGTTTCCGCGGAGGGACAACCAGAGAGCTGTTAGGAATTCTACGGTTAAACTTTTTTCTAAGAGTCTAGGAACGGAGGTAGTAGATGATCGTGATGCACAACCATGATCTGGAAAGTACTAAAAAGAAATTAACACATTTAACCAAAGTTCCAGGATTTGTACCTTTTATTTGTATGAAATCTTAACTACTCTTGTTTGTTAGAATTCCACGACATCTTGTAGGATGAACGTTTCAGAGCCGTCCACAAACAAACACAGAGTGCTGAATCTCCGGGATGAGCCTCGGGGTGTGGACCATGCTGTGGGTTTACACATTAGTGACTTCATAGCAGTGGCAGATGGATTGCAGGCTTTAGAGCTGATTATGTGAGCGATGAGTTGTTTAAAATCAGCTCTGCGACTGTTTCTGGCGCAAGTGCTTTTCATTTTCTTTACCATCTGAAGTGATATAAATAATGCGTAATTAAGTTGCATTCAGAGAACTCTCTCGTCCTACTAGGCTTAATCTGCAAGGAATGTTTTTTTTATAATCGAGGGGACACGGTTTGTATTACGTAACCAGCTCCAAGCTGTTTCCCCAGACTTCCCTGCATCAACTGCAGTGATGAGACATGGCAAAACAGCCTGTCTATTTATAGCGTGTTTAGCCTTCTTAGCCCTGGATACATGTCGAGTGGAGTAACGCCAACACCAGCAAGGATTCACTGCAGGAATCCTTCCTTAGCCTTTCTCCTGTTAAAGCGTTTAAGAGTTATGAACTGATTCATCGTAGTTAATAAAAGAAAAAATGCGCAATCACAAAAATCCCAGATGAAGCACTCTAATTGGGGTTATCGCAGTTGAACATTGATCAGTCATTAGCATTTGTGTCGCGCCTCTTAATCTTCTCACAGTTCATCAGTAGCCTTGATGAGTCACCGTGGGAGACAACATTAACTCGTTTCATTAAAACCCCTCCCTCTGTTCAAGCTTCACACACACACACACAACGGCGAAAATGTGATGACATATATAGATTTTGCCCATGCTACCTTGACAAATAAGTTGGCAGTAAAATGATCCCGTGAAAGCACATTCAACCCATTGCTCTTAAGAGACAAAATGAAACAGATGTGGAGGAAATATGTTTCTCAGTATCCTTTATAGAAGAAACAATGCGCAATACAAAATACAATCATTGTCTCTGTAATAACATTAATCCATTACTCAGAACATCTGTCTTCCTCTCACGGCACCTTGTATAAACTGAGATTCTGCTGATGGCAAGAGCCGAGTCACGCCATATGTCGGGTGAGTAGTGTGGAACAGAGAAATTAATCAGCACTGATGAATTAATACCATTCACAAAATGACAGTTTAGCTGATTAAAAGAATAAAGGTTCATCCATTGAGGTTGATTAAAGAAATCAGGATCTGACCAAATTAAATTTTAGCAAAACTTTACAGATAGAGAGATTACATTAGATTAAATTAGCATTGTGGGTGAAATGACACAAATCATATTCTGGAAGGCATTTGTGCGTCACATGGTGTTTGTCCAAGTGCCAGCAATACAGTAGAGTTCCATTTAAAAAGATGTTTAGTTATTTAGTTTTAACAATGTTAAAGATTAAGTGCGCACCACACCGGTTGCTTTCCAGTCAGTTTGTAATTTCTTTTTAAAATTATAAAATACACATCACTGTATCTATATTTCCTAAACGTGTACTGTGACAATTTATCACAATAATGCCATTGTTGCATAATCATATCACCCAGCCTTCATTTTAACACGGATGAAGTTGAAAGAAGAGTGACCACTCAGTCCCGTCTTCGCCTAACTTTCCTAATATTAATAGAACACTCAACGCAGGGGTGTCTAATACAACAGATATCACGAGATTTAAAGGCTTTTCAATGATACATGATATGAATAACAATATTTAGGTTTGCAAAAAAACCCCAAAAACAAACACTGACAGCAAAACCGCAATATAAAACTGTTGTAACGATAAAAAAATAACGTTAATAGTCGAAGCTTTTAAAATGACCTGCATTTTACAATTTTAAACACCAGCTGCTGCCAATTAGTACTTGTGCTTCATTTTGTAAAAAAATCACGATATCTCCAAAATGTGTATCGTGAGGTAGTCTATCACGATGATAATGTTATGTCGTCATATCGCTCAGCCTTAAGCTGAAACATGATGTATCTGCAAAGTAGCGCAATTTAAACCCACCGAAGGCTCGATTAAAAAAAACTATAAGCATCTCTTAGGTCATGTCCTTCATCCTTAAGTAATGTTTGCGGTGAGAATTTGAGTCGGTTATTAAAAAGTGTAAAAGAAATAAACATATATATATATATATATAAAAAAAGGTAGTTAGGCTGCATTATACAGTGGATACTGCAGTTAAGGCAAACCGGAACCTGCCAGTACGCACTAGAGCGCATCATCCATGCGCACGATTTACGCAGTGATGCCGTTAATCATGATGATGTATGATTAAATCCTTAACAATGTTCATACATTAACGACAATTTAAGAGAACATTGTTCACGAAGCCGTTGTTTGTCAGACTGCACATCCTATTTTGCTTTTGTAGCTGAACAACAATAAAATAAATGTCATTTAGCTAGCCTACAGGATAGATATTATAATGGTGCCTGTTGAGCATTTTTTTTCTTCTCAATATTGTGGCAATTCTGAATAAACAGATGGTAATTCTAGAGCTATGAAAAGCAGAGTGTAGTGAGTGGCAGGCAGTGGCTTTTCTCTTTCCTCTACCCGGAAGCCTCTCACCTTGTCTTGCTTGGGTTTGTTTTGCAGCAGCTGCTCCAGGTACAGGTCAGACAGGGCCGTGCGCGCGCTGTTCACCCTCTCCAAAACCACCGCAGGCTCGTTTTTATCGGATTTTAAAGTCATTGTGTCGCTCTTAGTCGATGGTGTTGACTGCGGGGTGACTGGAGCAAGAAGGAGCTAACTGGTCCTTGCTCAAACAGAGCCAAAAAACAAGAGAGGAAGCGATAAGGAAGCTGCGAGAGTAAAATAAAGTTCAGGTGCATGCACGAAGTCCGAAGTTCGGTGCAGTCGGGAACAGAGACGAGCTTCTCTCTGGGCTGACAAAGCGAATACACATCTGTGTGTGTTTGTGTGTGTGTGAGGAGGGGGTTTGGCTTCGGTTTCCTTCAGATATAGAGACAAGCAGCTACGTTTTGATGACAAAATCAATAAGGGCGAAACAGGAGTCAATTTCTTTTCTTTCTTTCACTTCCTCACAAAACAGCTGATCCGACAATAACATTAACGTGATTTTATTCTGCGCCCCGACCATCCATAACCAGAAGTGATGCAGCAGCCTACAGTCAGGGTTGCCAGGTCTCAAGAAAATTTCCATCCCAACTATTCTCACAAAAAGACCTGAAATAACCCTACAAACCCAGGTGATGGAAAGGGGAGAGCTATTTTTCTATTATTTTTTAAGCACTGTGGTGTGCACACATTTCTGACCATCTGGTATGATAATGTGGGCAGAGGTGGTTCAATGGTGAAGCCTCTGGGTTACTGATCAAAAGGTCAAGGTTCAAGCTCGAGCACTGCCAAGAGGCCACAGTTGGGCCCTTGAGCAAGGACCTTAACCCTCTCTGATCCAGGACCAGTGTGTCATGGCTAACCCTGAGCTCTGACCCCAGTTTCCTAGCAAGCTGGGATATGTGAAGAAAAAAAGAATTTCATTTTGCTGTAATGTATTTGTGACAAATAAAGGCTAATTCTGGTCCTGTTATCATCAACATCCATAATCTCTCCATCTCCAATACATCAGAAATGCTTCTGTAAAACAGTCTGCACTTACACATTCCCTTTGTTTGCCAAACCCAATTTTTTTGGTGGATCCCAACTATTTTTAAAACAGTTACAAAAAACAAAACAAAACAAAAAAACAAACACCACCACACAGTTGTTTTTTTCCACCTACAACCTTATTCCAAAACTAACACTATTTGAAGTTTAAAGTTTGCATCCCTGGCAACCCTGCCTACAGGATTCTGCATCTCTCTGTTCTGTGAAAATACAACACACCTGTCTGTCTGCTCAGGATATATCTACTTTAAAATATGTTGTCTGATATCTCTCATAGGTCTACCGTGAGCTATGAATATTCACAAGGTTGCCAAATACAACAAAAGGTACACAAGTAAACACAATATTATACAGAAGCCTGGTAACACAGTATTAAAAGGTATACATTGGCCAAAAATTTTTATGATTCAGTCCCAGTCTTCACCCAGCATTGGCAGGATTACTGTCGGGAATGTTCGTGTAGAGCTACAAGCCTACACACTGTTCCTAGTGTTAGGAAGCAAAGGTAACTTATAGCTTCCAGATTAGCATATATCACACACTTCTCATAAAACCACATCAATAAATTCAGTGACTTCAAACCGACAACCGATTAAAATTGTGAAGTGAGAGCAATTCAGAGATATTGGAAGTCGTGTAGTTTGTGCTTGGCTTTATCGTGTAAGCATTAAATTCACACAGGAGGCATGGGCCTAGAGTTCAAAAGGAGAATTACTTTACTGGTTACTCAGATGATAATACTCTTCTGCTTGGTTTGGTGAGCTACCAGTCAAACTGGTGGACGTTCTTACTAACTGATATGTTCTCAACCGTTTTGAATTCATCAAATATGTTTGAGATTTTCCTGCCTTATGGTTGTATTATTTTCTTAAAAATACCAGGTCTACCTTGGAGCATTAGTAGCAATTACCTGTGGATGAAGATGATCCACCAGTTTGACCAGCCTGGACTGTGTTTTAGCAACTGGTAGCTGATCAGACTACACAGGGATATCTCTAGTTTTATATTTCTAAATAAAGAAATGTTCTCAGATTTCAGGAAAATGGTTCATGTGTAACTGGTATTACTTAGCAACATGATATTTGATGAAAAGCAGCTGTTTGATGATTTATACAAGAAGATTGTGTGATGCAAAACCAGCAGGCTAGCTGTAATCTTTAGTTTCAAATCTCCAGTCCATAATTAATGGAGCAAAATCTTGGGCATCATTTATTTCGTATGTGACAAAATTGTGTAATGTGTATAAAAACAATTGGTGTACAATTGTGTAATGTGTATAAAATTAAATGAATAACATGGATTCTAGGAGCACATGGATGACCCCTGGTGTCTGAATAATACGAATGCCTTTTATAGGTTGATAAAATTCTTTCAATGATATACCGCCACCTGCTGGCTGATAAATCAAAGTGCCCTTAAATGTATTACAGGTTACAAAATGAAAGTGTTATTTTTATAGAAATGATTCAATAAACATGCAACATGTTTTTGGTAGACTGTCAAACAAACCGCAAATTTTTTACTGCATTAAAAGGATTATGTATTAGGAGTGTAATACAAAACCACTGTAATCAGGGACAGGCCCAGAGGCCAACTAAAAACTGATGCTCAAAGTGCTTACCAAAGGCATAGGGCTTAGAGATGTGATGCTAGGTCTTGGGAGGCAAACTTAAAGAACAACTTCTTCAAAAAAGGGCAAACAACCAAGGGGTAGAAGATTGAGAGACCAACATGCAGCCCAGCACAAAGGAGCCTTGGCAATGGTTTGAGAACCATTAAAACAAAAAGCAAACAAACAAACAAACAAAAAAAACCCCAGAAGGTCAGAAAGGACTGACTTATTTAAGCAAATGCAAGTTTTAAAAAAATTAAAGCAAGTAACTGGAAAAAAAACCAGAGAAACCCTAAGAGACAAGCTCCAAGAGGTTTGGTCTGCTGCAGCAAGAAAACTCCAGAGGAAAAGAGAAACCAGAGGGATGCACTCGACAAGTTTTGCAACATTACCAGCTTAGTCTTACTCAATAACGAGCCTAAGCGTTTGTGTAACCTGGAAACAGCCCTTAAATAGGCTAGTCACAGGTGGGTCTGTTTACCACTAATTACTGCGTAGCAGCTCTCTGTCTCCCTCTGGTGGCAGAGCAGAGCCCTGGCAGTCTGTACTTTACAGCATCCACCCATCCATTCAGCCATCCATCATCTATGCTGCTTTTCTGTTAAAGGAAAGCTGCAGTCAATCCCATCTGACTTCGAAGGAGAGGTGACGTACACACTGGGCAGGTCGCCAGTCTATCTCAGGGCTAACACAGAGACGAACAACCAATCGCACTCACATTAATTTTATGGGCAATTTAGAGTAGCAAGTTGATCTAATCTGCAAGTCTTTGGACTATGGAAGGAAACTGGATAACACGGAGGAAACCCACACAGGCATGGGGAGAACATGCACAGATGTTTTGCACAGAAAGGCCACAGTTGGCTGCAGGTTCTAACCCAGATCGTCTTACTGTGAGGTGACAGTGCTAACCACTGCATCACCCCCTTACAGTATCTTTATTCCAAATTAACAAAAATTTCCTCTGAATGTTCAACTTTAACTAAAGTAGTATGTTAACTTGTTTGTAAATAAATTACCATAATCAGAAAAATATACATTGTTTGTCTTTCACAAAGTATTGAATCTCACATTTTAATAGAAATCTAGAGATTGTTAAGTTCAGTACAAATTGAAGCCTCATTTGAACCATTTGCCCAAAATGGCTTTTTTTTTTTTTTGCAGGCTGTGTAATCTGATTTAAAATATCATGAAACTAAAAAAAAATCTTGGTTTATCAAGCGCTGTTTCTGAAAGCTAATATTCAGCAGATGCCATTCCAACCACTTACCACAAATCAAAATAGGGCAGATTCTAGGATTACTTAAAAGTTGAGAACACAGGCAACGTCTGCCATTACAAAAAAGAAGTTAACTAATTTTGACAAACAGTTTTTTGATGAACAGTCTCACTGAAATGTGGGGAATTTTATGAGTCATTTGCAATGTCATAACATTCTTGCACTGTGATATTTTGAAACATATTTATAAAAAACCACTAAAGTTTTCACACAGGTACTTTTTACTTTTTAAAGAAATCTAAATTCTTAGAGGTTATCAGATACAAAGGTTACCCCGTGGTTGACCCCATGGACATAAAACATTGTTTTATTCAATGTGCAAGATGTCTGGAGGTTCTTTCCTGTGTAGGCTGCAGAAAAAGCAGCTTGATGATTTATCTGACATTTTCTCACTCGTCCGGGTTGAGTGAGGTGAACCACTGTGCAGCAACCTTTCACAGCTCTGGACCGTGCTGCAGGTTTTTGCTGACACAGACATAGCATGTTCACTGCTTTGACATTAGTTTTCCACTTCCTGAGACTTTGCAGTGTATTAGAGACATTTTTAGAGGCATGCTGCTGGATGCGATTGTGCTGCTGATCTGATGTCAGTCTGATGTCAGTCTTGATATCTATTTTATCAAAATTAAAAAAAAAAAACCCATGCAAGCACAACAGACCGAATTTAGGTCAACCTAATATCAAGGCTTGTATTGCTTGATGCCTACATGCAAACAACCTTGCAAACTGTTTGGTTTACGCAGCAACTTTCGATCTAGCTGTAACTGAAAGTAAACATTTGCACATTCTAGGCATTTGTATTGAAGTGGTGAGTTATGCTGTCTATGTTTATATATATATTTTCCAAAACTTTCAGGACAGATGAGTTTATGCTTTATGGTTTCTCAGTAAGATGACAAGCCGCATTTCAATGTTAAGACAGAGAAAAACAAGGCTAGTGAAGGAACGAGTGTCTGTAGCTGCTATAACCTAAGTGAGAGCAGGAATGAACTTGTCTCATGGATGTTTGACAACAATAAATATAATTATAAATGTAGTAGTTGTTGGCAAATTGCTGTGGTGTAAGTGGAATAACCCATTTTGGGCCGTGTCATTGTATGAAAACCATGTCGGGCCATATCACACCAATCCAATGGATTGTTTTTGTATAACAACACAGGTCATTGTGTGTTATTCCTTACTTGATGTCTTACCTCAGAAGATTAAAATATTAAAACCAATCAAAGACGATTTATAGATACAAAGACTGTGTTAAATTAGGAGAAACACTGACTGTTTTTAAGATTAACTATCCTACACATTTTGCACATATGCTAAAAAGTCAAACATATGCACACCCCTGACCATTACATCCATATGTGGTTCTTCTCCAAACTGTTGACACAAACTTGGAAGGACACAATTGTTTCAAACTTCACAGTTTCCCTTCACCGGAACTAAGAGGCCCAAACCTGCCCCAGCATGACAATGCCCCTGTGCACAAAGCAGCTCCATGAAGACATGGTGTTCAGGTTAAGGTTGGAGTGGAAG
>JAQQZU010019309.1:0-15552 GCA_030068025.1 Parauchenoglanis punctatus | reverse complement strand
GACCTGCCCAGGGTGTACCCCGCCTCTCGCCCGAAGATGCTGGGATTGGCTCCAGCTTCCCCGTGACCCAGATGGATGGCATCTAACATCCAACAAAGCATGTAGGCAAAGAAAGAAAGAACTCACAGAAACTACAACATCAGAAAAGTAACAGGAAAAAAAGGAGACATTTTGTACCTCTTTTCCACAAAGTGACCTAGTTCTCTAAGGTCTTAATGAAATGTCTGTCACATGCTTTGGTTGAACTAGCATGAGGATAAAGCATGGCAACACGCATCTCATGATGTCTAAACAGAGCTGTTCAGGCCACTTTGTATGCTTGTATCCTTTAAATGATAAAGAGCCACTGCCCCCCCCCCCCCCGCTCACTCCGCCCTGCCCCCTGTCATCCCGCCCCCCCATGCTCACTCCGCCCCCGTTTCACAAGGTATGCCCATGTGAATACGGCTTCGCGTTACCATGGCAACTCAAAGTTCGTACACACAGTTCAACAGGCAGCACAGCTGATGTGATCTCAAGGCCTCCAGGTCCAAATTATTTATTAGGTCAAGTTTCTGCCTTTTTGTCAAATTACAGATGGATGTAACGCACATTTTCCCCAGCTCAGCATGCTCACATCGCTATGGCCTACACACGGAATCTCTCATTTTACTCTCACAATATTTAAGACTGATCATGAGATAAAGTTCATCCTAAAGACATTCAGCTAACAAACTAATAGCATTAACAGTATTGTGGATCCTGCAGCAAGTAACACCAATAAATTTCTAGAACATTAGCATAAATCTCAGCTGTTAGCGCTAGCTAGTGCTAAACAGCCAGAGAAACACATAGCGTAATTATTTCCCTCGTCTGCAGTTTTGTGACAGGAAGTTGGTATTGATGTCTCTTTT
Source organism: Parauchenoglanis punctatus (assembly GCA_030068025.1). Classification (NCBI taxonomy): domain Eukaryota; kingdom Metazoa; phylum Chordata; class Actinopteri; order Siluriformes; family Auchenoglanididae; genus Parauchenoglanis; species Parauchenoglanis punctatus. The sequence goes on along the minus strand of JAQQZU010019309.1, from coordinate 14,659 downwards.
AGGTACAGTTTCACAGTAATGTGTTGTACTGGCCCAGGTAGGTAATGTTAGCACACACAAAAAGGCTCTTGCTGACTATATCGGGATCGCTGCTATCAAAAATAAACTCAGTCCACTCAGCTCGGGGGTCGATGTGACAGCGCCAGTGCTTAGCTCACTTCAACATAATGCTAGCAGCTAGCGGGTTCAGTGGTACAGTTATAAAAAAAAAATGAAGCTGTGGGCGGAGATACTCAGATGGGGGTGGCATTATTCTAATGAGCTGCTAGAGAGTGGGCTTGTAGGTGCTCCAGATACCCGAATGCGTACTGAAATGGAGTTTTTCATAATATATCCCCTTTAAATAAACTTCTCCTTACTTCAATGAAACTTTAATTACACTTTAATTATGTGTAATTACACATTTATCTGGAGCAACCGCTGAAGGTGCCATTATTATTGAAATGATAACATATTAGACGAAGTGCATTCATATAAACCTGCATATTCAGTTGTGTCTCATGTCCTGTATGATTCCCCTGTCTGTTAAAAACGGACTGTGGTTTAAAGCGTGTTCTGATGAACTAAACAGGAAATGGATGTTTACTTACGACACACATTCACCTCGTTATGAAGCACAGAGACAAAAACGTGTTCATTCTGTCATGACCATGTTTTTTTCCCTGGAAATGTATTTTAATAATAATAAAAACAGGTGTGAGTATATTTCTCATGCAACTAAGTAAACACACACACACACACACACACACACACACACACACGTGGACAGGACAAGCAGTATTCGCATTTCATCTTTTAGAAAGTGTCCAAGACTCAAGAAAGTTTTTTCTGTTATAAAATGTTTTTATTGCACAACCTTTTTATTTTTGTTCTATTTTTTCTTTTTTATTCACATTTTGCATAATTTTTTTAATGTTCAACTTTTTTTCATTTCTTTTTTAGTTAACGTTTGCTTAGTTTTCGTTATTCCTGTGATGTTTTTGTGACATGAATGTTTTTGTTGCTCAATTGTTTTTATTTTTCATCTTATTTTGTATTTACTTCATTTGGTTCTTGCACAAATTATTTGTTGTGAGACTGTACTGTTGCACAACTTTTCTGTGTTTGGTGCCACTTTTTGCGAAATGACTTTTTTGCAGGTTTGGTTGCTCAACATTTTTTTTTATTCAACATCTTTGTTGAATAACTTTTTAACTGGATGACTTTTTTGATACACAACTTTATTTTGAGTTTTTTTATGAGTATATAAATGGCATTTTAGTTTCCATAAGGGTTTATTTTATTTCATTTTTTTATTGATTTATTTTATTTAGTTATTTTTTTCATGTTTTTGTCATTTGTTTCTGTTCCATTACTGAAAAAGGTAAATTTACATTTTCTAGCTCTTTCCTTTTTTCTTTGCTTTTCATTGCTATTTTAGAATTGAAGGGCATTAAAGCAAAAATAAAGTAGTATTTTAAAGAATCTATCTAAATAGTATAATTTAAAATATATATATTTCTTTAGTATGTTTTGTTTCTTTGAGATCAGGGTCTCAAGAAGCTCAAGGCCTAAAGTCTTGTTGCGGGGACAGGGAAATCTAAAAAGTTAGGACACGAAGGATATTGAAGCTTCCCATCTGTGAATGAAAGCCATTACAGTCCAGCCGGACGCCACACCCCGGCTCTAAGCCATGACCTCATAAGCATGACATCATCCCGTGGGAGAGGTTTATACACGAGCCTCCTGACTTGCTGCATCATAGCATTTCCTCTGGAAGTTTTCTAACCACTTCATCTCCTCAGAGTTCAAATGAGGTTAAAGAAAAAGTTTACTTCTTATTTTAAAGGAGGACGAGGAACTGAACCTAATTTCCCACAAGATCCAGCAGCACTTTGGCTTCTGTTCCCAAAAACCTCAGCAGGGGTTTTAAAGTAATGTTTTCGCTTGTGAGGTCTTCGTCCTCACAGCAACACCACGTCACATCTATAACACAGGAAACACTACTGAATACTTCATTACAGAAGAGCTGGAGCCCTGGTAAATCACCCTCTGCTGCTCCTAATGCCCACAGGAAGACTTAGATTTCAGATCAGCTTTGTTCTGTTTTGGGGAAAAAGCAAAAGAAAAGAATTAGCTGTGCTTAATAAAGTTCTCAGCAGCAGTGCGTAAAACGTAACACGGATGGATTTGCGTGTGGAAGAGTAAACGCTGATTAATATCGAATGGAGAAAGTGCTGTTAATGAACTTTGGATATAAAACGAACAAAAAACAAAAACACACACATGCAGGATAATCAATCCATGAAACAGTTATTTATTTTTCATGCTAACAGTAATTTAAAAATAAACAAACCAGTAAATAAATCGAAAATAAATAAATGACAAACAAAACAAAACCAAATCATTCATTAGTTAAACAAATGAAAAAAATACAATTTTCGAAATATACAAATGAAAAAAAATGTCATTTCCATTTTCCATTTCAATTATATCTTCAAAATAAGACAAACCAGCAAATAATAAACAAATAAACAAATAAATAAATACCCTTATGGAAACTAAACAAAAATACAAAAAAAAAACCATCCTGGCGATTCTCGAGTTATGACAAATACTATGATGATGTCATTGTCATGAAGTGATGTCATAACAGCTATAATAAAACTTGCTATAACTAACTAGAAGTTAATTAGCAGACATTAGCATGTGAAATAAACAGGGATGAAATCAGATGTTATGCTAGCTGCGGCATTAGCTCGGTCTATGGCATGGTTACGTCAGTCTTATGATGCGTGGTCATGTAGAACATCAACTTAGCAACATCACCAGGAGTCAGATTAAAGCGTTAGCCTACAGCTCATTTTTGTGCTTGCTTTTGTAAAAAATAATGCAAGATATGCATAATGTAGGAAGTTGTAGGTGAAATGGTTTCTTTGCAGTTTCTGACCTTGCAGCAGATTGCAGCGATATAGGCCACGGCTTATTATAGTCTGAAAGATCCGCAGACGGCTACAGTTAGCGGTCTGCACGCTGCTCTAAATGTTTTCAGTGGTCTGCAGGGAACATGGCGAGCTGCATTCAATTCTCTTCTGTATGCAGCCCATGTTTAATGCATGTTTTTTTAACCTTCTTAACCTTGTGTTTCTGCTAATCTCCCTTTCACACATATATACCACTGACTAGGGTTATGGTTAGAATCAGCGTTTAACAGCCTGAATCGTGGCCACATCCTTTATCTTCAAGCTCATCATGTTCTCCTGGAAATGATGATCAAAGTGCTAACAGAGCTTATGTGTCCCTGAGTCCTGAATGTGCTCGAGCTGTTACAGTGTACGCTGTGATCAGCTCCAATTAGGAGATCTTCACTAAAAGAAGCTTCTGAAAAGCTACACACTGAAATAAAATGTCAGAACGTCTCCCGGTTAAAAATAACCTCGTGAGCAGGATTGTGAATTAAACATGATTCAGCGTTTAATACATGAGCAGAGTTAATCTTTTAGACCAGTGTCACTTTGAGGAACATGAAAACCAGAAACATGAGGGACAGGGATGTTTAGGGGCTGAGACACAAGGGACAGGGACACAAAGAACATAAGGGACTGGGACAATAAAGGGCTAGGATATAAGGGACATGGACAAGAAGAAGATATTCAGTATAATGGACTGAGAAACAAAAAAAAGAGATACAAGCAATACGGACATGAACGCGGTATTTACAAGAAAGGCTGAGACATGGGAAGGAGCACAATGGACAAAAAGACAGAGACACATGAAGAACCAGGCACATTATTGGAAGAGGCATAAAGATTAGGGACACAAAGGATAGGAACATTATGGAGGAAGGAAAATGATGGAAAAGCAACAACAGTGGACAAGGATACAAAGAATAGAGACATAAGAGACTGGATCACAGAAATGGACCAAGACAAGAAGGATATGGACAAAAGGCACTGGGACATGAAGGATAGAAACATAGGGGACATGGATGCTAGAGACAAGAAGACAAAGAGTATAGGAGCAGAGATGCATAAAAGACAGGGATACGAGGGACTCTAAAATAAAAGGAAGAGATGCAATGAACAAAGACAAAAAAGACACGGACATGGAGGACAGAAATATAAGCAACTGTGACATAAAAGGAAGAGATACAGCAGCCTGGGACATAAAAGTAAGAAATATACCGGACTATGGCATAAAAGAAAGAGATACAACGTACAGGGCAAAAGGGATTGGAGCATAAAGGACAGGGACATGTGAGACAAGGAAAGATATGGACATGATGTACTGGGGCATGAAGGGGTGAGACTTAAAGGACTGGGATATGAAGGCTGAGAGAAGAGAGCATAAAAGGAAGAGATACAAGAGACTGGGACATGAAGGGCAGGGACACATAGGGACAGGAACACAAAAGACAGGGACACAAGGGATTTTAAAGTTTTGAAGTAGAATGCCTCAAAAAAAAAAAAGAAATTTGGAGAACTTTCCTTGGATTTCTCTGCAAGTCTGGAACATTCTTTTCTGATATTATCACATTATTGTGTCGTATAACAGAAATTCACCAGACTCTTAATTGTGTTTTTATTCCTGTCTTATTTGTTTAATTATTGATTTTCATTTCAGCCCGTCGCATCTCTCTCCATTACTGCAGAACTTCAATCCGCATCGGAGTAGAAGTGATCCCTGAGGCCGCCTGGTGCATTCACTATTCTCAATAACTGTCTGGCTTCATGAACCTGCGGAACGGTTAAAGCAGGATGCAGACCACAAAGCCAGGCGGCGAGCTTCGTTTTCTTTTCATCCGTCACTGGACCGTCTGCCAGGAACTCAGAGCAGGGCTTTCATGAGACTGAGCGCTGCGGAAACTCGGCTTGCTAAACAAATTTCTTTCAAAAGCTCTCTCTCTCTCTCTCTCTCTCTCTCTCTCTCTCTCTCTCTCTCTCTCTCTCACACACACAGTTTTTAAAAGCTTTCGGCATGTCTGAGCCTCATGTCATATGCCTCAGCAGAATTCCTAGACAGAACCATGAATAAAAAGAGAGAAAGATAGAGGTATAAAGAGGAGATGATGAAAGACTGTAAGCTGTGTTTAAATAGTTTTTTTCTTTTTTTCTGAGAGACTTAAAACCAACAGCATACTTATATGATGAAAGGTTTGAGGTTTGGTCAAAAAATAGCTGGAAGGGATCAGAATGGTTTTTGCAGATGAATTGTTCGCTTTCCTATTCCAAACATTTAGTTAACATTCCAGTAAGTAAAAACCTGGCAGGAACATTTACACAACCACTGTGTAAAAATGTCAATCAGGTAACCTGGTCATTCTACGAAAACGTTCTCGATCACTAATGTTCGAAAAAATGTTAGCTGAGGATCTAATAATACTAAAAAAAAAAGAAAGGTTCGTGCTGTAAAAACTTTAAACTATGATGTAAAACATTTCTGATTATTTTCAATACTGAGTCACTTGAATTCCAGGAAAAGTTCCTGGTATTCAGAATCGTTTTATGCACATGTTGGAATCGATTTCTTGGACTAATCTGTTCAGATGATTAAAATTGCACCCTTAAAATGTCACAGTGATGTGTTTCAGTCCACATTTACACCACTAACACACCCAAAATAACTTTTCAAGTGATTTCACTGTCGCAAACAAATTTCTAATGTTGGAATAAAATCTTTGCTAGAGTTGGAGCATGCTCCCATTATCTCGATCTTTGGTGTTTGGTGGTAAAGACAGGTTTAGGGGTTAAGTCAGTCTTTTTCTCATCTTGAAATTCTGATAGAACCAACCATATTTAATATTATCTTGGCTCATGCACATGGTGACTCTTACCTAGACCTAGAGGTAGGGTTAGGCTTAAGGTTTAGGGCCAGGGTTAACCCTAATGCTAACGCTAAACCCAAACCCTAAGGGCTAGGTTAGAGTCTCTTTGTGCATGAGCCAAGTTTAAAATAATATTAACCCTAATCCTAATCCCTAACTCTGCAAGATCCCCAGTTGTTTGCAAAATCATAGATAATCGCTTGAAAAGTTGTTTGGTGTAATGCCGGCATATCTAATGACATTATTTAGCCTTTTAAATGTCTTTTCAGGATCTTTTTAAAATCTTCTAATCTATAGTTAGCACGAGTTGTAATCATGTGCTTTATAATCATCTGAAAGTTGGAAGTGCTTCAATAATCATAGGTAGATTTGTCCGTTCATATGTTACGTGTAGGTTGTACCACGAAGTCGCAGCCACAAATGTATGGTTACAAATCTGATGGCGTTATAATTCATAAAATGTCAAATTCATCACTGCATTTGAAAATAACTCCATTGCATCATTAAGGATGGGAGAATGTGTCTTCTGAATAGATATTCAACAAAACATCCAAAACAGATATGTCAACATCTATTCCAGTGCTGGACTGTATGACATTAGTGTCACTTAGTGGCCTAATAAAGCTCAGGACTCAACATGCGGTCAATTACAGCCTGCACCAGTGACAGGAAACGGGTAGCTAAGTGACAAGCTAAGCGGCCACCAGCAGTGCAGTGCTCCAGTAAAGCCGTCCTGCAGGGCTCGGCTCAATCAGACAAAGAGCTCTGAGTGTGATTATATTTAAATTTCCTGAGTGATCTACTGGAAAAAAGTAAAGATTTGAAGATGTTTAATCCCAGGAAAATGCTGCTGATTGTGAAAGCCACCCTGAGAGCACCGTTTCTGAATTCAGACGGAGCGTGTTCGTCGTTGTATTCCAAGCAGAGCACCCTCCAAGCCGCGGGCAGTCACTAATCAGCGCAACGCGGTGAAATTTTGTACTTGGAGCTATAATTGTCATGTAAATTTGCTGATTTCCTGTCAAGTTCATTTAGGGAGACCTGATTAGAGAAAATAAAGATCCAAGTCAGTTCATTTTACTTTAAGGGTTTACTTCAGGACAAGAACGCTGACTTTAAAAAGCGGGATTTTTTTCTCTTTCCTCATCATATCGTATACGATTTGTTATTATCAATTCTCTTGATCAATTTAACGTTTTCATCTAAATCACATCGAGGAAAAATAATATTAAACAAAAAGCCACAGAGATCAATGATCTATTGATTCACCCAGCTGGTATGACTTAAGTGAAAAAGAATCACTGATGTTGGATGTTTTCTGCTCAAATTTTTAAAAACAAAGGATGAAAACACTCATGCTGCTGTGGGAAAATAATGAATAATGGAGTGGTGATGTGAAGCAGAGTTACTGTTATCATGCCAAAGTTGATTATTTTCCTCTAAAAGTACATTGAAAAATGTTTTATTCATCACGTAAGACGGCAAAAGAGCAACAGATCATGCCTTATATCCGTAGTTCAATTTAACACTGACATCTATGGAACAAATTATTATCTGTTCTCACAGCTATAAACAGTCTTAGGGCTTTTTTTTCTCTTTCTTGAAGTTAATAAGACAAACATAAAACTGTTGTGTTCACATTCACATCTATAGCTTTACCACACTGAGACTCTTTCAATGAAACATCTCCTTACAGAAGAGGAGTGTGACCTGCGACCAAGCTGTTACTATAGAAACAATAACATTAATATAAACCTGGGATTTGCATCTGTACCACTGTCTAGAGAATTAACATCTTCTAACCAATCATAATCCAGAATTTGTGAGCACTGTGGTATAATTATCCAATCTGTACATGCCATCCTGTTTCTAAGAGTCCAAATCTGGAAGCCCTGACTGTAAAGCACCATTTTCCGTTAACTCCGCCTTGAGGATGAGCTCTGCTATAGCTGGCAGAACATTCTGCATTAAAGTGTGATAAATCAAGCAGCGTGCCATGCTATTAAACTACACTGAAACAGAGGACGGTGCAACTGAACTGCCAGGATGATTTACTGTTATGACAGAGGGGCGAGTTGAGCGCGCACCAGACTCGCCTATAAAAGCTTTATAAGTGGAGGGAAAAGACTGCAGAGAGAAACTGATGGACTTTTCTACATGATTTTCACTTCATAACATTGGTTTAGCTGGTTGCAAAGGCGTGGAACTGAAGAGCAGGGGATCATTATTCCTAAATCATTCCCGAGTTAGTGATTTTTTTAGATGATCCTGTGAAATTAACCAGAAGTTGTTTATGTTGTTGACGATAGCAGATGATTCAGTGACGAATTGATGAATTATCTCTAAGAGCACAGCTGTATAACTGACTGCAGCTGTTTCGGTTGCGACTCAAATCATAGGTTTATGTTACCACACTCGTTCCAATAGGTTATTGTTTCTATAGTAACGAGTCATTCACTGGGATTTGTGCAATGGACGCTCCACATAATCTAACACTGTAAGGAGACATTTATTTAACATTGACAGAAGGAGTCTCCAGTGTCAGAGGTAAAGCTGTAAGCTTTAAGTTTCCCGATATCTTCGAGACAGAGGAGTTTCTCTGCATGTATTTTTGTCTTATTAACAGAGAACAAGAACTTGTTTTGTGAAAGTTCTACAACATTAAATGGAACTATAAATGATTAAAAAGCATGAAGTGTTCATTAATGAATAAAAAATTTGTAATAGTCAGCAAATTGCTGTGGTATAAGAGGAATAAAGCACGTGGGGACATGCAGTAATAGGAAAGTAATTAACTTTGGGGTGGTATCATTATCCCTGCTTCATCACACCACTCCACTGTTGATTATTTGCAGTTCCAGCTTTCTAAAGAGGGCTCTACATGGAACTTATCCTAAAAGCTAATCCTTCTGTTGTAGCATCCTACATAGAGCTTTAAGGGTTCTTTGAGACCCCATTTCCACCAACAGGGAAACGGGTCCTGTTCTGGTTTGTGCACCAATTTTTAATTGTTTTCAGTATTTAAATTAAAAATAAATACACTTGGTACCTGAAAGGTTGATGTCGTTAGTTTGGAGAGGAAGCAGAGTGCAGTAATGAAGAATACAAAGGAAAAGGATAAATCAGACAAATATGTGCAATAACAGAACTAAAGCTTGCCGGTGATTAGCGTGATCTGCCATCTTGCTCCTACTGTTAACTTCCATTGTGCATTGTGTAACGCCCTATGTTAAAGATGCATCCTTGTTTACAATAGTTCCACTCAAAACTGGTGGGCTGGTTCACTAGCTGGCACCAAGCTTCAAAGAATTCTAAATGGAGCCGGTTCAAGATCCTGGTCCCTGGTGGTGGAAAAGGTGTGTTCGAGGAACCAATCTTAAAACTGCAGCTGTGATATGGCTTAGAAGTGGTTGAGTTCCTCGACGTGTGGACTGGATGAAAGTGCTAAGCAGGCTGAAATATATTAAACTAAATAGAGAAGGAATCTTGGGGTGTGTAAAAAACAAACAAACAAACAAACAAAATAAAAACAACAACAACTTGATAAGATTGTCACTTGGTTGATTGGTTGCATGATTCTAGATCATGGGCTAGAAAGAAATCAGCCATAGACTCCCTTCTTACTTTTTTCACAATATTTGATTGTTGGTGGTATTTGGCACCAAAATAATCCACATTAAGATATTTAGCAAATAATCTGATATTGAGGCAGATAAACGCAACCTTACTTCATTGTATTTTTATCTTTGAAAGACAGAACGACAGGATCCTTCCTTACCCAAACCCAGGGATGGCCGTCTTGCAATGAGTGAGTGTTGTGAAGTGAAACGCATGATTCTCTGCAATGGGCTAGCTGCCACAACTCATTTCTCTGGACAGAACACACATCCATCCACTCTGACTGTGAAGATACACCAACCTGCTGACTCTCTTGCTCTCTCTGTCTCTCTCCCTCCCCTTGTGCTATATGGTACACTTAACCTTTATGCTGCTGCATACATGAATATCAATGATCATATTTCTTACATTTTTTTCCTGAATTGCATTTTTGCTCCATATGGACTCGTTTCTGAGCAACGCTCCATTTGCTAAGCCAAAAGCAAATCTGAAAATTGGAAAATCTGCAATCTGAAAGGAAAAGAAAGCTCCAGGCAGGAAACATTTACACAAGCAAGTGCTTTTCTACCTGTGCAACTATACAGACCTGCCAAACCCCAAAGAGGAATACTGCAGTGGAGAGGAAAAAAATGCACTACATTTTCAATGTACCCCTTTCATAAATCGCTTGTGTAAGGTAAAATCTGTAAGGGCTTTTTACTGTAACCATGAGTTTTAGGGGGAAAAATGTTGTCTGTTTAAGTTAAGAAAAGTTTACTTGCCGGAAAGTGAACCGTTCTATCTTTTCTAGGAAAAAATAAGTTACATAGTGAAATTCATAAGTAAGTGTGCATGAAAACTTTTCAAGTGTCAACATATTATCTAAAACAGACTAGATTTAGATCAAATTAATATCAACTTCAATACACCTATGCAGCTGTCCATCATTATTTTCCTCTTAATTTGTTAGAAGAAAATTATGTCATTGTTATTTTCTTCTTAATTATTTGTGACATTTTTCACATTTAGCCATCTTGATACCTGGTGCACAAAAATAGTAAATGTGACTGTATTTATAGGACGCTTTTAAAACACTGCTAGCATGTCTGTCCCTTCAGAGGTGTTATAATGAGCTGGTTGACCTGTTAGCAAGCTCATGGCATCTCAATCAATTACTGTAATAGAGGTTATGTCCATTAAAAAGAAAGGGTAAAAATAAACTTGTTTAATATTCAAAAACATGACTTCATCTTACAGCTGCATTTGGAAAACTGTAGTGCAAACAGGGAGTAAATACAGAGATTAATAATGAATTACATTTGTGAAACATGAAAGGAACATAATGAACGAACATTTGCACTATATAAGACATTTGAATAAAAGCCGCTCACTTTGAGGACTGGGCAAATTCTGTCGAAATGATTCAAGGAACATTCATGTAAATCTGAAAATGAATGGGTTAATAATTGGTCATGACTCTCAGATAAAAATAAAAACCATATAATTAAATATTATTATAATATAAAGTGAAATAAATGTTCACTGAATACAAGATATCAAAGAGGGAAAAAAATGCCAAAACATCAAGAAAAGCAAAGCTAAATATATATATATATACAGAGTAAATATCTTTAAATAAGATAAATGTCAAGAACAAAACATTAGAAAAAACAGAACGAATAATAATGGAACATAAGAGTGGTACAAACAAAATGGTTTTAATGTATTCACCATATAGTAAATAGCATTAGCTATCTAAATGCAATTATAATTAGCTAATCTGATAATAATATTAGCTATGCCATAATATGCGATAATAATAGCTAGCTTATTCGTTAAAATTACAATTAACATTACCTCTCCAGCAGTAGCCAAGCACGCAGAGGCCCAGCTCATTAGCAGGATGGATACTTGTCCAAGATGGAAGATATGGTCAGGAATTTCTTTCTTTTTTGGGGATGTTTGGTAGATATTAAATTTGGGGGAAAAGCATTACAGAGACCACCTTGATGTTTGCCAGTACTCTTTGGATAATGTTTTGTAAACAGGCATCCAAAATACCACCGCAACACCATAATGTTGTGAAGCATGGTGGTGGTGGCATCACGAGTGGGAGCTGCTTTTCTGCTTGAAAGCCTGGACAGATTGTATCCATTGAGGAGCAATTAATTCAAAATGTATCTGAACATCTTACAGGAGAATATCACGGTAGTGGTCATTCACCTAAAGCTTAAAAATGCAATGTCAGAATCTAGACTTACTCTAACTGGGATCAGATGCTGTAGTTGTGACCTGATGAGGCCTGTTCATGAAAAACACTGAAACGATTTGGTTTGGACAAATGGTCTAATATTTCTACTCACTATTGTGCATCATTTTGGAGATCATGTTGATCATGTTCCTTATGTTCTCATGTTTTTCACTCATGAAGAACCTTAAATGAAAAGCCAGAAGAAATGCAGTCTCACTGTGGGTGGCTGGATGTCTAGTTTTAGCACCACATGAAGGCGGAGAATGGAAATAGTTCCACTACAGAAGGAGTTTCCAACACACAAACTAGCCAGAGAAACAAACAAACAAACACGTGTCTTAGAGACCACAAATGCAGCAATTAAACATGTCACTACAGGGTTCTTTTGCAGAGAAAAGTACGAATCTTGCATAATTCTTTATAAAGCCAGATTGGAAATTTAGTCTAGTGTTATTTTCCATCCATCCATTATCTATACCGCTTCGGTCGCGGGGAAGCTGGAGCCAATCCCAGCATCTTCGGGCAAGAGGCGGGGTACACCCTGGGTAGTCCACCACAGGGCCAATACAGACAAACAGCCACACACGCTCGCATTCACACCTATGGGCAATTTAGCCAGTTGACCTAATCTGCATGTCATTGAACTGTGGGAGGAAACTGGAGTCCCCAGAGGAAACCCACGCATGCACAGGGAGAACATGCAAACTCCGCACAGAAAGGCATCCTGGGTGACCCAGGGATCGATCCCAGGACCTTTTTGCTGTGAGGCGACAGTGCTAACCACCACACCACCGTGCCCTCGTGTTATTTTTTAAAATTAAAATATGCTTTTGCTTATTGGTAGTAAAATATATATAAGAAATACAAAGAATATTTCATATTCATAAATATCTATCTGTCAGGCCTACCACTGAACATTCAGGCACTAGGACTCCCTCCCCAGAATTCTAATTAGCCGCAGCTGCTCATCATCACCGCTAGGACTATTTATACTATCACTCAGACTCTAGATCCCCGCGAAGCAATAGTTTGCCTACATCCTATCTGCCGAGCAATTCTATGTATTACTGTTTATTCTGGTTTAGACCCTTTGCTAGTTTTCCTGTTTATGAGATTGCCTACTCTAGTTTGTACTGTTTGCCTGATCGATCTACCTCTGCCTACGAGTTTGTATCGCTGTTTTTCTGTACCTCTGCTGGATTATAGCTGCGGATCTGCACTTGTGTCCTTCCTGGCTCGAGTACGTGACAGATTCCTTCGCCACAATGGACGCAGCGGATCCGTTATCGCTAAGAGATTCTCTCGCCGCACAGGGCCGGTTCCTCGGCGAACAAGACCAGCGTATGCGAGAAATGTCAACGCAGCTTCAACAGCTCACTGCTGGACTACTCCAGGTGTCGCAACAACTCGTGGATACAAACGCACCATGCCCCACGCCCAGACTTCCACTTCCTAAGCCGGAGAAATACAACGGGGATCCCGCTCGATGCCGCGGATTTCTTTTGCAAAGTCAACTCTACCTCGAGTCACAGGGGGACCTCTCCGAGCAGACTAAGATAACTTTCTTGCTTAACAGCCTCACCGGCCGCGCTTTAACCTGGGCTCAGGCGGTGTGGGAGAGGAAAGGAGAATCCGTTTCTTCGTATGAGAACTTTGTGTCGTTATTCCGGAGAGTGTTCGATCATACACCCGAGGGGAAAGAAGTTGGGGAACGATTGCTGAACATTACACAGGGTCATCGGCGTGTAGTCGAGTATGCGCTAGAATTTCGCACATTGGCAGCTGAAAGCGGCTGGAATGAGAGTGCTTTGAAAGCCGTATACCGCCGAGGACTTAATCATGGTGTGCTTACTGAACTAGCTTGTCGGGATGAGGGTAAAACACTGGACTCTCTCATTGACATCACGATAAAGTTAGACAATCTACTTTTAGATCGCCATCCTCGGCGTGAACTCTACGCATCCGAGGTGCCCACTCGGAACACCCCCGAACCAATGCAATTGGGACAGACTAAACTTACCTCTGCGGAGAGAGACAGGAGAAGGCGGGAACACTTGTGCTACTACTGTGGTCATGCGGATCATGTCATCGCGAATTGTGGACCCCGCAGCGCTACCTCTAAAACTCAATCCAGCACTGGAGTCCTCCGCTCCTCCAAATTTCCCGCGGTGAGTACACCCCTTTTTGTCCCATCTAAACCATTTGTATTGCAAGCTCAGATCATCCACTCAGACAATATCTATACTCTTCCAGCCATGATTGACTCCGGATCCGCCGGAAACTTCATCGACAGAACCACAGCACTCAACATGAAGGTACCCTTGACCACTCTGCACACTCCTGTTCGTCTCCACACCATAGATGGTGGACCCATCGGCCAGGGCAGGGTCACCCAAATCACCATGCCTCTAACACTTCAAGTAAGCAGTCTCCATCAGGAAACCACACCCCTTCTGGTGACAGACACCCCTGCTCATCCCATCATACTGGGTATCCCCTGGCTACAAAAACACAACCCGTGAATCTCCTGGACTCAACAGGAAATACTCATCTGGTCAGATTACTGTCTACAACACTGTTTTCTATGTCCTCAAGCCATGCTCGTAACTACCAGCATCGAGAGCCCAGAAACACATGTAGAGATCATTTTGCCTCCTGAATATCAGGAGTTTCAAGACATTTTTTGTAAACACAAGGCCACAGGGCTTCCTCCTCACCGTCCCTACGACTGTGCCATTGATCTTTTACCAGGCACGACGCCACCTCGTGGTAGGATCTACCCCCTGACTCAAACCGAGCATAAAGCCATGGAGGAATACATTCGGGAGGCTCTCACTCAAGGTTACATCGTCCCATCCACCTCCCCGGCTTCAGCAGGGTTTTTCTTCGTGGACAAAAAGGACGGTGGACTAAGACCATGCATTGACTATAGGGGGCTCAATCAAATCACCACCAAATACCCTTATCCTCTGCCACTGGTGCCCTCGGCTCTGGAACAACTTCGCACC